>BSBK01000849.1:175000-775000 GCA_027943335.1 Chamaecyparis obtusa
GAGGTCATGTTTATTTTTTGTTACTTTTGGCCTTTGGGTGTTCTTTTCAACTCGTGCTTCAAGTTTTCTCTCTTCCTCTTTCCTCTCTCCCCCCACCCTTTCTTTTGGCATTTAACCATCTTTTTTGTTTTCTTTTCTCTTTGTTTGACTTCCTTATGATGCAAGAGCATCCTGGGTGTAAGACCAATCTTGCATCACCCAAAAATATTTTTGGTTTCTTTTCAATAAGGGCTATCTTGTACAGAGCTGCTATTTTTTTAAATTTAGTATTTTTAGTAAGTTTTCTATTTGAGCTCAGAATGGTCTATTTTCTTTCCTAGAGGTTCATTTTGGTCATATCAGCCTGCCAATAAAGTTTCAATGCCAGATTAAGTCTAGTTTTGAAGATATTGAAAATTTTCGGTATTGGCAACAGGGTACATAAACTTTGAACTTAGTTTTGGAGGCTTTAGAGGCCAAGGATGAGGTTGAAACTTCGGCTGAATGAAACTTTCTTATTCAGGAATTGTAGAGCACTTGATGCCCTTTCTGAAATGGGGTGATAATATTCAATCGGGTCAACGGGTGATGACTTATGGTCACCGGAAGTTGGGTCACCTGAAATAGTGAAAAATGATTTTCCTTCAAAATTTCTATTTGGGTTTCAAAAATTGTTTTGAGCTGAATCTGATGTAATAAATTGTAAAATAAAATAATTCTAAGTTTGGTAGGCCTTATTGTCTAAAATTATGGAAACTTCCCAGGTGGTAGAAAATTGTCTATATAAGGAAGGCTGTAGTGTTGTCTTAGACAGTTCGGAGCAGTTGGGAGTAGTTCTAGGTAGTAGATCTGGGTAATGATTCGAGGCTTTGTCCTACTAAATATTGTAAGGGAAATGCTCATGTGGCTTTGCATATTGTAATTCTGAAATTTTTAATTCCATAATTGTGG
The DNA here is from genome assembly GCA_027943335.1 of Chamaecyparis obtusa. Classification (NCBI taxonomy): domain Eukaryota; kingdom Viridiplantae; phylum Streptophyta; class Pinopsida; order Cupressales; family Cupressaceae; genus Chamaecyparis; species Chamaecyparis obtusa. Next base: position 175,931 of record BSBK01000849.1, read on the forward strand.
AGATAATAAGAAGCCCATTTTTTGTTCTAGAAAATTGTTGTTGTTTCTTTGTTTCTATTATATGTTTTCCATATTAAGGGGAGCACCCTTCATCAAGTGGTATTAGAGCAGGAGTTCCTGAGTGTGTAAATAGATCTTCGACTGTGAGGTAGTTTGCACCATGACTGTGGTTTAGGGTTCTAGCGAGCAATGCAAAAATGCCTCCACGAAGGGAATGTGGTGGAAGAGCTGGTAGTGTGACACCTAAGGTTAGAGTGCTCTAGAGACAAGTGCGAGCATTGCAAAAAGAGATTCACAGAGGAATGAATCTTATTGTTAGAGAGATGAAAGTGAGCATGAAGCCGAAGAAGGAAATTCTGAAGAAGTCAAAATTGTGAATCAGGAAGAAGAAAGACTTTTTTGAGCCATTTCCAAGATTGATAAAAGACCTAAGATTGAGGTTCCTACATTTTTAGGAAATCTTAACCCAGAAGAATTGATTGATTGGATCAATGAATGTGAAGAATATTTTGATTATAAGGATCTTGAGGATCCTGATAGGGTCAAATTTACGAAGGCCAGACTGAAGGGCCATGCGAAGATCTGGTGGCAAGAGATTCAATTCGAGTGAAATAGAAGAGGAAAGGATAAAATCTAAAGATGGGATCAGATGGTGGATAAATTGAAGTGACAGTCCATTCATGTTGATTATGAGCTTGACCTACTGAAGAAAATGCAAAGTTTGAAGCAAGCAGGAAGATCTATTCAGGAGTATACAGAGGAGTTCTATCGAATTCTCATCGGAATAGGCCATGTAGAAGCTAATAAGGAGAAAGTTTCCTGTTACCTTAATGAGTTGAGGCCAAGCATTCAGGAGGAGTTGAATTTGGTTCAAATGAATAGTATTGAAGAGGCATACCAGTTTTCCCTAAAAGTAGAGAAAAAGATGAACAAGAAGTTTGAGAGTAGACAAAATGGAAGAGGTCGTGGTAGATGATCTGGTGGATGGTCATATGGAGCCTGAAATGAAGATCTGAAAAAGAAGGATGAGGCTAGTAGCAATCAGAATTAGAGAGAAAACAATTCTAATCATTTTCATGATCAGAATAATAGAGATGTGAGAGGAAGAGGAAGAGGACAAGGTTCAGGAAGAGGAAGCTTCTGTGGAACATGTTTTCACTATGGAGAAGAATGTCATAGGGAATTTGAATTTCTTCAATGCCAAGGAAGGATAGATAGGAGGAATGAAGGCTAGGCTAGAGTTGCACATGTAGATGAGGATGGCAGATCATTACATTCTGAAGATGTTGAAAGAGGAGAGATGCTAATTAACAGAAGAGTCCTACAGAGTGGTGAGAATGATCCTGACCAAGGGAGGAGCCTGTTTCGCACCAGGTGCAAGTGTGAGGGTAAGTGTTATGATGTGATTATTGATAGTGGAAGCACTAACAATTTGGTGTCAGAAGAGATGGTCAAAAAGTTGAAGCTCAAGAGATAGAAATACCCACATCCATATCGGATTGCTTGGGTAGAAGATGACCATAAGGTCATGGTCAGTGAGCAGTGCCTAGTGAAATTCAAGATGGGCGAATACCATCATGAGGTACTATGTGATATCATATCTATGGATGCATGTCATATGTTGTTGGGTAGACCATGACAGTCTAATAGACATGTTGTACATGATGGTCATGTGAATACATATTACCTGACAAAGGAGGGAGTGTGACATAAGCTAAAGCCATTGAAGGAAACAGAGGAAAATCTATGTGGTAATGCAAGAATAACTTTTGTTGATAGAAGAAAATTCTTAGAAGGTATGATGCATGAGCATGTATGTTTTGCTTTAATTCAAAAGCTGGTAAATAGGAAGTAGAAGATGTACCTATAGAAGTTTCCAATTTGTTCAATGCATTTCAGGATAGTGTATCCAATAATATTCCTAATGGATTACCACCAGTAAGGAAGATCAGTCATCAAATGGACTTGATTCCAAGAGCCGGTTTGCCAAATAAGGAAGCACACAGAATGACACTAGTAGAAAGTGAAGAGTTGAATAGACAAGTACGTGAGTTGTTACAGAAAGGGTTCATTCGGGAAAGATTGAGTCCATGTGTTGTACTAGAAGTATTAGCACCAAAGAATAATAGAGAATGGAGGATGTGTACAGATTCCAGAGTAATAAACAAGATCACAATCAAGTATAGGTTTCCATTGCCATGAATGGATCATATTATGGACTGTTTGAGTGGAGCTATGTATTTTTCAAAGATAGATATGAAGAGTGGATATCACTAGATTCAGATTAGAGAAGGAGATGAATGGAAGACTGCCTTCAAGACAAAGGAATGACTATATGAGTGGTTAGTCATGCTTTTTGGGCTTACCAATGCACCGAGCACTTTCATGCGGCTCATGAATGAGGTTCTGAAAGAAGTTCTGGGTAAGTTTGTCATTTTTTACCTAGATGATATTTTGATCTTTAGTAAGACATTGGAGGAGAATATGATGCATATTCATATCGTGTTTGAGAAGTTGAGGGAAGATAAATTGTTGATTAATTTGAAGAAGTGCAGTTTTTGTGAAGAAGGAATTAGTGTTTTTGGGATTTGTAGTTTTAGCAGAAGGTCTAAAAATGGACCTAGAGAAAGTATAGGCTACCCTTGAATAGTGTACTCCAAGGAGTGCTACTGAAGTAAGATATTTTGATGGTTTGGTTAGCTTTTACAAAAAATTTATCAAAAAATTTAGTAGTATTTGTAGACCCTTGACTGAAACAATGAGAGGGGATAGAAAAGAGTTCAAGTGGACTAATGGGGCAGATAATAATTTTAAACTATTGAAACAAAAAGTTACAGAACAACCTATTTTAGCACTTCCAAATTTTAATAAGGTGTTTCAAGTAGACTGTGATACTAGTGGTACTACAATAGGAGATGTTATGAGCCAAGAGGGTAAACCTATTTTTTATTTCAGTAAGAAGTTGAATGATGCCAAGAGGAAATATTTTGTTTATGATCAAGAATTTTATGCTATAGTTCAAGCATTGAAGAAGTGGAGACACTATCTGCTTCCTAAAGAGTTTTTTTTATATACTGATCATCAAGCTTCACAATATTTGCATACTCAAGGAAAGTTGAATCAAAGGAATTTGAAATGGGTTGAGTTTTTTGCAGAGTTATACATTTGTTTTGAAACAGAAGAGTGGAAAGTCTAATAGGGTTGCAGGTGCGCTTAGCAAAAGGAAACTATTGCTAATAGAAATGCAGATTGAGGTGGTTGGGTTCAAGGAACTCAAGAATTTGTATCCAGAGGATCCTAATTTTCGTGAAGCTTGGAAAGCTTGTAAAGAACCTATTACTCTAGACAGAATGAAGTGGTTAGATTTCATCATTCAGGATGATATGCCATTCAGAGGGAGTCAGTCGTGCATTCCATGAAGTTCTATTAGAGAGAATCTCATCAAGGAGAAGCATAGCGGAAGATTGGCTAGACATTTTGGTCATGATAAAACCCTTGGTTTGGTTAGTGAGAACTATTATTGGCCACAATTGCAACAAGATGTGAAGAATTTTGTACAGGGTTGTAGAGTATGTCAGATGGCAAAAGGAATGAAGTAGAATACAAGATTGTATCAACCATTGCCTATACCAGAGAAACCTTGGGAGGATAATCAGTATGAATTTTCTTCTTGGTTTACTGAGGGACTCAATGGGGACATGATTCAATTTTTGTGGTGGTTGATAGATTTTCAAAGATGGCACATTTCATTCCCTACAAGAAGACTGATGATGTTGTTCATGTAGCAGAATTGTTTTTTAGAGAAGTGGTGAGACTACATGGTTTGCCAAAGAGTATAGTTTTAGATCGAGACACTACGTTTGTTGGATATTTTCTAGCGTACATTGTGGAAGAAATTAAAGATAGATTTGAAGTTCAGTTCATCACATCATCCACAGACTGATGGAAAAATAGAGGTGGTAAATAGGAGTTTAGAAAATTTGCTGAGATGTTTGGTTGGAGATAAGCTAGTAGGATGGGATTTGATTTTACCATAGGGAGAATTTGCATACAATAATTCTATCAACATGAGCACTGGTCAATCACGATTCTAGATTGTATATGGAAGTAGTCCCAAAAATGCTTCAAAGTTGAGGAAGATAGATAAAGGAGAGATAAGTATTGCTAAAGTTAAGGATTTTGCAGAACACTTGAAGGACATCCATGAGGAGGTGAGGAAGCATATTACCAAGATGAATGAACACTATAAGGCTAAGGAAGATGAGAAAAGAAGGGCATAAGGAATTTTAGGTTGGAGATGAAGTCATGGTTCATTTGCAGAAGGAGTGATTTTCAGTCGGGTACATATAACAAGTTGAAAATGAAGAAATTTGGGCTATGTAAGATACTAAAGAAGCATGATTTAGGAAATACCTATGAGGAAGAATTGCTTACTAAGCTGAATATTTCACCAGTGTTTAACATTTCAGGTTTCACAGAGTATCATGAAGGAGGTGTTGAAGATGAGATCACAACAGCACAGTGGAGTATTCCAGCAACTATTTCAGCTACCAAGGATATTGAGGACATACTGGATAGTTGTGTTCTTTGGCTTTGCATATTGTAAGGGAAATGCCTATGTGGCTTTGCATATTGTAATTCTAAATTTGTAATTCCACATTTGTGGAGATAATAAGAAGCCCATTTTCTATTTTTGCAAATTGTTGTTGTTTCTTTGTTTATGTTATGTGTTTGTGCTATTAAGGGGAGCACCCTTCATCAAGTGGTATCAGAGCAGTAGTTCCTGAGTGTGTAAAAAAATCATCGACTGTGAGGTAGTTTTCACCAGGACTGTCATATAGGGTTCTAGCGAACAGCATGAAAATGCCTCCATGAAGGGAATGTGGCAGAAGAGTTGGTGGTATGACACCTGAGGTTAGAGTGCTCCAAAGACAAGTGCGAGCATTGCAAGAAGAGATTCTCAAAGGAATGAATCTTAATGTCAGAGATGAAAGCAATGATGAAGCTGAAGAAGGAAATTCTGAAGGAGAAGTCAAAATTGTGAATCAGGAAGAAGAAAGACTTTTTCGAGCCATTTCCAAGATCAGGAAAAGACCTAAGATTGAGGTTCCTACATTTTTAGGAAATCTTAACCCACATGAATTGATCAACTAGATCAATGAATGTGAAGAATATTTTGAGTATGAAGATATTGAGGATCCTGATAGGGTCAAGTTTGCCAAGGCCAAACTGAAGGGCCATGCAAAGATCTGGTGGCAAGAGATTCAATTGCACCGAAATATAAGAGGAAAGGATAAAATCACAAGATGGGATTGGATGGTGGATAAATTGAAGTGATAGTTCATTCATGTTGATTATGAGCTTGACCTACTAAAAAAAATATAAAGTTTGAAGCAAGCAGGAAGATCTGTTCTAGAGTATATAGAGGAGTTCTATCAAATCCTCATCAGAACAGGCCATGTAGAAGCTGATAAGGAGAAAGTTTCCCATTACCTTAATGGGTTGAGGCTGAGCATTTAGGAGGAGTTGAATTTGGTTTGAATGAGCAGTATTGAAGAGGCATACCAGTTTGCCCTAAAAGTAGAGGAAAAGTTGAACAAGAAGTTTGAGAGAAGACAAAATGGAAGAGGTCGTGGTGGATGATCTGGTGGATGGTCATATGGGGGCTGAAATGAAGATTTGGAAAATAAGGATGTGGATAGTAGCAATCAAAATTAGAGAGAAAACAATTCCAATCATTTCCATGATCAGAATAATAGAGATCAGAGTGGAAGAGGAAGATGACAAAGTTTAGAAAGAGGAGGCTTCCATGGAACATGTTTTCACTGTCGAGAAGGTCATAAGGCATTTGAATGTCCTAATCACCAAGGAAGAATAGATAGGAGGAATGAAGGCTAGACAAGAGTTTTACATGTAGATGAGGATTCCATATCATCACATTTTGAAGATGCTAAAAGAGGAGAGACACTAATTAACAGAAGAGTCCTACTAAGTGGTGAGAATGACCCTGAGCAAAGGAGGAGCCTGTTTCACACTAGGTGCAAGTGTGAGGGTAACTGTTGTGATGTGATTATTGATAGTGGAAGCACTAAAAATTTAGTGTCAAAAGAGATGGTCACAAAGTTGAAGCTCAAGAAATAGAAATACGCACATCCATACCGGATTTCCTAGGTACAAGATGACCACAAGGTCATGGTCAGTGAGCAGTGCCTAGTGAAATTCAAGATTGGCGGATAGCATGATGAGGTACTATGTGGTATGATATCTATGGATGCATGTCATATGTTGTTGGGTAGACCATGGTAGTTTGACAGACATGTTGTACATGATGTTCGTGCGAATACATATTCCCTGACAAAGGATGGAGTACGACATAAGCTAAAGCCATTGAAGGAAACATAAGAAAAGGTATGTGGTAATGCAAGAATAATTTTTTTTAATGGAAGAAAATTCTTAGAGGGTATGAGGCATGAGCATGTATGTTTTTCTTTAATTCCAAAAGCTAGTAAAGAGAAAGTAGAAGATGTACCTGTAGAAGTTGCCAATTTGTTGAATGAGTTTCAGGATATTATATCTGATAATGTTCCTAATGGATTACCACCACTAAGGAAGATCAGTCATCAAATGAACTTGATTCCAGGAGCTAGTTTTCCAAATAAGGTAGCACATAGAATGACACCAATAGAAAGTGAAGAGTTGAATAGACAAGTACATGAGTTGTTACAAAAAGGGTTGATTCGGGAGAGCCTGAGTCCATGTTTTGTACTAGCAGTATTACCACCAAAGAAGAATGGAGAATGGAGGATGTGTACAGATTCAAGAGAAATAAACAAGATCACAATCAAGTATAGGTTTCCATTGCCACAAATGGATGATATTATGGACTGTTTGAGTGGAGCTATGTATTTTTCAAAGATAGATCTGAAGAGTGGATATCACCAGATTTGGATCAAAGAAGGAGATGAATGTAAGACTACCTTAAAGACAAAGGAAGGACTGTATGAGTGGTTAGTCATGCCTTTTGGGGTTACCAATGCACCGAGAATTTTCATGCGGCTCATGAATGAGGTTATGAAATAATTTTTGGGTAAATTTGTCATTGTTTACCTAAATGATATTTTGATCTTTAGTAAGACATTAGAGGAGAATATGATGCATATTCGTATGGTGTTTTAAGAAGTTGAGAGAAGATAAATTGTTGATTAATTTGAAGAAGTGCAGTTTTGTGAAGAAAGAATTAGTGTATTTGGGATTTGTAGTTTCAGCAGAAGGTCTAAAAATGGACCTAGAGAAAGTACATGCTATCCTTGAATGGCCTACTCCAAAGAGTGCTACTGAGGTAAGATATTTTGATGGTTTGGGTATCTTTTATAGAAATTTTATAAAAAAATTTAGTAGTATTTGGTTACCCTTGACTGAAACAATGAGAGGGGATAGAAAAGAGTTTTAAACTATTGAAACAAAAAGTTACAAAACAACCTGTTTTAGCACTTCTAGATTTTAATAAGGTGTTTCAATTAGACTGTGATGCTAGTGGTACTGCAATAGGAGCTATTATGAACCAAGAGGGTAAACCTCTTGCTTATTTCAGTGAGAAGTTGAATGATGCCAAGAGGAAATATTTTGTTTATGATCAAGAATTTTATGCTATAGTTCAAGAATTGAAGAAGTGGAGACACTATCTACTTCCTAAGGAGTTTTTTTTGTATACTCATCATCAAGCTTTGCAATATTTGAATAGTCAAGGAAACTTGAATCAAGGGCATTTGAAATGGGTTGAGTTTTTGCAATGTTATACATTTTTTTTGAAACACGGGAGTGGAAAGTATAACAAGGTTGCAGATGCATTTAGCAGAAGGAAACTATTGCTGACAAAAATGTAGATTGAGGTGGTTGGGTTCAAGGAAATCAAAAATTTGTATCCAGAGGATCCTGATTTTGGTGAACCTTGGAAAGCTTGTAAAGAACCTGTTACTCTAGACAGAATGAAGTGGTTAGATTTCATCATTCAGGATGATATGCTATTCAGAGGGAGTCAGTTGTGCATTCCATGAAGTTATATGAGAGAGAATCTCATCAAGGAGAAGCATAGCAGAGGATTGGATGGACATGTTGGTCATGATAAAAACCTTAGTTTGGTTAGTGAGAACTATTATTGGCCATAGTTGCAGCAAGATGTCAAGAAGTTTGTACAGGGTTGCAGAATATGTCATATGGGAAAAGGAATGAAGTAGAATATAGGATTGTATCAACTATTACCTATACCAGAGAAGCCTTGGAAGGATATTAGTATGGATTTTGTTCTTGGTTTATCAAGGACTCGGTGGGGACATGATTCAATTTTTGTGGTGGTTGATAGATTTTCAAAGATGAAACATTTCATTCCCTGCAAGAAGACTAATGATGTTGTTCATGTAGCAAAATTATTTTTCAGAGAAGTGGTGAGACTACATGGTTTGCCAAAGAATATAGTTTTAGATCAGGACACTAAGTTTGTTGGATATTTCTAGCGTACATTGTGGAATAAATTAAAGATAGATTTGAAGTTCATTTTATTACATCATCCATAGACTGATGGACAGACATAGGTGGTGAATAGGAGTTTGGAAAATTTGTTGAGATGTTTGGTTGGAGATAATCCAGCAGGATGGGATTTGATTTTACCACAGGAAAAATTTTCATACAATAATTCTATCAACAAGAGCACTGGTAAATCACCATTCCAGATTGTATATGGAAGTAGTCCTAGAAATGCCTTAGAGTTGAGGAAGATAGATAAAGGAGAGATAAGTAGTGCTGAAGTTGAGGATTTTGCAGAACACTTGAAAGACATCCTTGAGGAGGTGAGGAAGCATATTACTAAGATGAATACACAGTATAAGGCTAAGGTAGCTGAGAAAAGAAGGCATAAGGAATTTCAGGTTGGAGATGAAGTCATGGTTAATTTATGAAAGGAGCAATTTCCAATTAGTACATATAACAAGTTGAAAATGAAGAAATTTGGGCCATGTAAGATACTAAAGAAGCATGATTCACGAAATGCCTATGAGGTAGAATTGCCTACTGAGCTGAATATTTCACCAGTGTTTAACATTTTGGATTTGACAGAGTATAATGAAGGAGGTGTTGAAGATGAGATCACAACAACATAGTGGAGTATTCCAGCAACTATTTCAGCTACCAAGGAGATTAAGAACATACTGGATAGTCGTGTTGGCAGAAGCACAAGGAACAGGACATATGAAGAATATCTGGTCAAATGGAAATGACGACCTATTGAAGATTCATCATGGGTGACAAGGGAGGAGGTTGACCACCTTGGTTTTTCTCTTCACACCTGAGTCATGACAGGGTCACTTTTCAAATTACCCCGGGTGTCTGATGCAGGAGCATCCTGGGTGTAAGAGCAATCTTGCATCACCCAAAAATATTTTTGGTTTCTTTTCAATAAGCGCTATCTTGTGCAGAGCTGCTATTTTTGGAAATTTACTATTTTTAGTAAGTTTTCTGTTCAAGCTTAGAATGGTCTATTTTCTTTCCTGGAGGTTCATTTTGGTCATATCAGCCTACCAGTAACATTTCATTTCCAGATTAAGTCTAGTTTTGAAGATATTGAAAATTTTTGATATTGGCAGCAAGTTACATAAACTTTCAACTTAGTTTTGGAGGCTTTAGAGGTCCCGAATGAGGTCAAAACTTCAACTGAATGAAGCTAGCTTATTTAGGTGTTGTAGAGCACTTCACACCCTTTTCAAAATGGCGTCATAATAGTCAATCGGGTCAACGGGTGATGACTTATGGTCTCCGGAAGTTGGGTCACCTGAAATGGTGAAAAATGATTTTCCTTCAAAATTTTTGTTTGGGTTTCAAAAGTTGTTTTGAGCCGACTCTGATGTAATAAATTGTAAAATAAAAGAATTCTAAGTTTGGTCGGCCTTATTGGCTAAAATTTTGGAAGCTTCCCAGGTAGTGGAAAATTATCTATATAAGGAAGGTTGTAGTGTTGTCTTAGGTAGTTCAGAGTAGTTGGGAGTAGTTCTGGGTAGTATATCTGGGTAACGATTTGAGGCTTTGTCCTACTAAATATTGTAAGGGAAATACCCATGTGGATTTGTATATTGTAATTCTGAAATTTGTAATTCCACATTTGTGGAGATAATAAGAAGTCCATTTTCTATTCTTGCAAGTTGTTGTTTCTTTGTTTCTGTTATGTGTTTGTGGTATTAAGGGGAGCACCCTTCATCACCTTGCCACACTCATTTGGTGGTCACCTTTGGCTCGTACTCTAGTTTTTTCATTCTTATTTTTCTTTCTCTTGCTTATATGTCTTATTTCTTTATTGGTTACACACACACACACACACACACACACACACATATGTTGTTTTTTATTTAATTTTATGCTTTATTTAGTTTTTTTTTCATTTTATTTATATGTGTGTTTTCTAATTTTGCATTTATTATTTGTGGTTTCTATATTTACATATGAGGTTCATTTATATTTGTTTTTATATATCTTAGCTTGTTATCATTTTTGCACCTTCTTGTATTCTTTCATTCCCTCTTTATTATTATTTCTATTTTTCTTTTGCTGCATTATTATTTTTTAAATTTTCTTCCCTTTATTATTTTCCATGTCATCTCTTCCACTCTTCTCTTCTTATATCTCATGAGTGAGGCTTCGTTTACATATTTTTTTATTAAAATCCTACAGTCTCTGACCGTGATGATGGATCATAGAGTGTGATCCAAAATCTTGATGCTAAAAATGCATATACAATCGAATCCATAAATAAATTTGTAACATTTTTTTTAATAAATATTTATTTTAAAGTATTAAAAAAATAAAAAATCATCTATACCATATGCAACAATGGACTCTATACAAACGATTTATAGAATTTTTTCAGATGCCTTGGTGTCAACCACTCTAATTTTAATGATCTAATAGGAAATCTTGTGGTTAATGGGCTTTTTGAGAGCAATAAAAGATCTACTTTTGTTCAAAATGCTTCATGAAATCATACATAAAGTCATACTTAAATGTAGGTTATCATAACTTATTTCTCACTATGCTTAGATTTTCTCTTCATTGAATTGAATACGAATATGTGATATTAGGACATCAAGTTTTAGAGTAATAAATGATTGATTTATTTAGGGTTTACAAGGTAGTTATGTGTTTAGTCACACATTAAATGGTCAACTACAAAAAATCAAGACCAAAATTCAAATTTTTTAGGCCTACACTAGTAATATCTAAAATTTCAAAATAATTTTGTGGGAAACATATGTAGAGAATATTTGTTTCAGAATAATAGGATACACTTAAAAGGGAATTCATATTGTCAAGGTTTTTAAATGCTAAATCAACTATTAATTTGGGTATTTGACAAAAATTAAATTATTGGACTAATAATTAAATTATATAGTAAAATAGGACCCAAATAGAATTAAAATGATCTAGAAATAGGTAGACTAAAGTAGAAGTGAAAATAGAGTGTGAAATTGTAAAGTGATACAATTTACTACACTATATTTTGCCCCCACTTTAGTGAGAGTATGAACTTATGGCTAGACTTTTAATAAAGTAGAGATAAATATATAAAGTGATAGGAAGAAAGACATACTAGGGATAGGATGATACTATGTTGAGCGATATACAAGTCCCTAAGATCAATATCATAGTAATCTCGATAAAAAAATTTAAATATAAATATGTACAAAAAAAATAGCATTATTACTAAAGAAAAAAAAAGGTTTTCAAGTTAATTAGGTCGAGAGACCTCCATGTGAAGGTTGTTTGAAGTAGTGGTGTCATTCTCATAATATCATTACAAGAGAAAAAGTTTAGTTATAGATATAGAAAAGAGAATACACCAATAAGAGGAGGATCCATGGTCTACCAATGAGCAAAGTTGTGTTATGCTAGGAATCAATGGAGATGGTGTGAATTCAATTGGCAAGAAAATTTTATTATGTTGGGTGATCCATTTTCATAGTAAAAATGATTATATTACGAATCCACACTAGACAAGGTAATTATCACTTAATAAAGTGTAAAAAAAATATGATATAAGTAACAATCATTACTATACTATATGACTGATGCCTCAAAAAACATAAAACATGTTCAAGAAAGAATTGATCTAGTAAGTTAGAGTGAAATAGAAGAAATTGATGAATTGATGTCATTGGCTAGAAAGTTGGGTAGGGTAGGTGGTCTATAAATATTCAATTATTTAAATAATAAAAATATTAATCTATGTCATGCAAGATGAACAAAATAATAGTTATATTACATGTAATTTTCTAGAAACAACTCTTATATATTTAGGAAGGTAGAGATTCATATCAAGGATAAATAAGTTCAATAAAAAGGAGACATCCTTTTTAAAAATATATGCATTCCAAGCTAGGAAGGAGATCATTATAAAGGATTCAAATCTTGAAGAAAAGAAGAGATAATTATAAAGGAAACATCTTATAACAAGTGTAAATGAGTCATTATTAAGGATGCATATATATAAATGAGGAAAAAGGAATGAATGATACTTTATAGGAATTTACCACTTCTACAAATGAGGGAGATCTTAAAATAAGAAAGAACACAAGAAAAGGATATGAAATCCTCAAGAAAGGATATATGCCTCAAAATAAGTTGGCAATGCTACCAAATGTATATGTGAGGATAAACACACATAGAATATTACGTCCCTTAACCTATAAAGGGAATGGGTGTGCTTGAGTTTGGACTACAATGAATGAAAAGGATCTCCTATTAATCTAGCTACTAATGTCACACATTGAGGAGAAACATCATAGTAGTAGGTGTTATTTAGAAGGCATAAGACAAAGGTGCAATTGACTATCACTTTTTATTTGAATGATACTAGACAAGATAAGATGTAGTTGAATTTTACATTGCAAGATTTGATATTTACTAATTAAATAGCCATGCATTTGATGGTACATAGAAAGAGAAGTATTTTATTGATTATTTTTACCATTTTTATTTTGTGTTCAAGAGGAAGAGTAAGAAAGTTGGATTTAAGAAGCACCAACAAAATCTCACTTATTTAGATGAATCAAGAGGAATAAAGATTTTTTGGTCTCAAGATTAGAATAATTCATGGATGTATCATAAAATGGAGGAGGTTAGAAATCTAAACCCTCTTTAGAAATATGTGACATAGGATACTAATGAGTTTTAATATCATTTGTACATATACCCTAAAATGCAACCATTATATATGTGTTTAAACAATATTTTGAAACTAGCTCCATCTTATTTTTCCAAATCAAATGTACGATCGTGATTCCATGTTGAAATGTCCCAATGAGAAGCTTTAATATTAGATTCAACTGGGCCAGACAGGTTGAATTCTAATATTTTCAATCATCATCAAAATATTTTTAAGAATAATAAGTTGGAAAGAGTTTATTAGTTAGAAAAATAAAAAACAATTCTCCTTTAAGAATTTCATTTTAAATTTAAGGATTTAATATTCTCTATTAAATAATTGTATAAAGTCTAGTGGACTCCAAATCTTTTATAAAAAATCATTGTTAATTGGAGACTATTTTTGAGATGGAATCATGTAATGTTGAAGGATGATATACATTCTACATCTTCTAGTAGATCAATATATGGATTAGGATCAACTCATTTCTATGCATAAATTTTATTGGTGATGAAGGGTATGAGAATGGTTGCATAACATGAAGAAACGGTCTATCTAGAAGGAGCTTGTATGTAAGATTATCAGACATGATATTGATATGTGTGGATAAATTCACAAGTCATACCATAATAGGTAATGTGATTGTATCCAATAACTATCTACTAACATTATCAAAGAAACCATTAGAGAGAGAATTATGATGAATGAGAGATGTATCCATATTGATATTTCGTAAGAGATCAATGGTACAAATATTAAGGCCTAATCTATTACTAATTAAGGTATGTATATTACTGCATAATTATTAGTGAGAGGTATAATCATGAGGTGGTCATCTTGATCTTGAACTTCCAAAGATGGTGACAAATTTTTTTAGAATACATTATTTATATTTATTGTAAGCATGTTGCTTTTAAAAGGATATCTTAGATAGAGTAGCACAAGTCTTCTCAAGAAGATCATACTTCTTCCCTAGATGATTAAAAGACTAAGTAGGAAGAGCATTTTAAATTTTTATGTATGTGACAAACTTCATGATTATGAGGTTCTCGATTAAGTCTACTACTTTAGATGTATTAGTTTTAGGAGGTCTATGTGGACCTTTATACCTTTGAAAAAAGTTGCTAGTTTAGTTTGAGGTTGGAATATCAAATTCCTCTAATAGTAATAATGGGTTTACTTTGAAGTCAAAGAACATAATGAAAAATATGAACACCAATAAAAGGTTTCACATCTTCATTTGTATGGAAACAAAACATGAATTGTATTTACTTGAGTTTGACTAGATCTTTCTTCACTGATTATTCAATATAATTGAGAAATAATTGAGAAAAATTTTAGTGATATGATTCTATTGTACCAAACTATTCACATGTGTTAGAAAAAAATTATGAGAGGGAAAACCACTATTTGTCTATGTAAGGGAGATTATCAGAGTGGATAGATGGTGATATTTTATTATGAAATTTATCAAAGGTAGCATCCTCTTGTCTCAAATTATACTCATGAGGGAGGTAATATTTGGATAAATATCAACATCAATCTTCAATGATTCATTCCTAAGAGAGATATCATTGAAAGAAGTGTTAATAATATTCTCCTCTTACATCAAAATATTGTCATTAGTTAATAAAACCTTGGGAGAGGGACTATTATCAACCTTATCATTTTTTTAAAGAATGGGTATTGAATGTACAACATGAAACATCTACAGATACTTTTATGTCTTTATCACCATTCCATATATTTACCAAGAATTTTGAGAAATTAAATTTGAAACATAGGAGCTTGATTCATCCCCACCCTATCTCTATTAATTGAACCTGCAATGTGCTCAATCATTAAATTCTCCCAAAATAAATTAAATGAGAATTATGAAAATATAACCATAGGTCCACTATAGAAAAAAATATAAAGGTTTAAGCTAGGACTAAGAATCGATTAGGCAAATACTAAAAATCATAAAATGTAAAAATTTAACACAAAATACTTCCATACTTGAACCTTTGTCAATGCAAAGGAGGAGAGGGGTGTTAGTTTCTATTCATCTAGACCGAGTCACACTTGTTCTATCATACGCACTAAAGTTCTCTGACATACCATTTTCCATACATTGCCCTGATAATCATATGTAAACACATAAGAAAAATTGGAAAAATAATTTAATATTCAATTAACTCATTCAATTCATTTTACATTGCTATACAATGACTTTTTAGAGCCTTATTTTCGTTATAGAAACTATATATGAGAATAACTAACAAGAAAATAATTTGTTATTTATTAATCTAAATTACCAACCTAAATATAAATTTATGTAAACAATCCTACAATTTCACTTTGATTACAATCAAGAAGTACCTTGGATTTCTAGGGAGAATATCAAAGAAGAGATTGAAGGGATTCTTGAATATCTATGAGCCAATATTTTTTCAAATCCTTGACATTGTGCTGAGTGAAGATTTCATACGGATAAAACACCAATATAAGGTAGATGCATACATAGTTTCTATCTTTTTTTCTTGGTGCTTAGAAGTAGGGACTAAGGCAAAAGTGGAATGAGAAATGAGGGAGTGTGTGGAGGATGAATGGTTCATTAGGGGAAAGGTATCAAAATAGAGTATGGGGATTAGAGGGAAATTGGAGTCAAAGATGATTATATTTTTCCTTTTACTAGCCAGAGTGCAAAAAGTTATACGGAAGAAAGGCACACTATAACACAAATTTATCAGTAGTCCTTGCAAGATTTTCTCCATGAGAGAGAAACAATGTGTAGGGTTGAGATAAGAGTCTAGAATGGGGCAAAGAAAGAGATCATCTCTAAAATATGTGATTACTAGGTTAGAGAATCTATGAAGATATCAATGTAAGTGAAATACAAAGAAAAAAAACTATGTAGGGATGAATCCCCTTGTTTCTTTGTTTTGTATTTTGTTTTGTTTTTAATACTTTAGGTATGAATTTCTTAGGTAGTCTGGTCTCTGGCAGATGTATTGCCTATGTAGTGGAAATTTTGTATGGTTGATAGTACAAGGGAAAGAAATTATAGTTTTTAGTTGATATGTATGGCGAAATTACTTAGGTTAAGTGACTAATATTTTGGGCTCTCTCTCCATAATATGTCATGGTAGGTATGGTCAATAGGTTGGGGTTGATAGGTAGAAGAAAATAATTTGATATTGGTAGCTACCATTATGATTTAATACTGATTTAATATGTAAGAAATAAGATCCTAGCCTTGTAATGTAAACTAAGATCTCAAATCTCCATGGCATACCATTAAAATCATAAACTAGTTTAGCTATATTACTAATAGGATAATTGAATACTAAGGGATCATAATGCCATTATTACAATAGAATTTGAGATTGGAAAGTGTATATGGATGAGCTTGGTTTAATTATAGAAAGATGTTAACTATTAGCATAAATAGTAAAATATAGAACTGATAATTGACACAGTAAGCCAAATCTAGAAATGAGACATGGATAGGAAAATATAGATATAATATAGAGTTGGAAATGATAGATTAGTGTGTTGGGCACCCTATACCTTTGGGTGTCCAAATTGATAGAATAGTTAAAACGTGTAGTGAGGAGGTCTGATGCAAGAGCATCCTAGGGAAGTTAGCAATCTTGCATGTTGGAGTGTTTTAATCTTAGTGTTGCTTGGTTACAGTGGTGGCTGAGTAGCTCAGTCGAAGAGGTGTGGCTCAGTGGCAGTATTGGATGAGGAGCATGGTTGTTGACTGACTCAATTTCTTGTGGTGCTCGATCAACATGTCCTCGGTTATGCCTGGCTTCCTCAGTTGTTTTTTTGTTGCTCGGTAGTTTGGGCTTGCCAACTAGAGTTGTTGTGAATTTGATGGGCCGACTTGATGTATTTAATGTGTGTAGCATGTCTTTCATTCTCCTATGTAGATCTGGAGGTTGACATGAAGAATTAATTATTTGTAAGGATATTTAAGAGCTGACTGATGTTGTATTTAATATTTATTTATTTTAGAAGCCGATTGGGTTTAGGATTTATTTCTTTCTTCAAGCTAACTTGTGGCTGAAGTAGTGTATAAGCATGGGTTTGGGTAGTTGTAGTAGTGAAGTAGTAGCAAAGGTAGGAGAGATTCAAGTTAGGAATTTGAAGTTGTGACTTGGTGAGAAGAGATAGTGGTTGAGGCTTAGGAACACGAAGATTGCTTGGTGGCTTGCGAGCACAAGTTTAGATCTTGGTGGGTGTTTCTACCAGATTGTTGTAGCTTGTTGTTACAGATCTGGCTAGCTAGAGTAAGAGTTTGAATTGGATCTTGAGGGATCTTGTAGAACTGCTAATTTATTTGTAATTGGTCATAACTGGGAAGGCCTTATAGCCCAACACATTGCATGTAATCAGTTATTTTATGAATAAAGAGTTTAGATTGTTATTAGATATTTATTTGTTGTTGGATTCCATTGTGTCATTGTTTAGCTAGGTGCTTGGACATCTCCTTTGGGGATTCTCTTGGTCTTTCACTACATCAAGGTCCTATTTGCGTGTTACCTATAATCTTTTCCAAAAAGTGTCAAACAAGTGTTGTGCATGCCCTAAAATTGGTGTTTCTCCCTATTTGCAATCTGGAACTATCTATCTTGGTCTAATCTACACTCCTATACTAGCCTCCTATGTTATTAGATATGAACCTACACACACTAAAAAGGGAAAAAAAAATTTGTTTTCTTAGGAGCATTTCTAATTCAAGCCTCATGTTGTTCTCACCTCCACAACAATGATGGTGATGTAAAAAGAAGGCTTGTAATAATCAATATTGTAAACTAAAATAATTCTACCTATTGGTGTCCAAAAAGATGCTTATGCTCTTTAGGCTGCTAGTATGCCCTCAGATGGATTTTAGGAATGGTTAACTCCAAAATTGCTATGAGGTCTTAGGATAGCTGGACCAACTATAGGGACAAGACTGCCCTCTTCTGCTTCTGGCTCTACAAAACCAAGGCAGGTGCACCTAACCTAGTATAAAATAAACTTCATACACCAAGAACTAGGTTTGAATAATAGATAAGTGGATAGCAAGAAAGTACTGAATGTTAACCACACACTCATTGACTCTCCATTGCTATGGGGTAGGACCTTATACAACCAAATACTGAAAATATAAAGGATGGTTCTTAATATTATATGTTTGAATCATAACAATCTAAGTTAGGATATGTCAACAAGGAAATACTCATCTAGGCCAGTGCCTCATCCAGTGGGCAAATTTTCTTAGATAGATAACACACACACACACACACCAGCATTATATCTGAGATTCAACGCCATAAACACATCTATAATCTTCTTTACTACTTATATGAAATCCTCACATAGACAAGAGATAGACCTATGTCTCATCTAGAGCATCATTTAATCTAATCCTGGATTAGAACTGAAAAATGAAGACATATACATGGATAAACATGCAGTGAGTTAGAAAACTCAAAATCTATCTACAATGACACAAAGGAGAGATAAGAGTCATATATCTGTATTAATTTTGAAGAATCCTTAAGTGCATACAATCCATCTAAACAAACAAGCTTGCAAACTACAGCTTAAACCTGCAACTTTCTCTTAATTGATGAAAAAAGCTAAATAAGAGCATTACAATTCAGACTGGGTAGAGGACTCACAACCAAAAAATCTTGAATACCTAACTCCCAATGCTAAAAAAAATGATCATAAAAATCCCTTTATACCTAGGTTACAAAGCAAACGTAATGATCATTTCAAAATCAAAATTTCAAAATCACCTAACCCCATCGAGGAATAAACACAGACATGGCAGGGGTCAAGCCATAGCAACAAGCACCAACAAACAAGTCAAATCTAGCCACCAAAGCATTCAATTTTGTTACCCCCTGTCACAAAAGACTCCCAGCAAGTTCAAATGGTCACCAACTATTCACGGGCTTTAAGCCATTTAACCATTTCCCCCAGGCGCGCAACCGCACAGTCACAACTCACCGCCAGAGGAAATGGGCTACAATTTATGCTTGGTCGCATGATCGCATAACCTAGAAATGGGTTATGCGAACATGAGACACCATTTACCTTTACCTTTTGCATAACCGCCAACGCCAGACTATTGCCACAAAAGGGCATGTCGCATGTTCACAAGCCAGAAAATTGGCTCACGCTAACATGCGACAACCCGCTAACATGGACCCTGCCAGCTGTTAAATCACCACCGAGAATCCCAAGCCCGGGCCCATGTTCAAACCTTAACATCCCACCAGCACAGACCAACTAGAGATCACCACGAATGCGCCTGCCACTGAGACCACCAACAAATACAGACAGGCCCCAGGGACATGTGGCACCCTGTCGCATGATCACATACCCTGGAAATGGGCTATGTGAACATGCGGCAACCCGCAAACCGCTAGCTTAACTGCCACCACAACTACCACCGCAACCACCACCGTAACTGCCACTGCACTACCATGGACATGTGTTAACCAGTCGCATGATCGCATAGCCAAAAACTAGGCTATGCGATCATGTGATAGCCAACCCAAAGCTGCCACATTACCGCCTCTGAGACCATCACCACAACCACCAACCATGAAGAGCTGGGACCCATGCGGACAAATGGCAAGTGGTCGCATGATCGCATGTTAGAAAAGTCTGACATGCAGCCATGCGATAGCCAATAAGGATATGCCATTTGTCACCCCTCTGACATAGGGCCCACTTCACCAAAGAGACGCCTGGAACAAATAAAATCAATGGCAGGCACATGATCGCATGGGGAAAGAATATTCCATGCTATCACACACCGACCATTGATCTCCTCCCTCTACTACTTTGAGAAAACTAGCCCCACATCATCGCACTTGCGCAGTAAAGAAAACTAAACCGCCAGGCAGCTGAACAGAACTGGGACCCGCACAGCTAGGTGGCAAGCAGTCACATGATCGCATGTCAAAAAAGTTTGACATGCGGCCATGCGATAGCCAATCAGGAAGAGCCTAGACCCACCATTTACATTAGACTTGTGTAGTTAATACATAGTCGAAAACACACAAAGTTTTTAGCACCAAAAGACAAGTGCATAAAAGCTTGAAGGCAAAGGGTCGAAAACAACGCAGGTTTTCAGCAAAAGATCGAAAACACACAAGAATTACGACAAACTGAAAGGTAAACAAGGAAGCTAAAAACATCGAGGGTTTTTATGCAGGCCAAAAAGGTTGAAAACATCATGGATTTTTGAAAACACAATGGGTTTTCGACACTGTGGTAGAATTTTAAAGTTTGCTTTTCATGGACCTCAAAATTTTAATAACTTTCTGGGTTTTACACACTAGGAGACGTGACTTGGGCTGGAGCAAGGAAACAACACTAAAATACATAGGGAAAGACACACACACCATGAAACCAAGTGGATTTCCTTTGCAAGTTAAAACTGTGACTGCAGGCCAGGTAGAGACAACATAACAAAGATTGCAAGGAAAAAGGCCATTTTCCTGGAATTTTGCAATGATTGGAAAAAAGGCCTAACAATGGCTCTTTCTAGGGACATGTATCTCATGCAGATACAATGAGGAAATAGAATCTATTGGAAGAGTAGACCACAAAATTTTGAACCAAAAACAACCCTAAGAGACCTAGGGAAGAATCCTAACTACTGCTCATGGAAAAAGATACTTCAAGAGAAGTAAAACTTTAGGAATTGTCCATGAATAGGCAATTCCAAAGTGCCACCAGTTAGATCTTTTAGAATATTCAAATCAAATCCCTAATTACTTTCAATGAGATAAGGACCCAACCAAATAGGATCAAACTTACCATGCTTTCCCTTATCCTCCAGCCTTGCATTCCACGTCAGGACTAGATCATCAATTTCAAAGCTCCTTTGAGTTGTTCTCTTATCAAATAAATTTTTACACTGCCACTGCAATGTCTCATTTTTCTCATGTGCATCCCTCCTTACGTCCTCCAACTGGATTAACTCATCCATTCTCACCCTCATCTCATCATTCAAATCTTCATCATAAGCCTGGATGAACCTGTACATTTGCAACAAATTGTTCTGAGGTAACCTAGCACTTATCCCATATACCAGGTCAAATGGGGCACAACCTATGGCTTTCTTTATAGTCACTCTATCAGCCCATAATGCCCACCATAACTTTGGGTCCCATGCTTTCTTATTTCTATCCAACACCCTTTTGAGAATCTTGATAAGGCTTTTATTACTGGATTCAGCCTAGCCATTCCCCTGTGGATGGTATGGGGAAGAAAATGAAATGTGTATCCCATATTGCTGATAAAAATCACCAAATTCCTATGATCTAAAACACATTGCATTATCAACCACAACTGTCTCTGGGAAACCAAATCTAGTGAGAATATTCTGCATTACAAAATCAATTACCACTTTACTAGTAGCCCTCCTAGTAGGGATAGCTTCAACCCACTTGGTGAAATAGTCTATTGCCACTAATATGTAGGAATGCCCCCCACTAGACTTGTTTGGAATCTCACCTATGAAATCAATACCCCACTTCTGAAAAGGAGACTGAACTAAGACAGGCCTGAGTGGCAAATTCCCACTAAATTTCAACTTTCCTGCAAACCTTTGGCATGCATCACATTTCTTCACAAACTAATGTGTGTCCCTAAAAACTGTAGGCCACCAAAATCCAGAATTGAGAATCTTGTGGGCTATGGTCTTTGCCATATAGTGTCCTCCACACACACCTTGATGCATTTCTTCCAATAGAGTTTTAGATCTTTCATGGTCCACACATTTTAGCAATACTCCTTCATTGCTTCTCCACCACAACTCACCATGAATAATGGCATACCTTGCTGACTATAACTTGACAATCCTCCTCTTATTTTCATTCATGTCAGGGGGAAGAAACAACTTGTGCAAGTAATTGATGAGATCTTTATACCAATCACAGTAATCCATACCACAAATATATGGCCTCTCTTCCTCTTCTAGCATATTCACATGATTAGCAATTAGATTACTTTGTTCCATCAACTTTGCAAGGCCTAGGCCTCTTACCAATTTTGTAATCTGGATATCTATATTCAATTCTTGGATCCTGTTGATCCATCTACATCTTTTTCTTGATACCTCTTGTTGCACCAATATGTCTTTAACAGCAGCACTAGGGACATAAGCAACTACCTTAGCTCCCACAAGATAACACCTAAAAGCCTTGACTGCTTTGACTAAGGCATAAGCCTATTTTTTAGTGATGTCATACTTTAGTTCTACTGCATTTAAGAATTTGCTGAAAAAGGATATGGGTTGCTCATATCCATCTAAATTCTTTTGTAATAAGACTACTGCAACTGTATGATAAGAAGCAAAAGAGAAAATCTGCATGGGCTTACCATAATCAGGGGTCCTCAAAATAGGGCCATCCTTGATGGCCTATTTGATATTCTTGAAAGACTCATTTGCTTCTTCATTCCATTCCACTTTTGCATTTTTCTTCAACATTCTAGAGATGGGAATACAAATTTCTGCAAAGTTAGTAACAAACCTTCTTAGAAAATTTACTTGCCCAAAAAAAGACTATACTCCTTTAACATTCCTTGGTGGTGAAATCTTGTCTATTGCCATAACCCTTTCAGGATCAATTCTCACTCCATCCCTGGACACAACATGTCCTAAGAGCTTGCCTTCCACCACACCAAAAAAACATTTTTTTGGATTCAAAGAAATTCCATACTCCTGAGCTTTGATAAAAATCATTTCAAGATGCTCATAGTGCTGATCCTCCTTCTCTGAATATGCCGTGAGATCATCCTGTTATACCACTAAAAACTTATTTATGAAATAAGAAAAGGCCACATCCATAGCCCTCTAAAAATTTTCTCCTGCATTTGTTAGGCCAAAAGGCATCCTAACATAAACATATGTTCCCCAAGGAGTAGTGAATGCAGTCTTGAATTGTTCTGACTCCTTGACCATGACCTGATTATACCCAGAGAAACCATCCATCATTGACATTAACTCCGATCCAGTGACTCTTTGCAGCATGTTTTCCATATTAGGGAGACCATAATTGTCTTTCAAAGAATTAACATTCAGATTTCTAAAATCAACACATAGCCTAATGTCACCATTCTTTTTTCTAACTGGAACCAAGTTTGACAACCAAGTAGAATGTCTGACAGGCTTGATAATGCCAGCATCCATCATCTTTTTAAGTTCATCTTGCATTTTTGGTGCCAAAGTAGGGTTCACAGGCCTTAATTTATGCCTAAAAGGTTTAGTTCCTTCCTTTAATGGTATCTCATGTTGAAAGAGATCTTCTCTATATGCCTTCAAATCTTCATAAGACCATGTAAAGACATGTCTGAATTTTTTGAGAAGATCAATCAGATTTCTTCTAGTTCTTTGAGATAAACATTTAACCATGTAAATGTTCTTTGGTTCTTGGCTTGTCCCTAGATTCACCTCCTCCAAATCACTTACCCTGTCAACAACTTTAGCAACACAAGCCCTCTCTTTACTATCAAATGACCTTTCAAGAGCAACCAATCCCCTAGGGATCCTATTTGACTTTAGTTGCAGAAATTCCTTTCCTAGGACATTCTCCTTTCCATT
This sequence comes from Chamaecyparis obtusa, assembly GCA_027943335.1. Classification (NCBI taxonomy): domain Eukaryota; kingdom Viridiplantae; phylum Streptophyta; class Pinopsida; order Cupressales; family Cupressaceae; genus Chamaecyparis; species Chamaecyparis obtusa. The sequence goes on from BSBK01000849.1 coordinate 199,720, forward strand.
TTTGATGTCAACATATGTACTGAAATCCATCTCCTGACCATCAAAGTGAGATTCACACTGCAAGAATCTCAAAATGTCCTGATCATCAGAAAAAACCTGCCAATTCTCAATGTTATCCAGGATAGAAGGCCTGGACTTACTCTCAATCTTGGATATCCTTGCAAAGGTAATATCCTCTGGCCTTAAGGCTATGTTTGCTAGCAAGTCTGCCATCTTGTTTTGGCTTCTACCCACCCAATCAATGCCAAAGGCACTGAAAACCTCAATCTCATCCCATACAGCATTTCTATATTGTTTTAGCCTTTGATTCTTAGATGCATATTTTGATCTAATCTGAGAAAATATTAAGTCAGAATCACTAATCACCCTAAGATGTTTGATCCCATGTTTTGATGCTTGTCTCAAACCAATCAATAGGGCTTCATACTCTGCAACATTGTTTGTGCAAGGAAACAAGAGAGTGAAAGAAAACTTAAAAGTCTTACCACTCGGGGATACCAACAATACTCCTACTCCAGCACCTTCTCTAGAACTTTCTCCATCAAAATATAATGTCCATAAGACATTACCTTCTGCCATGTCATTCTCATCATCTGCCAAAAGGATAGGCCTAACCTTTTCTTGCATCTCTTTCCTCTGAACTTGTTATGAGCCAATGTCAGTGTCAACAAAACAATTCATGCTATCCTTTTCATTTTCCTCAATCATATGTGGGGTCCTGGCTTCCCTTGACACCTTCACACTCTCTCCTTCAATGTCAAAAGTGGCAAAAGATAGGTCACATTGAATACTTCTGCCCATAGAGGCACTCCACTTTCTAGATAACAACATTCCATATTGAGGAGGAATGTCAACTACAAGAACACTCATAGTCAACTATTTGTTAGGAAATGCAGCTAATTTATAAGGCAAAGCCTTAATGGTACCAATAACTACCACTTCTGTTGAGTCCATAGCTTGGCATCTCCCGTGAGGTGTATCAACCTTTAGTCCTAATGATTTCATGATCTCTGCAGGCATGACAGTGTTTGATGCTCTAGAATCAATCATGCAGTTCTTCAATATTTTACCACCAACCACAAGGGACAAAAAGAAAGGATCAACTGTCCCTACTGCATTGTTTACAACATTTGTATCCAAGAAGATTTCAGGGATCTCAGAAACAATTTCTTCACTCTTAGTGTCGGGTGTGTCTTCCAAGGAAGCCACATGTTTGTCATTTCTATTCACCTCCTGGATTCCTGCAGAAGAAACATCATTCACCCAATTCAAGGCCTTGACCTTGTGTTCTTCTATTCTCATCATTTCCAAAAGTGGAACCTTGACAGTGATCTGTGAAAGCAAATTAGACATATCTATTGGAACATACTTCTGGCTATTCATGTCTTCCTCAAAAATAGTGACAACTTTATCTTTTGTGGACTCAGATTTGTCCAAGAGAGAGGACTCCTCTCCCTTCTGAAAGGCAGGAACAACCACATCTGATGTTTTTGCTTTGTTCCTTGGTGCTGTAACAGGCATAATTTTCTTTTTTACCTTCACTTGGTCAGCAACACAAGCACCCTTGCCCTTTTCTTCATGTTGTTGTACACTATTTTCTGTCCTCTTGATGAACATACTGCCCAGTTTACCAGCTGCATTTCCAACTGTCCTATTTCTCAAGTTGTAGTTGCATCTAGCTTGAGTGACCATGTCTGCAGTGATTTGAGCAATTTCCTCATCTGATGGTCTTCTTAAAGAAACCTGCTCCTCACCCCTTACTGCACCACATCCAACATCATCAAACTCTTCTTCTTCTTCATCATCAGTAGAGTCAACTTCATCCCATGCATGTGAAGAAGTCATCCCACACCCATCCTTTTCATATTGCTCTTCATTTTCTTGGTTCTCTTGTAAGTTTAGAGCAATGACACAATGCTCTAAACTATGAGGAGACTGACAAGCAGCACACCATGGGATATCATCAGTCATGTTCACTAAATTTCTATGCAAAGGATCAGGGATCCTTCCATCAGGCCTTTCTTGCTTGGTTGGGAGAATGGGCTTGCCATCCTTCCATTGGGTATTGTAAGGATAATTCTGCATCCTTAGCTATCTGCTAAAGTTTTTTGGAGCTGACTTCTCCATAGTCACAGCTCTATTGTTTCCCCTCTCACCAGGCTTTAAACCTTCTAAAACCTTCAAAATTTGTTTCAGATTGTCATCTTCTTTGGGTTTAGGATCAGCAGACCTTCTCATTTCTTTCTTACTCTGCATTTGAGGACTGCAATCATCTCTTCTTCCTATCTTTCCTGATATTCTTCTATTGCTCTCTATGTTGATGGCCAATTTGTAAGCCTCCCCAAGACTTCTAGGGTTCTTATCTCTCAAGAGATATCCCATCTTTGCATCAAAGGCATTCAAGTATGTCACAAGATATACCTTGTCATCTAATCTAATAACCTGCAAGAGCCTATGCATGGCCTTTTGGAACCTTATGTTAAATTCAAGGACCTCTTCATTCTGATTTTTCTTTATATTATTGAATTCATTCAAGATAAAACCCTCATTTGTTTTATCTCCATAATGTTCCTTAAAACAATTTTTGAATTCATTCCATGACCCTATACTAGCATGGGGTAACCCTCTAAACCAATCTCTAGCATCCTCAATCAGGGATTGCACAAATAGCTTCATTATAACATCATCAGGCTCTATATTGTAATCATCTATTACATCTATGAAGTTCTTTAGTTGTTCTTCACATGTGATGACATTCTTTCCAGTAAATTTAGGGATTTTTTTTCTAATTTCATCAGGGATTACATTAGGATAGCCAAGAATACCAAAGAAGGTAAGTTGTTTGTACCTTTCATGAATAGGAGCTCCATGTGGTGGATCCATTCCTTGAGATGTAGACGTCCTTGTGTTTGAACCATCAAGAACTCTAGCAGCACCCGGCACACCATTTGCTTGAGCTGCATTGTTACCATGATTTCCACCTTGCCCTAAGAAGGAAGCAACAACATGTGAAGGTCCTTAAGTATGCTTGAGAAAATCAATCTTTTTTCTGATTTCTACAGCAGAAGCCTCCAACTCTACTTTCTCCAGTTCTTTATCCAATATTTCTTTCTTCCTTATAGCTATCTCCAAATCTGAATCTAATCTCAGACCTGGATCTGATGTCCCATCCACAATAACTTGTTCATTGATTTGAATCCCAACAGCCTTCTATTTTCCTTTATCTCTTGGTCTGGTTTCTCCACATATTTTTTAAACAATAGGTTGTTCATCTACTCTTTCAGGCTCTAGGATAGAATTAATTGCCTCCAAATCCAATAACTGCCTCTTTAGCTGATCAACCCTTATCATGGCTTGTCTTACTTTGTCATCTTTATCCTTTTCTCTTTGCTACCTAATGGCAAGCTGTTCTTGAACTCTTCTTTCTAGTTCATAGACCTCCTCAAAGCTCTCTTCTAATTCAGGAAGTGTGGTGTCTGATTAATCATCTCCCACTTGAAACTCTTCCTCATACTGGTTCAATCCCAAGTCAATAGCCTCTTCATACTCTGAATTATTTTCTTCCTGATTAGGCCTGGCTTGGATTTCTTATCTGGTATCTTTCTTGTTTCTCCAAGTGTGAGAAACACCTCTTCTCTTCTTTCCTCCCCTTGTTTGACTAGGCCCAGAAGTCCCTGGAATGCCTTCTTCCATTATATCTTCAAGAGGCTTCTTTCTTCGAGACCTGGAACCTCTATAACTCATCTTTACAAAACAAATCACTGACCAGTACTACTACCAAGATTTTTGAGTCGCCACCCAAGTGTATTGGGAATATTACAATAAAATTTCTTGACTTCAAAAAATGCTCCAATAAGTTAGAGAGACAAGGGACAAGGATAACCCTATTTTCCAATGATGACCTATTGGTTTGGATAGGCATGAATAACATTCCCCAGTAGAGTCACCATCTTGTTGGTGTCCAAAAAGATGCTTATGCTTTTTAGGCTACCAGTATACCCTCAGATGGATTTTAAGAATGGTTAATTCCAAAATTGCTATGAGGTCTTAGGATAGCTGGACCAACTATAGGGACAAGATTGCCCTCTTCTGCTTCTGGCTCTGCAAAACCAAGGCGGGTGCACCTAACCTAGTATAAAATAGACTTCATACACCAAGAACTAGGTTTGAATAATAGATAAGTGGATAGCAAGAAAGTACTGAATGTTAACCACACACTCATTGACTCTCCATTGCTATGGGGTAGGACCTTATACAACCAAATACTGAAAATATAAAGGATGGTTCTTAATATTATATGTTTGAATCATAACAATCTAAGTCAGGATATGTCAACAAGGAAATACTCATCTAGGCCAGTGCCTCATCCAGTGGGCAAATTTTCTTAGATAGATAACACACACACACACACACCAGCATTATATCTGAGATTCAATGCCATAAACACATCTATAATCTTCTTTACTACTTATATGAAATCCTCACATAGACAAGAGATAGACCTATGTCTCATCTAGAGCATCATTTAATCTAATCCTTAATTAGAACTAAAAAATGAAGACATATACATGGATAAACATGCAGTGAGCTAGAAAACTCAAAATCTATCTACAATGACATAGAGGAGAGATAAGAGTCATATATCTGTATTAAGTTTGAAGAATCCTTAAGTGCATACAATCCATCTAAACAAACAAGCTTGCAAACTACAGCTTAAACCTGCAACTTTCTCTCAATTGATGACAAAAGCTAAATCAGAGCATTACAATTCAGACTCGGTAGAGGACTCACAACTGAAAAAGCTTGAATACCTAACTCCCAATGCTAAAAAAAATGATCATAAAAATCCCTTTATACCTAGGTTACAAAGCAAGCGTAATGATCATTTCAAAATCAAAATTTTAAAATCACCTAACCCCACCGAGGAATAAACATAGACATGACAGGGGTCAAGCCATAGCAACAAGTGCCACCAAACCAGTCAAATCTGGCCACCAAAGCATTCAATTTTGTTACCCCATGTCACAAAAGACTCCCAGCAAGTTCAAACGGTCACCAACACTTCGCAGGCTTTAAGCCATTTTACCATTTGCCCTCAGGCATACAACCGCGCAGTCACAACTCACTGCCACAGGAAACGGGCTACAATTTATGCTTGGTCGCATGATTGCATAACCTTGAAATGGGTTATGCGAACATGCGACACCATTTACCTTTGCCTTCTGCATAACCACTGACACCAGACTGTTGCCACAAAAGGGCATGTCGCATGTTCGCAAGCCGGAAAACTGGCTCACATGAACATGCGACAACCCACTAACATGCACCCTGCCGGCTGTTAAATCACCACCGAGAATCGCAAGCCCGGGCCCGCGTTCAAACCTTAACATTCCGCCAGCACGGACCAACCAGAGATCGCCACAACCCCACCTGCCAATGAGACCACCAACAAATATAGACGGGCCCCAGGGACATGTGGCACCCTATCGCATGATCGCATAGCCCAAAAATGGGCTATGCGAACATGCGGCAACCCGCAAACTGCTACCGTAACTGCCACCACAACTACCACCGCAACCGGTACCGCAACTACCACCGCACTACCATGGACACGTGTTAACCGGTTGCATGATCGTATAGCCAAAAACTGGGCTATGCAATCATGCGACAGCCAACGCAAAGCCACCACATCACCACCTTCGGGACCATCACCGCAACCACCAACCGCAAATAGCTAGGACCCATGTAGATAGATGGCAAGCGATCGCATGATCGCATGTCAGAAAAGTCTGACATGCGGCCATGCGACAGCCAATAAGGATATGCCATCTGTCACCCCTCTGAGACCAGGCCCACTTCACCGAAGAGATGCCTGGAACAAATAAAATCAACGACAGGCGCATGATCGCATGGGGAAAGAATATTCCATGCAATCACATGCCGACCGTTGATCTCCTCCCTCTGCCGCTTTGAGAAAACTAGCCCCACATTGTCACACTTGCGCAGTAAAGTAAAGTAAACCGCCAGACAGCTGAATAGGACTGGGACCTACATAGCTAGGTGGCAAGCGGTTGCATGATCGCATGTCAGAAAAGTCTCACCTGTGGCCATGTGATAGCCAATCAGGAAGAGCCTGGACCCACCATCTACGTCGGACTTGCGTAGTTAAGACATAGTCAAAAACACACAAAGTTTTCGGCACCAAAAGACAAGTGCATAAAAGCTTGAAGGCAAAGGGTCGAAAACAACGCAGGTTGTCGACAAAAGATGAAAAACACATAGGAATTGTGACAAACCGAAAGGTAAACAAGGAAGCCGAAAACATCGAGGGTTTTTATGCAGGCCAAAAAGGTCAAAAACATCAGGGATTTTCGAAAACACAGTGGGTTTTCGACACTGTGGCAGAATTTTAAAGTTTGCTTCCCGTTGACCTCAAAATTTTGATAACTTTCTAGGTTTTGCACACTATTAGACACAACTTGGGCTAGAGCAAGGTGACAACACTGAAACACATAGGGCAAGACATGCACACCATGAAACCAAGTGGATTTCCTTTGCAAGTTAAAACTGTGACTGCAAGCCGGGTAGAGACAACATAACAAAGATTGCAGGGAAAAAGGTCATTTTCCTAAAATTTTGCAATGACTGGAAAAAAGGCCTAACAATACCTTAGCTATCAAACCTTCTCATGATGTTTCACATAAAGATGATGCAATACTTTTTAGACAAGTCCTCTGAATGTTTGTGCAAAAAGATTATCCCGAAATATAATTCATAAACATGAAATTATACATGAAGTCATATTTGTATGTTTAAGATGTACCAAACTAATCTAAGCACCAAAATTCATAATTGTTGTTGAGTCCTCTAAAAGTAAGAGTATCTCTTTCACAATGCTACTAATCCTTTATGTTGGAGGGAGCTGAAAAAAAGATACATTCATAAAAAAAATTGTTGGCAATATTTCAAATAGAATTGAAAGAAATATCATCTCTATCTATTGATAAAACAGTTTGCAGCTATTGTACTGTTTCAATGCTCTTTCTTTTTATCTTCCAACACTTCAACAATTTCATTACAATTTGACAACAATACTACTTAATTATATCGCTTACACAACATTATCATTATAATTGATTTAATCTAACATCAAATAAACCATATTATAATCGATGAAGATCCGTTCAATTAAAATATAAATGAATAAGGCACAGAAGCCAAATATGTATAATAGAAAGAGCATATGATAAAAGCCGAAGTTCTTAGCTATTTTATTACATTAAATATAATTATAATTTCAATAAATACTTAATATTAATTAGAAATGTAACAAAACCTGCTTCCGAGAATGTTCATAAATGTTTAAAACAAAGAACAAGAGTTTCATTTTAAACTAGTGAGACCACCTATGAATCATTTTAGAACACATCTTATCTTAGACGGTGGTCTTTATTTTACAGTACCAATACAAAAGAATAAATCTAATGAGGTGCTTTGAAAGTGAACGTTTCCTTAAACATAGAGAAGTTTAGGTAAAGACATGTTACAAATTATGAGTGAAGTAGTTCACGGTTTCAGAAATTCTCTGATGAATTCTGCAATGCAAACAGAACACCCTACGTACTTTAATCTTCATTCCTTATAACAAACGTTTCTTGACGTCATGTTGTTGATGTAGTTGTAGTAGTAACGGGACTGCTTATTCCTTGGCGATTGGAAGGAAACAAAACTAAGATCGGACTGCTCACTGCACTGACAACAACGGGGAGAGCCTTATACATCTTCCTTATAGTGCTTTCTGCAGAAGGATACAAACACTGCACAATGTTTTGGTCTGTGAGGGCCATCACAGTAAACACACCAACCGCCAAAGCTGCGTGCAGCAAATCCTTCAATTTGAGCTTATAATTTGATTCATTAGAAGGCTTCACTTTGCTACCAGTGGCTAAACCATTTAAGGTAGCAATCCCATAGTAAACTTTGCCTGTGGAAGAATCTGTGAAGGTGTCTACCAATGACAAAACAAAACACGCAATTCCAAGAACGCCCACAGCTATTCCAACCAGAACCTTGTTGGATGTTTGGCAGTCTCCATTGTTGGCAAGAAGGTTAGAGAAAGCCTGAAATACAAACAATATACCAGTGGGCAATATCTTTGCAATGTTTGATGCAGAAGATAATGTTGAGTTCACGACCTTGGTAGTTGTCTCGGTTGAAGAAGATGTAGCAGATTCGCTCTTTCCTTCCTCGATGGACTTCACCTGGCTATCAGATTGCCCCATTCTTTTTCTTCTTAATTCACTGCTGATTCTACAATTCACTTGTAGAGAGGATATATATGTTGAAGAAGATCGATTGCGTTATCTGTGTTTGCAAAGCAATGGCTTGTCCTTATATAATGATGTGGGGAAACAGACATTCTATGTAATCCAATCTCTATTGCACAACTCGCAAGTTGTCAAATCTGACCGAAATTTTAAAATTTGTTATTGGTTTAGATTCATTTTGTTTGAAGAAGCGTTAGGAAAGTTTCGTTGAAATATTTTTTTCGTAGAAGGGTAGTTGTCGTTTTCTTCCTTTCCTAGTATTTCCAAACTGCGTCGACTTCTTATAAATCTAGCACATGTTTTATCGCTGATATGGATAAAGTGATTTGATTTGTCAAAGTTGATAAGTTGTAAGTGTTGGTCAAGAATTATAACTGTATGGATTTTATCAGATTTTATTAATTCGTAACGAGATTTATTGTTATACCGTATTTTAAAATACTGAAAAACATTAGAATGTTAAGGATTTAGGACTTTGACTGGCTTGTTATAGATAGCAAAATTGGTTTGCAAGACAGGTCATTCCAGGGAGTTAAGCCAACTCTAAGATCATCTAAAGCACTAACAATAATACTAAAAATCTTTAATTTTCTATATCAATTTATATGAATCTAATATTTTTAAGATACACAAATATCAAATATGAATGATGGAAGGGAATTAATTACATCGCCAGGTTTCTCTTTAACTCCTAGCTATATATCAAATAGCTATTCTATAAGGAATTAAATACTTTACCATAATGCATAGAATACTCTACACTCTATAATGCTTTCATTAGTCTCATTATAATCACTTTCTACAAGCCATGCTACACAAAATGTTTTATCTCCCACTAGAAAACTTGAGCTGCAACTTTATTGTTCATTTTGAACCCAATCTTTTTGGCATAGCCTTGAATAATTTGACCTCTATAATATCTTATGGTTCCCCTAGCAGCCACCTCTTCTAGGATTCCTCAAGTTATCCAAGAACATCTTTGCAACATCTACAAGTCAACCACAAGGGTAAACCAATTGTGTAATAGGTCTAGCCTAAAAGTTGACACGTTACACAAAGAGTAGGATCACAATATGTACATTCCCCAACACAAACTCAACTGGTCCCTAACAACATTCAAATGAAACTTCTAGTTGGCACATGTTACAATAATTAGGCTTATTCATAAAAACCATAGCACAAATAGTGAACTAGTATTGTACACACTTTGCCAACACTAACTTTCCTTCTTGAGTTCCAACTTTGAAAATTGAGTAGATTTTTTTTTTAAACAAGTGTGGCCTTACTTATTTTCCAAATTACAAACCATAAAACGTCACTATATAGTAAATGCGCTATAAAATACTATGCTAGTGCTACAAGGCAAATACATAATCTCTACACAACCTCGTAAAGAAATTGCAAACAATTCCCAACTAGTAAAAATGAATGAAATTAATTCATATAATGATATCATTTATTATATACAAGAGGGCTCTCAAATATTATTGATATTTTTTCATCAAATGCTTTGGCATGACATGATAGAAGTAATTAAAACTATAACTTTCTTGATATCTTAACATTGATAAGAATGTAATGATAATGTTAATCATTCCTATAACATATGCCTTCAAAATCAATGAAAGCCTAATGTTTTACATCATCCATATCATGAGAAGTTTGAGGAGATTTGGTTTTAAGTATACTAGTTAAGATTTGTTATGGATTATGGGAAGATTGCTCTTCTAAGTTTCAAGGTGGGAGTTGGTTAACATGAAACTTAGGTTTAGAACCTTTACATGTTAAATTATGGGAGGTCATGATTCACTAACTTCTCATGCAATTCTTACTCACAATTATAGGTGATAAACCGCATAAACAAGTATGAAATAAAAAAACACAGTTATTCCTAGAAATTAATTAAGAATGTTAGGTGGAGAGGTGTTTGTTTATGTTTTTGGATTATCAAAGTAAAATATTTAATGTCAATATAATATAGAACAATAATGGTGTAATTAATTAACTAATTAATTATGTGATATACATTAATAACAATGATACAATTCATTAACTATCTCATTAGACTATGTATAATAGTAATATTTTGGTAAATTAAGCAAAATATGATAGCAATATTGTGATGACTTAATAAAATGATTGCATCTAAATAAAAAAATATTATGAAAATCAATTAGTTCTATGGTTTAAAATTAAAAATATGTAAGTGCAAGATAGAAAAGTTCACAAAAATGATATGTTGATGACCTAGCAATCAACATGTACATGGTCAATGCTTTGGTGAACATCAAGAACAAACATTCTTAGCTTAACAAGAAACTTCAGGACATGGTCGCTTATAGAAAGAATATGATGGAAAAGACCACTCTTTCCCTCAACACCTTACATGCGAAGTTGGAAGAAAAGAAGGCTAAGCATAGGAAAAGGGAGGAAAACCGCCAAGTGATTCTCAAAGGTATTGATGGGACTTCTACTGATGTTACTACGAGTTCTACTCCTAGGTGGGTTTCCTGCCTAGACAAGTTGAAGGAGTTGATTGATGAATGGAAAGGGGTTCCTATGCCCCTATTTAATGCCTTCTCGATTGGTCATTTCTATTAGTTTTTTGTTCCCGGTTCTATTGCTGGTAGTTTTGTTGCTTTGTCTTAGTTAGTAGGTTGACTTCACTTCTTATGAATTCCTTTTATTCTGTTTGTTAGACTTGATGTTACTTTAATGTTAGGTTCAAGCCCTATCCCACTTGAATTAATCAGAACATGTACATGCAATATAAGAGCATAAGCAATAGATTTTGAATATTATTGCAAGCATTAACCAAATGAATTGGATGTGCAAATAAAAATAAAAATTATTTTGTATGTTGTGTTGACCAAAATGATGCGCATATAAATTCGATCCAACCCTGTGGATGTAAACTAAGATTTGAAATATTCATACCATATTATTGGAATATTAATAAGGCTCAACTATAGTCCTAATAGAATGATGGACATTGTTGATTGGTGTTCCTTCATTACAATGGATTCAAGATAGATTTTTGAGTTCTAGGTTCAATGATAGAGAAATAAACGGTGTGCTAGAGTCCTAGTTGGAAAATGATATGTATGGAAATAATATAGAAATAAATCGAGCCTAATTATACTAGACTAGTATGTCGAACCCCATAGTCTAATTGTTTCTCAGCGAATAGAAAGGAGTGATTTCATGGTCAACAAGTACTATAGGTCTACCTATAATACATTCACTATTGACTCTGAACCTCAAATATGAAACCCTTTACATGAAGTTCCACATAAGATTTGATGTTTGTATAAAAGATGATATGACATGCCTTCATCATAGAAAAGCACAATGAAGTTGATCATGGTTAGTGTGATAGAGATGTATACTTGAATGCTTCTTGCTCCTTGATTGTAAATCTACGCTCATTTGAATTGCTTGTGCTCAATAGGAATTGAATTGTGTAACTTATAGTTTGAAATGAACAAAGGAGTTGTATTTATATCTAATTTAATTTTTAGGGATAGCTAACGTATGAGGGAAAGTTTACACTACTTGTAAAGCCAAGATATGATGGAAAATTCCCACTACTTGCAAAACCAGCATTCATTTCAAATTTTGGTGCTAAATTAGCTAGTTAAGGACACTAAACAAAGTAGTCCAAATAATTAAGCCAAAAAAAAATTGTGAATAAGGGAACACACTAAGTTAATGGAAATGATTCCAAAATTGAGAACAATCAGGGATACATCAGATGCACATTATGCACAACTATCAAAGCAGGTCCAAATTAAATGAAAAATTGTAAAAGGATACAATTTATTACATTACAACATGAAGAATAATTTTATAATTATTAAACTTTTTTGAAAACCTTATTTTTATCTGTGAATGCTTGGAAAATTTTATAACATGTCTACAATACTAATGTTTTAATTAATTATATCAATTATTAAACATTATTATTATTGTCGATCTCGTATATACTAATAGAATATACATTTAAATTAATTGTCAACCCCACAATAATAAGAATTTGATAGATATCATTTAATAATTTAATTTTAAAAAATTAGCACAACTTGCTTTTAAAAAGACCAAAAAAGTGTTCAAAACAGCGAACAAGAAAACAAGAATTGAGAATTGAGATTTTTTTACGTTGAGAACACGGCTAATCCTAGATGGTCGTTTTTATTTTACAGTATCAATACAAAAGAATAAATCTAATGAGATGGTTTGAAACTTTGAAACTGAACCTTCGCAGATTGTCAATTTTGACTGAATTTTCTAAAATTTGAGTTTTGTTCGCAGTCGTGATTTAGAAGAGGCGTTTGGAAAGATTTGTTGAAACATTTTCTCCGTGGAAGGGCGGTTGCCGCTTGCCTGCTTTCCTAGGACTTCCAACATATTTTAAATGCCTAGAAATATAGCACATCTTTTATCGCTGAGACCATATAAAGAAAATTGTTTTCTAAAGTCGATAAGTTGTAAATGTTGGTCAAGCTCTTCACGCAAGCTATTTGATATTTTAGTTTTATGTCATTTTTCAATTTCTTTTTAGGAATGAGAATTGTTGTGGTACTATTGTTTTTCTAAAAATTAGAATGTAGATGATGCAGTATTTTGATTGTCTTGTTATATACAGTAACATTGGTTCAGAAGCCTATCATCTTCACAACAAGATAATTTCAGCACACATACTAATACAATTTTTTTTTAACTTTCCACATTATTGCTACTTGAATCTAATAGTTCAAAACACAAAAGTTTTTAATTATGAATAGTTGAAAGAAAATAATTATATACTAAGGTTTCTCTTTCTCTCCTACTATAAAATCAATCAGTTATTTTCTTTTAATAAAAACAGGTACCATAAGTTATAGATTATCAGACATTCTAGATACATCAATTATTCTTACTATTATATATAATTTCATCTAATACAATCATAGAAATTATAATATTTATTTGTTAATCTATTATTTTTTAGTTATCTTGTAGTAACTACTTTTATCCTTATTACAATTGCACTATATTATTTCAAATTATTTATATAGATTAGCATGTTCATATCTATTTTAATATTTTTTCCTTTTTTAAAAGTATGATATAATGTTATTTTTAGAATAATTGAGTTGGAGAGAGATATTTTGTTAAGATTATACAAGTATACGGTATTACTTTGGCATAGATTATGGTTTTCTATTTATGTTTGATTATTTCTCTAAATCATTTATATGATATAATATATGTTTTTGACATTAAATTTAGCTTTAACTGGAGCCTTAGGGTGTAATAAGATATTAATATGGCTTCTCTACTTTTGTCAACATCAGCAAAGATGAAACACAATAAAGATTGAAAATTCACTCCTAAGGTCTATAATAAGGTAAAGAATATAATATCCCAATCTAATTCTATCTTCTAATGTTGTCAATTCTTTTCATAAATCAAATGGAATTTATAGTTTGATAATAAACTATATTGATTGTACCCCTTTAGGACAATATTTGACCACCTAGGTTAAGCTTACATGGAAACCCAAAAACATGAAATTGAATTGCATCAATGTTAATGAATTCATTCAAGAAATAAATTTGTTTCTTTTATGAAAATGAATTAAATTTATTTTATATATATTTAATTAATGTAAGTGGGGAAGGGACCCAACCCATTAGAGACCAGGAAAAAAATTCAGAACAACAAGATGTTGGGGGACCAAACAATAAGGTTACCCCAAGGTAACCAAACTACAACACAATGATGCTAATTAAAAATTGGATTTTGCATAACAAGCTATTGACAATCAGAATTGGGACCAAGGAGTGTGCCCAATAGAACAAACTAAGATCTATGGATCAAGAATGATTGACCCCTTATCTTGCACCATATTTATTTTTACATGTTATTTAGATGACTAGGTTGATTTATTATTATTTATTCAAGATGTTTACTAGTATTTAGTAATCTAATGATTTCATGCTAATGTCATAAAGTAGTCATAATTCTTCACCATATGAATATCTTGTTTAGCTATATGAGAATCTTAATACATACTAAATAGTGATTTTTAAATAAAATATGCATGTTGTAAAACAAAATTTAATTTTTTTTCATACTATGATATTCAAATTGAGTTTAAACAATGATATTACTAAGCTGAAAAGACTATCAAATTTTACAAGGCTAAGTGTGTAGTTAAATTAAGATTCTTAGGACATCTGAATGGTTTTATTAAATTAATTATATATTATTATTAAAGTTATATCTATAGTAGCAATGTGTGATTTACATAATTTAAGTTGTTTGCATGTATTGACACTTTGTGAATTTAGTGTAGTTATGAGTTATGAGTACAAATATATTTGGAAGTAGTCTACTTTAATATTGTCGTGAATTAGCTAATATGGTCTCCATGATGATATTTAATGTATGGAATGAGTGTACAAGACTCATAGGAAAAAGAGTTAGAGGTGGAGGATCATCAAATTTAACCTAAAATCATACTTGACAACATAGATTCATAGGATATAGACTACATATTATTTGTTATATGAATTATTCTTGGTTAAGTTTGACTATGGAAACTAAACTATCATCATGGGGTTACTAACTTTGTCCCTATTATTCTTTTATACATATTTTAACTATTTATGATGTGGTAAATAATTTTATAGTTTAGATATATTTTATTTGGTGAAAAATGATATTTAGAATTTTGAAATTGTTTCGATACCTATAAAATATTTATTTTTTAACCTCTTGGTCCATTTTAAGCCCTTCTCATAAGTATGTTGTTTTACCACAAAAGCTTGATGATATTTTTCATTTATTAAACATCATTGATTTGATCACGAATTCATTTTTTTAAGTGATTTTTTGTACAAGTGCTATTCACTATAAAAATTTGGAGTTGTACATCCTTAGAGTACAAAGGCACATTTTTTAGAGTTGTCAAATATATCGTTAAGAGGACACCAACTAATGACCAACTCTAGATAGATGATAATTTTATGTAAGAACATCATACAATAACATGGATTTCATCAAGGATTAAGCACTCCTGGATATGGATCTCCAAGGAGCCGACTTCACCTGGACCAACAGGAGATTAGGAAGGGATTGCATCCAAGTCAGGCTAGATCGTGCCTTGATCACATTGGATTGGTTGAACAACTATTCTCTTAATCTCTCTGCTTTGGTAAGAGCTGGCTCAGATCACTCCCCCATTTCCCTTTCCCTTGACTAGCTTGCCAAGAAAGGGAACTTCCCCTTCAGATTTGAAAACATGTGGGTCTCTCACCCAAATCTTCTTAACAAAATAAAAGAATGGTGGAATATAGATGTTTAGGGTACAACAATGTTTAGAGTGGCGAAAAAGCTAAGGAATGTCAAATTAAATGTTAAACAATGGAATAAGGAGGAATTTGGCCATATCTTTAAGGCCAAAGATAAGATCCTCACTTACCTAAATCTCATTTAAGAAGAAATCCAAGAAAGGGATATGATGAGGAAAGATTGAAAAAGGAGAAATCTATCATGTCTGAATACCATAACATCATAGGGCAGGAGGAAATTTTTTGGAAGCAGAGATCGAGGTCCACTTGGCTTAGGGAAGGAGACCAAAACACTCGCTTCTTCCATCTCTCCACAATGAGACACAAAGCTACTAACAGGATATGCAGAATCAAGAAGGGAGACCTTAACCAGGAGGAGGATAAAGGACATTGCGGAGGAAGCCATAGCTTATTTTTCTTCCCTTCTTTCTAAAGACCCAGAGCTATCCTTACAGGACTAGGATAAAATCCTCAATAACATCCCGAAAATAATTACTACAGGTCAAACTAAATTGTTGTGTTCTATCCCAAAGAGGACTGGGGTCAAGAGAGCCCTGGACTCTCTTCCTAGAGATAAAGCCCCCGGTCTTGACAACTTTCCTATGTTCTTTTTTCATATTTTTGGGGAAGTGGTGAAAGATGGTGTGGTTAAAGAAATGCAAGAATTCTTTGGCTCAAAAAATATCCTCAAAGAGCTCAATGCCACTTTACTAGTGCTCATTCCTAAGACTACAGGAGTGGATTCGATGGAGCTTTTCAGACCCATCAGTCTTCACAATTCTTTCCTCAGGATCATAACCAAGGTCATCACCTCAAGGATTCTCAATGTTGTCCCCTTCTTGATTTCACAGCAGCAATCTTGCTTCGTGCTTGGCAGATAGATCTTGGATTCTATAATGATGGTGCATGAAGTGATCCACTCCTTAGAACTTGGTAAAAGGGAAGGATTTCTCAAGCTTGACCTCTCTAAGGCCTATGACCGAGTTGATTGGAAGTTCCTTCTTAGAGTTCTTAATGCCTTTGGCTTTAACTCCCAATCCTGCAAGATTATCCAGCAAATTATATCAACCCCTTCCCTAGCTATCTTGATCAACGGATCCCCGACGACATTTTTCAAAACCACCAGGGGTCTGAGGCAAGGCGACCCCCTCTCTCCAATCCTTTTTATTATCCTTGTTGAATGCCTCAAAAGACTCATCTCTACTTCTAGGAGGGTGGGGTAGATGAAAGGCATTAATCATTCCTCTGGGAACAATATCTTCTCGCACCAGTAGTTTGTGGATGATACCATTCTTGGAGGAGATGCCTCAGTGGGAGAAACAAAAATAGTGAAGGGTCTTCTCAATGCTTGCACCAGAGCGACTAGTCAATCCATAAACTGGAATAATAGCTCCATTTACTTCATGAACACTCTTGAGGGGAGACAAAATAAAATTGCAAACATCCTGGGTTGTAGTATCAATCTACTCCCGTCTTCCTATCTGGGCTTGCCATTAGGAGTTAAACCTACGGAAGCCTTCTAGAATAAACTTATAGACATATTCAACAGGAAACTTGCAGGTTCAAAAAGGGTCACCCTCAGTCAGGCAAGAAAGATACAATTGGTCAAATCCACCATATAAAACCTCCCAACCTATGCTCTAAGTCTCTTTTCCATCCCCGCTAAAGTTGCGGAGGCTATGGAAAGAATTCAGAGAAGATTCCTTTGGTCTGGTACTTAGGATCACAATCATATACCTCTTATTGCTTGGGAAAAAGTCTATTGTCCTATGAAAGAAGGGGTCCTTGGAATAAGGAAAATTAGACTGTTTAATAAAGCTCTTCAAGCCAAATAGATATGGTGTATCTTCAACAACAAAGGGGAATGGGGCAACATTATTGAAGATAAATATCTATCACATAACTCAATAAAGACCTTCTTTGAAGAGATGGACTCTCCAAAAGGATCAGTTATATGGAATGGTCTTCTCAATGCTAAGGATTTGGCTAAATCCAAAGCTAAATGGAAGATAGGAAATGGGCAGGCCATAAACTTCTGGAACAACAACTACCTTTAGATGGGATGCTTGAGAGACTATGAGACTCTCAATACCTAGAGAGATGTGTGTACCAACACTTACGAATCCCAAGCCAGCAACTATAGAATGGATGATAAATGGGTGGATCTCTCCCATGTTTCTTAGGACTAGGCTCCCTTGATGATTTCCCTCAATGCAGTCTCTCTTTCCTCTACTCAGGACAAGCTCATTTGGGAAGGGTATACAAATGGTAACTTCACTGTGGCTTCTACTTACTCCACCCAGCTACCTCAAACTCAAGAAGAAAAATCACTTTCAGCTAAAGCCTGGGTCCCTAATCTTATTCCAAAAATCAATGTCTTCTTCTAGCTCCTGCTCCAGAACCACTTTCTTATAGTTGACCATCTCATCAAGAGAGGCTTTTAGATCCCCAACAGGTGCATGCTCTATAGATGCCAAGTGGAATCGGTGGATCACCTATTTATTCATTTCTCTTTTGTAAGTAACATCTGGAACCTCCTCCTTTCTACTCTAGATTTATCCTGGTGCTTTCCCATATCTTTCCAAGAACTTTTTCCTCAATGGGCTTTCAACAAGTTTAATTCAGATTTTGAGTTATTTTGCTCCTAGATCCTTACTCACTTCTGCTGGGGAATTTGGAAAGAATGCAACAATCACATTTTTTGAGATTGTTCCTCTCCTCCTAAAATTATTTTGGATAAGATCTAGTTTGTATTAAAGGAAAATTTCTATTACTGTGGAAGCACTAATCATTTTGCAGGAAAGGCCCTGGATGTGGTTCAGGAGAAAAGATAGAATTGCACCTGGAGCTACCCCCTGACCGACTGATCGAAAGCCAACTTTGACAGAGCTACCAAAGGGAACCCTGGCCAGGCTAGAAGTGGAGGAATTATCAGAAACTGCTTTGGGTTTGGCTTAGAGGCTATTATCTTACCTCTCGGACCTCAAACTAACCACTTTGTAGAAGTGAGTGTGGCCCTCCAAGTTACCAAACTCACCCATGACATTGGGATCAAGAAGCTTTGGCTCGAAGGAGACTCCATAAACATCATCAATTGCTTCAATCTCAACCACACCTGATCATGGTCTATTTCCAACATGATCAAAGAAACATGGGCTATTCTTAACTCTTTTGAAGCGGTATACATCTCCCACGTGTATAGGGAAGCCAATAGTGTCACTGACTAGTTTTCCAACCTAGTAGTTATTAAGGAAGCTAATATTTGGCATCATGGCAGAGATCTCCCTTGTGAAGTGAAGGATATAATTGAAAGGGATAGACTCCAAAGTACCGAGGGAATCATAAAAAATAATAATAAAAAGTAATGGGGATTTTTAGAATGGTCATTCTATAAATGACATGTACTAGAAAAACATAAAGGCTAATTACTACATGTCCCCTCGACATGCTTTCTGGGCTTTCATTCCCAAGAATAGAAATCCAGATCAAAGTAAAAAAGAAATTTTTTACCGACTATAGCCAGAAATTTTTATATCAACAGGTCTCAGTCGAACTAGAGAAATGCCCATATCCATGATAGAGTGATGGTTGGGGAAAGACACAAAAGGGAGCTCAAGAATGATTTCTCAAAGTGGAAGAGACACACCAAGGTTTGGAATGCTCTGTAGAAAGATAAAATCACCACTCTCATCAAAAGGCTTCACAACAGCAAGAAAGTGGTTACAAACAGCTTTTTGAAAATTTGGAATGAAGGGGTTGTGGAGATAGAGGGAAAGACCTTTACTGTAATAGAGGAGGTAATTTCAAAGGTCACTGGCATTCCCATTATTGGCAAAAAATTTTACAGGGATTGCAAAATATCTGAGAATGCTGACAATGATTTTGTGAGAGACGAGGATGAGAAGAAAGCTATTGTCAAAATGGGAACCTACTACCAGTCTGAGGGTATGGAAATGTTGTGGAAGTATGTTCTCAAGGCCCTAATCTCTTATGTCACTCTGGACACTAGGTTCAACAGAATTAGGACCTACCACTTTATGTTGCTGAACCACTTTAGGCACGGCATGAAGGTATCCATCCCATTCTATTTTTATTCTTCTATAAATGATAACATTAATGGTTGTAGGGAGAAGAAGATTCCTAACCCAGCTTTGCATGAGGGCTTGTTATTGCTAATTTATGAACACTTTAAAGCCCAAATTCTGGGAAAGGAGATAGCGAAGGGAAATGAAAAAAGTGAAGCTTCAGGGTCAAATTACATCCCCACAGAAGGAAACAGTGAGGGAAAGCACTCTGAGGATGAGGAAGAAGAGATCAAAAAACTGAAACAAGGGTCCTCCTCAAAGAAAATATTCTTGAGCTCGGTTAAAAAAGAAAAAATCATCAAAAAGAAAGCCAAAAAGGAGATACCCTCAGACAAGGAGGATAATGACAATGAGGAAGAAATGAACATGGATGATGAGGAGGGAAATTGTGAGGGGGTGACCAGTAAGAAGATGGCACAGGCCAAAGGGGTAATAAATTCTAATACCAAGGGAGATTTCCTAGGTCATCTCTCAGTTGACGTTATAATCAGTGAAGACAACTCTCCCCCTCCTCCTTCAGGAGCCAAAGATAATTATCAGGATCCTAAAACAGAGGAGCCCAACGAAAACTAGGGTCACCTATGTATCCAATACCCCAATTTGCAAGAGAACTTAGATCGAAAAAATCAGTCGTAGGAGTATCACAGCAAAGATTCAGGAAAAGGAAAAAAGGTGTGGAGGAACTTCAATATGAACATAGTGCATATGGGGATCATCAGAGAAGTCATGAACCCCAAAATCCTTTAGGACATTGATGGGAGAATTCAGAAGGAGGATCTGATAGACCCCACTCTCATTTTCCTGAGTGACAAGGCCAGGGAGATGGAGATGAACTTCCTTAACAATGCAAAGAATAGTATGTTGGACCAGTTCAGGTTCTTCAAATGGATTTTCTTTGAAATTGATGATCTCAAGGAAAAAGTCAAGAGCATGGCTTAAGAAGATCACAAAGCCACAGAACACAAGCACTCCATAGATTCTAGGATTGATCATTTGGAAAGAGGTATGAAAAGACTTGAAGATACCCTTAATGGCATAGCAGAACAAAATTTTAAGATCCTCAAATCTTCCAATGAGCACATCAGGCTGCTTATTGATAAAACGGAAGAGAAGATGGACAATAAGGAAGAGAAAAGGACCACTAAGGATAAAAAGGAGAAGTCTACTAAAGGTCTAGGTAAGAGAACCAGAGCAAGGACAAAGAAAAATGTGGTTGAAGAAGGATCCCTTGAAATCCAGAAAATAAAAGAAGCTGTAGAGAAGATGGAGATTCTTGAAAGTAATGTTGTAGCAATGCTCAGGAACCTTGCCTGATCCTGTTCCCTAGTTCCTTTTCTCTTCCCCTCTCTTTTACTTTTTGTGGATGTCTGTATTTTGGCCTGTCTATGGCATGTTTCTCTATTGCTTTTCTTTAGCTACTCTTTGTTCTTTTAATCAATACTATTATTTTTGTTGTGGGTTTCTGGAACCCTATAAAACCTGTTTTACTTAATCAAAAACATGGTAATATTTAATCATTATATGGAGTGGGTTTTATGGTTTAGTAAATATATATGTTCATTTTTTAGTTTAGGGTTACTAGTGCATGGTATAGAAAATGGCATATATTATCATATTTTGAAGTTAGAGTTTGCAAATTGAGCATAGTTAAGCTAATGTTGAATAACATCATTCTAATATTTGAGATGCATTGGATAAGGAAAAGACTATAAAATTTTCTTGACTATGTTTATGGATTGATATTTATGGATAACGGTGATTATTTATATTTTTGGGTATGTTATTTAAACTTCATTCAAATAGAAGAATATATACAATGATTTTTCCTTAATTGATGAGAATTTTAATGTGGTATACCATATGGAGAATCTATGTCATTTTACTGTTTAAATATATAAGTATGTTATCTTGAGTTGATAACACATTATATCTAGTATTCGGCTTCACCTCATCTTGTAGATAAGGAAAATTGGCTTAAAATAATGTAGATACTATATATGTTAGGCTATGAATTGAGAAAAGAAAGTGGACAAGGATAAAATGAAGACATTAAAGATGGATCATAGAGATACAAATGGAGGAATGTGATATTATGATAAGGAATATGTTGGATGATATGTACAACTTTAATGAGCTAATCATAATGCCACATAATTAAGCTTGTTAGAAAATAAATCTAATATTATTTAGTGGTATAATTTTATTTGAACTATAATAGTAAGTGTTTTGAAATTACTATAGTCCATCATATAAGCATCTCATTTTAGGAAGTTATCACTTTAGATATTCGTTTAGCTAGGTCCTCTATTATGAAAAATTTGGTCATGTAAAACTAAGTTGGATTGTAGACTAGAGCTACAATATTGGTGTGGATGTCAATAAACTTAATTGGTAGAAATGGTTGGAAAGTGTTGATATAAAGTAAGATTCAAGTAAAATAAAATAAAGTGCACTATGATATTTTTTTGTCATGCAAAGTTTAAATAAGGTTAGATTTTAATATAGGAGGGGGCTATGAATTTATACGAAGCTTACACCTTTTCAAATTTCACTTTTAGGGAAGGATGACATCAAAAGGAGAATTCCTACTATTTGCATAACTAATACGTGACTTACAAATTTTTTGTCCAATTTTTATGGGTAGGGGTGTCCATCACCTTGGTACTTAGAAATTGAGCTTGACGAATAAGGTTGCCAATAGAGGAATACACCAATTTTATAGAAATGATCCCACGACTCATCATGATCAAGCATAAATTAGGCACAACAACCAAAGTGGGTCCAAAACTAGTTTAAAATTGTAAAGTTAAATACAATTTACCGATGCTACACTTAGTTTGCATCCATTGGTCTAGGATCCTACTGGCATACAAATCATTCATAAGGACATGGGGGAACAACTTATATTCAAATATTTTCCTCTTTTGACGCTAAAAAATACTGATTCATTTTATGGAGGACTCTAAAACTCCTTAAGGACTACAACACCTAGACTAGATGCTAGAACCCAATAAGTAATATAGCACCTATGTGAGACTTTAGTGCTTAGGTGGGACATTGTAACCTAGGGCATGGGTGTCTCTATTTTTTTTGGCATTCTATTTTGGCATTGGAGTCTAATCTAGGAATTATAATCCTTCTAATGCATTGTAGTCAATTTTGGGCATCAGTATCGTAGCCAATGAGAAATCTAAATCTAGGGATTGAACTTGAAGAAACAATAAGTATTGAAGGACTACTTAGGAGGGTGTACAACAACATATGAAATTTGAAACTTCAAAGCATGACTTTTGACATGCAAAGATTTGACTTCCCTAGGTGTTAGATACTATCGATGTGCATGGGAGAATATGGGGAGGAATGTTGTGACCTCCTGAATTATCCTACATATTGCCCAAAGAAAAATGATTGAAGGGAAAAAGGATACACCACTTTTAATTTTATAAGGGTTTACAAAAGGTGCCAACATTGGGGAATTATGAAGTTTTATTAGCATTCTAATGCCCTTAAATAATTAAACATTTTAGATAAAGTTTGATAAAGAGCTAGTGTACAAATTTCAATTTTGATTTACATTGGTCATACACTTAAATCTCTTAATATTGCCAAATAGAATCATATCATTGCCTCATCTATTGTGATTATTCGATATATTGATATAAAATAATTAGACTATAAGTAGACTAATTATTTTTTTATTAGAATACATCATGATATTTTAAATTTAGAGTCAGATTAAGAGAACTTTTACGGATGTGGAACGTTTCAAAAGCGATACTATTAAGGAAGCACAGATGATATTTGATAAGTTTTAAACTTGAGAGAACTCCTCTGAAACATCTTTCGATATAGTTCATCTCAGACGTTGGTCTTTATTTTTTACAATGAATACAAAATAACAAATCTGATGAGATGGTTTGAATGTTAACCTTCCCTTCAACATACATAAATCTAGTTTAAGACAAGATACAACTTCTGAATCTTTGAGGGTTTCGGAAATTTTCTGATGAATTTTTCAATGCAAACAAAACACCCTACATACTCTAATCTCTACTCCTTATAGCGAGCGTTTCTTGACCTCATGTTGTTGATGTAGTTGTAGAGGTAGCGGGACTGCTGATTCCTTGGCGGTTGGAAGGGAACAAAACTAATATCGCACTGCTCACTGCACTGATAACAACAGGGAGAGCCTTATACATCTTCTCTATATTGCTTTCAGCAGAGGGATACAAACACTGCACAATGTTTTTGTCTGTGAGAGCCATCGCAGTAAACACCCCAACTGCCAAAAGTGCATGAAATAAATCCTTCAGCGTAATCTTGTAATCTGATTCTTTAGAAGGCTTCGCTTTACCAGCTGTGGCTATTCCATTAATGGTAGCAATCCCATAATACACTTTGCCTGTTTTGGTATCTGTGAAAGTGTCTACAAATGACAAAACAAAGCATGCAATCCCTAGAATTCCCACAATTATTCCAACAACAACCTTATTGGATGTTGAACAGTCTCCATTATTGGATACAAGATTGGAGAAAACCTGAAATACAAACAGCATTCCAGTGGGCAGTACCTTTACAATATTTGATGCAGAGGATAATGTGGAATTCACGACCTTGGTAGTTGTTGTCTCGCTTGAAGAAGATGTAGCAGATTCGCTCTTTCCTTCCTCGATGGATTTCACCTTGTTATCAGATTGCCCCATTCTTCGTTCTTCTTCTCCTTCCTCCACTACTGATTCTGCAATTCACTTGAAGAGAAGATCAATATGCTGAAGAAGATCAATTGAGTTATCTGTGTTTGCCAATCAATTGCTTGTCCTTATATAATATTGTGGGGAAAAGGACTTTCGATGCAATGCAATCTCTATTGCATAGTTCGTAGGTTATCGAGTTTGACTTTGGTTTGGATTCGTGATTTTGAAGAGGCGTTAGGAAAGTTTCGTTGAAATAACTTTGCGCAGAATGGTAGTTACTACTTTCTTCGTCTCCTACTATTTGCAAACTATGTTGACTGCCTTTAAATCTAGCACATTTTTATCGTTGACATGTATAGAGTAGTTTGATTTGTTAATGTTGGTCAAGTTCTTCACAGAAGTTATTTGATATTCAGTTATATTTTTCTTTTTTTCTTTTTTAAAAAGTTAGAAATGACAATTATTGCCGTACAATTTTTTATCCAAATTTTCTAGAAATGGAAAGGTCATAATGTACAGTATTATTTTTTGTAAAATTGTATAATTAATTACAAGATCATCTTAAGGGCACATAATAATATCTAACTTTACAACAATCTTATAAATTATGTTGTTTGCATTTCTTTACAACAATCTTTGACAATCTAGTTTCAACTTGGGAACCCCATGACATGAAATTAAATCATATCAATATGATTAAATTGATTGAGAACAATTTTTTTTCTAGTAATCAAAAGGGCTTGAAACCATTTTTAAATGTTTCTCAGACGACTAGGCTGGTGTTATTATTTTCATTTTGGTTTGATTAGTAAGGTATGATAGGGCTCAAACCCATTTACAAATAGCCATTAAGGAAAAATATAGGGATCTCAAAATTGGTGAGACAACCAAATAAATAAAGCAACAGAGAAGGACTAAAAAATGAAAAAAAATAAGGGGGACTGACAAGAGATAATTTGATGTATAAATACTAGCTAATGATTACCTAGCAAATGAATGACCTTTACAACCTAAAATTCCTTGTAAAGGTTTTCCATCATGTCCATGAACAATAGTTCTTTGGTAACATTGATGTCCTGAGTGGGAATAGTGTCTAGATTTTTCGTATCTTTCAATTTCATATTGGACTTGGGAGGTGAACCAATAGAACATGCATCCATATCCACTCTTTTAAATGTTTATTTTTCTTATGCAAATGTTGGTGATAGCCCTACAATGAGATAGTCAATTTTCATCATCTCCTTGCACTACACCATAATGTCCTAAATATTTTTGACAAATTTATTTTGATTATCCTAGTGACTACCTATAGTCCCATTAATATTCATCCTCTCTTTGATTGACCCAACAGTGGTCTTGATATTCACCACCTCCTACTTTATAATATTTCATCGATAAAATTTCATAACTTTAACCCCTTCATAGAATACTGATGCAGGGGCATCCAAGGTTAAGGCAAGGGAATTTTTGTCCTTGGTGAAACTGCATGGGGTGTTGGTATTTTGGCCGGTGTTACTCGGTTGTAGCCTTGACCGACGGTCTTGGTCATTGAAGGAAGCTTGGTCACTGAAGGAACTTGGCAGTCTTTGGCACTCGATGAAATTGTTACGCGATCATGCCTGCGGTGCTCGGTCAACACTGGTGCTCGACAATGCCTAGTGTGCTCGGTTATTTTACTGTTGCTCAATAGTTCTGGCTTACCGACTGGAGTTCTATGTGATTTGTTGAGCCGACTTGGTCAATTTATTGTTGGTAGCCATTGTTATGGGCTGACATGCTAAATTAAATGTTTGTATACATTTGTAAGATGACTTGTATGGCATTTAATTATTTGTTTTTGGGAGTTAAGGGTTTCATCTTGCCAACTTGGGGCCGATGTTTAGTTTTTAAGGAGTGCTTGGGTAGATGTTTAGAGAGGGGACTTAGTAGATCTAGGATATCAGATGTGGAGCTTGAGAGCTGAAGTTGGTGAAGTTGTGGAAAAGTTCTTGATGAGCTTGTAGATCAGATTGTAATCTGATAGCTGTTTGTAGCAGAGCTAGGGGTTGCGTACTTGGAGACAAGGAGATTGCTTGGAGGCTTGTGAGATCAAGTTTAGATCTGCCTTAGGGTTTCCATCAGCTTCTGATTATCTTCAGAGCTGAACTAGCTGAGTGTATATTAGATCTGGCTGTGGATCTTACAGAATTGTTTTCTAATTATAATTATCCCTAATCGGGAAGGCCTTACAGCTGGGCACATCAATGAAAATCAGTGTTAAACAATTACTTTATGTTGCATATTGAGTACGCCACTATGTAATTCTATTGGCTACAAGCTTTGTGCTATCCTTAATTGGATCCACCATCCTTGACTGCATCATGTGGTATTAGAGTGAAGGTTTGTTCTTGTTGGAGCTGATCTTGAAGGGTAACCTAGCAAGGCTAATCTTACAAAGTTGATCTTGTTGAATCAGAGATTGTGCACAATCTGGATCGTAGATCCAAAGCACTAAACTTGTGGAATTGTGCCCTAGTTATTTGCAAGATTGTAGGTTGAGATCTAACTTGTTTACAACTTGGAAATTTTCACAAGGTGGTCGGTGAGGGTTTGTTGCAGAGGGTTTATTTTCATATCTTTAAGGATGCCTTTGAGAGGATTGGACCCTAGAGTTATTTGAGATCTTTGTGATACTATTGAATCCCAGATCACAAAGAAGGTGAAATTAGATTTCAGATCTGAGATGGAATTGATGAAGAATGACATGGTTTCCGAGATTATGAGAACTCTTGTTGGTATACCTCGAAATGTTGGTACTGAGGATGGCTATGAAGAAGCTGCTAAAGAATTTGAAAGTACTGGATCTAGTGGTGATGACCGAAGGAATAAATCTGGTGAAGATAGAACTACTCGGTTACCTAGATCTGCTACTCACTTTAGTAATTACCGAATGGAAGTTTCTACTTTCTCTAGTACTTTGAAGCCCAATAATTTGATTGATTGGATTGGTGAACTTGAAGATTTCTTTGAGCTGGAAGAAATTGAAGATCCTTTTCGGGTGAGATTAGCACAGACAAAGTTGAAAGGACATGCTGCTCTTTGGTGGAAAGAACTACAGAGAGACCGAGAAGATGAAGGTGAAACAAAGATCAATGGGTGGAGATTGATGGTGACTAAGTTGAAAGCTAAGTTCATACCTGCTGACTATGAGCTTGACTTGTTTAAGAAGTTGCAGAATCTGAAATAGAAGGATTTGTCTGTTGAGGATTATACTGAGGAGTTCTACAAACTTACTATTCGGTCTAGACACTGAGAGCTTGGTAAGGAAAAGGTAGCTATGTATGTGAATGGTATGAAATTCAATATTCAGGATGAACTTGGTATGCTGAAGATTGATTCTGTTGAAAATGCTTATCAGTATGCTCTGAAGGCAGAAGATAAGTTGAAGAGGAAACAACCTAGTAACTCCCAAGGGAAAGAAAAGGTTGATCACTCGGTGAAGGATAAGCTGACTAATGCAAAAGATGAATAGAAACCTGTAGAACCAAAGAAGAAGACAGGTAGAGTTATCTTTAAAGGTACTTTCTATAACTATGGAGAGGAAGGACACCATTCTTTTGAGTGTACACAGAATAAGGTTGACCGATGAATTGTTGTGATGAATGAGAACATTCAGAATGAAACTAAATCAGAGAACTTGCTGCTTCGGTGAACATTCCTCGGTACAAAGGATAAAGCTTGTCAAAGGAGTAACTTGTTTAGGACTCAGTGCAAGACTGAAGGTAAACTCTGTGATGTTATTGTTGATAGTGCTAGTACTGATAACCTTGTTGCTGAGGACCTAGGTCAGAAACCTGGTTTGAATAGAATGAAGCATCCTTGTCCTTATAAGATTGGCTGGTTACAAGATGTTCATGCTTTGGAAGTTAGAGAACAATGCTTCATTGATGTTCAAATTGGCTAGTACAAGGATCTTGTGTTATGTGACATTATGAAGATGAATAGTTGTGATATATTGCTCAGTAGACCTTGGCAATATGATTGCAGAGCTATTTATGACTATTTCTAAAATGTGTTTACTATTGAGAAGGATGACATGAAGTTTTCACTAATGCCTTTGATGGACACACCACTCGGTGGGAGAAGCCTGAGTATTGGTTCCTGAGTTGAGATTGTCGATCCATAGAAAATGAATGATCAATATGGAGAACCGACCTATGCATTGTCGAGAAAAGACTTGAAGAGACAGAGGAAACTGAAGTGGAAGAATTTGCAAGTAGAAAAGGCAGAGCACTTGTATGTGAAGAACCAGTTTGGGATTTATGTGCTAAATCCTAAAAGACGTTCTTCTCACATATGAACATCCTCTCAAACCTGGGGTGTCTGATGCAGGGGCATCCAAGGTTAAGGCAATGGCATTCTTGTCCTCGGTGAAACTACATGGGGTGTTGGTATTTTGGCTGGTGTTACTCGGTTGTAGCCTTGACTGACGGTCTCGGTCATTGAAGGAAGCTCGGTCACTGAAGGAACTTGGCAGTCTCTAGCACTTGGTAAAATTGTTACTCAGTCATGCCTGCGGTGCTTGGTCGACACTGGTGCTCGGTGATGCCTGGTGTGCTTGGTTATTTTACTGTCACTCAATAGTTCTGGCTTACCGGCTGGAGTTCTGTGTGATTTGTTAAGCCGACTTAGTGAATTTATTGTTGGTAGCCATTGTTATGGGCTAACATGCTGAATTAAATATTTGTATACATTTGTAAGATGACTTGTATGGCATTTAATTTATTTTTTTGGGGAGTTAAGGTTTCATCTTGTAGACTTGTGGTTGATGATTAGTATTTAAGGAGTGCTTGGGTTGATGTTTAGAGAGGGGACTTAGCAGATCTGGGATATCAGATGTGGAGCTTGAGAGATGAAGTTGGTGAAGTTGTGAAAAAGTTCTTGATGAGCTTGTAGATGAGATTGTAATCTGATAGCTGTTTGTAGCAGAGCTAGGGGTTGTATACTTGGAGACAAGGAGATTGCTTGGAGGCTTGCGAGCTTAAGTTTAGATCTGCCTTAGTGTTTCCATCAGCTTCTGATTGTCTTCAGAGCTGAACTTGCTGAGTGTATATTGGATCTGGTTGTGGATCTTGCAAAATTGTTTTCTGATTGTAATTGGCCCTAACCCAGAAGGCCTTAGAGCCAGGCATGTTAATGGAAATCAGTGTTAAACAATTACTTTGTGTTGCATTGTTGAGTATTCAGTTGTGTAATTTTGTTGGCTGCAAGGTTTGGGCTATCCTTAATTGGATCCACCATCCTTGACTGCATCAAATACTAATCCTCCTCATCAATTACCCCACTACGGAGATCCATAGCCTAAACTAGAGCTAAAATTTCTAGTTTAGTGATCTTAGTCTTGCTTGTGTGTAGCTAAGATATCTTTATCATTTTTGAGATTGTAGGCTTTCCACAATTCATTCAGTTTAATAATTAGTTCCTCACAAATCTTACAAATATGGAGGATTTTAATACACTCTAAAGCTTAGAGAGGGGAGAATTAGTCTAAATGATCTTAAACTCTTACTTTTGTTCGAATCATTGTGACTTTAATCAAAAGTAATAAATATACAATATTCAACTAATAAACAAGAGACAACTAGATTTATGTAGAAAACCTAGGGAAGGAAAAATAATGGTGAGAACCAACTCGTTATGTATGAAAACTAAGGACATGCTTACTAGGGTGGGACATTCTTTTGAGTGGAAACTAAAATAAACATATGGACAAATATGAATATTAAACTATTTTAAGGTGGACATTGGAATATTCAATTTTCCATGTACACAAAAGCCATAATATATATGTTTACACGTAATCTTATGTATATCAAAAGTTTTCATCATTATCATTGTTCTTTATATAGATAATTTTGGCCCCACAACCATATTTATATTTTAACAATTATCATGAGTGCCTTGTCTTTATACAAACTATAGCATGGTTCGTATGATATACCTATTTGAATTCTAAGAATGTTTTTCTTCCCACATTCAATTAAGATAGATATAGGCTTGTACAAACTAAAATATCATAGGGCTCATGTATATGAATGATCTTTGTTCCCTTACTCAAGGTTTTGAAAGTGTATTTATAGCAAATGTTGTTATGAGCATAGTTGCAAATCTTATAGATGCACAAAACTTGGTTAAAGTTATTATGACATTCTCTAATAGTTATTTATTTATTTTAATAGTCCTAATTAAAAGAACTTATGAACCATAACCCTAATCTTAGTATAACTCAAAAAAAAAGTTACCCACACCTGTAAATCAGTCCAATCTTACATCCTAATTGATTATAATTAATAAATACTCTATGTTAAGATGCATTCCTCGAGCCTTAAGTGAAACTTGTTTTACATATTTTTGCAGCCTACAAATTTAGCAGCATCAAAATATGATCTAATGTTATGTTTCGCATTAATGTTTAAGTTTATCAATTTGGTCTCGAAGTTTTCTCAATGCTAAATTTTATTGAGCATTGGGTGAAAGTTTGCTTAAATGATTGCTCTTCCACTACCTTTTCCTCTAAGTAGAGATGTCTCCAATTCATGTAAGTGTTTTCATTGTGGTCTCCATAGTGTACATTCAAGGTGTGGCTCACACAATTATCCTTAGCATACACATTCTAGCTGGTCTCCCTTACCCCATCGTCAATTTGTCAACATGATTGTGGTATCCTCCATTGACATGTTATTAACCTCCAAATTGAAACTTCCCACTATTTGATTAAGACAGCGAGAAAATCCATGACGGTATAATGAAGGATAGAGCAATCACCCTATGATCCTTCTCCCG
Organism: Chamaecyparis obtusa; assembly: GCA_027943335.1. NCBI lineage: Eukaryota > Viridiplantae > Streptophyta > Pinopsida > Cupressales > Cupressaceae > Chamaecyparis > Chamaecyparis obtusa. Next base: position 230,985 of record BSBK01000849.1, read on the forward strand.
CCCTTGGTAAGATTACTTTAACTATATAGTGATATGTCAATTTTCTTTCGTTTCTAAAGTTTTACATCAAACTACAAATACGTAATTGAATTTTACAATATTTTCAATTTTTATATAATATCAATACAAAACGTCTACTATTCATCACCTAAACTATAAATCCAGCTGGATTATTCTTTGGAATGAGAAAGAATATAACGTCAATTCTTTATTGTTTCCACGCCACAAAACGTTTTGATCCATCGGCTTTGTGTTCTAGTTATCTGATTTTGGTCCCGTAATGTTTTAGGAGACTAGGTAAACTAAAACGTGTACGCTAGTCTGACATCAATAACGGCGTCTTTAAAGCCTTGGGATCTGCACTTTGAAGATTGTTGTCAAGAACGGTCGTTTGGACTGGTAGAGTGGACTGACATATTGTTACTATATATTCCTCACTCTGTATCGTATTTCAACCATTCGGCAATTATTAGAAACTGTAAATAACAAAGGGACAAAGGTCTGAGCATAAGTTTCTTTTTTGTTTGATATCGCAGAGGTCTGAACATAAGCTTCATTTTTGTTTCATATCGCAAAGGTCTCGGCAAAAACAATCTTTTTGTCTTAGTAAATTATTAGGCCTCATAGAATTCTATGGCAATATCCCGGTTGACTATCGTTGGTGGGCGGGCGCGTCGAACTAGCAACCAAGTGGAAGGAGATGGAAAGCACAAGAGCCAGGCCCAGATTGGAAACATTTGGAGATCTATTCAGGGTAGTGATGATTGGAGAGGCATGCTTGACCCCATTAACCCACTTCTCAAATCGGAGATACTCAGGTACGGTGATTTTGCACAGCAGTGCTATGATTCATTTGACAATAGTTATTCTTCCAAGTACTATGGGAATTCCAAACGCAGCAAAAGTTCGCTGGGGCGTAGATTGGAATTGCTTAGAATTGGGCGTGGGTATCAAGTAACCAAATATATTTACGCCAACACTGCAGTGCTAAAGTCTTTTTTCAAGCCGAAAGCTGGGGATTGCGGTGCTTGGATGGGATATATTGCCGTCTGCACAGATGTAAAGGAGATAAAGAGATTGGGAAGACGAGATATAGTTGTTGCCTGGAGGGGAACGGAAACGCCTCAAGAATGGATGCAAAATTTGAAGGATATATTAGTTCCTGGCACCTTATCTCAGAGTACCCAGTGTGCGGAACTACAAACATGTTTCAATCCCGGTGTTCAAATAGAGAAGGGATTTCTGGGCTGTTATAACTCTGTATATGGAGACTCCGTCAGGGGCAGACTCAGTGCAAGAGATATTGTGTTGGGGGAAATAACAAGGTTATTGGATGAGTACAAAGATGAAGAAGATATGAGCATAACATTCACTGGGCATAGTTTGGGGGCTGCCTTAGCAACTCTAAATGCATATGATGTCAAACAGATTATCATGAAAGAAAACGATAGGAAATCAATACCTGTCACAGTTTTTGCCTTTGCTTCTCCGCGTGTAGGAAACCTAGCATTTTCCCAACATTTGCAGGAGATCGGAGTCAAAGTGTTGCGTGTGGTGAATAAATGGGACTTCGTTCCCAAAGTTCCAGGAGTTTTTATCAACGAGAACATGGGATGGCTTACCAGATTCCTGCATTGGCTTCCATGGACATATGTTCATGTGGGAGTCTCCATTACTTTGGACAGTAACAGCTCTCCAGTGCTGAAGATATCGTATAATCCAGCCAGCGCCCACAATTTAGAGGTTTATCTTCACTTGCTTGATGGATTTCAAGGGAACAACAAGCTGCCTTTCAAACCATCCGGAAGAGATCCAGCTCTGGTGAACAAGTACTCCGACTTGTTGATTGAAAAGCTTCAGATCCCTTCTCACTGGTGGGCAAAGAGGAATAAAGAGATTGTAAGAAGGATAGATGGGTTATTGGTATACTCTCCTACCACTCCCACTCCTGTTCCCTCAACTCCTCGTCTCCTCTATATGCGCCGCAGTGATTGCAATTCACACCCAGTTTATTCATAATCAAATTGTAATTGTCAAATTCTTGGTCTGTCCTAAAATTCCTATGGCTGCGTTATTCTTTTTGACCATAAAGCTCCACTGTAAAAATTCAATTTTTTTTACATGAAACTGTGGAGGCCCTCATGGCCACATTATTACTCTCGCAATACTACTACATTCTAGTTGTTCTAGTTGGTCAAAGCACTCGGTGGAGGCTCTCGTGGCCAGATTACCTTGGTCAAAATGGTGTATGACTTAAAGAATTACTTGTAGAGAGAAATTTCTCCGCAGGGCTTGGTTCTGGATGGAAAGATGCATTTCTTGGAGGACCGTGTAGAGGGCATGGCGGTAGCCGATGATAAATGGTCCTTTTGGTTGGTGGAAGATGAAGGGAATGTTTTATGGGAGGGAGACAAAGATATGAATGAGGAAGGGTGAGTTGTTTAGATACAATAGGTGTCGACGGTGGATAGTAGGTTCAGTCTAAATAGGATATAGTAGGTTGTATGACATATAGGCAAGGAGATAGCCCTCTAGTGGGTCGATTTTATAGTTCTAATTATCATGGTAGATGAAATTTCCTCATTTTTACAAGAAAGAGAATTTGGATATATGACACTTTTTTATGTTTAATATATAATTGTGATCTCTATAATGCAAAATTTATAGTAAACATTTATATTTTTATTAAAAACATAAATCTAGTTTAATTATAAAATTATAATTAATAATTAAATTAAGTTTTAAACAAAATTATTAATTAGTAGTCAAAATTAGATTATTTTTATTATACATATACATATTATCTTTATAAAATAACTATTATGAATTATAAAATTATAAAATATAAATATTAGAGTTAAAATAATTATTTTTAATGACTAATATTTAAATTTTTGATTAAAAGTTATTAAACCATTTTGTATATATTAAAATAATTAATGAAAATCATGATTCTCAATTACTACTAGAAATAGAATGATTTCGAAAAAAAATAAAAAATAAATAAATAAATAAATATATATATATATATATATATATATATATATATATATATATATATATATATATATATATATATATATATATATATATATATATATATATATATATATATATATAATTATGATAATAAAGAATGCATTCCAATAATGAAATTTATTTTTGCAATGAAATACTTTAATTTTCTATTTGATCTAAATTAAGTATTATGAATCAAATCCCTAAAATTTAACTATTTGATCTTTTCTTTTTGAGATGCGTGCAATCACCTTAAATCATGTGCATTTGTAACTATTTGATCTTATAAACTAATATAAGGAATACAAATATTATTAAAATTAATATATTTATGGACAAAAAGTACTCTATTTCCTCACTCTGGCGGGTCAACGGCCATTTCACCGATGATTCTTTCCTCACTCTGGCGGAGGATGAAGAGAATATCAAGGCAGCCTTGCAATGTTTAGACATCTTCTATCTGGCTTCTAGCTCAGCCATTTAGTGGCACAAAACCCTCTGTTACAGATAGTCAGCTCTTCCCGAGCCTCCCTGGCTTTCTCAGTTTGGCTGGACCATGATTCAACATGGGAAAATTTTCCACTTTTTGGGTATTCCTTTTGCATTTCAAGGCAATCCTACTGATCTTTGGAATGCAGTCCTAGCTAAGATTGAAAAAAAGCTTACCTATTGGATCACAAAGCTGCTCTCTTTCGCGGGAAAATTCTAGATCTGCTCCAAAGTTCTAGCGGCCATGCATGTTTATTACTCCTCTTGTTGGGCTCCCTCCAAAGCCTCCTATAAGAAGCTCGAGAAACTTCTTCAGGATTTTCTCTGGGCCTTTGGTATTGATCACCAGGGATTCCATAGAGCTACCTAGGATTTTTCTTGCCTCCCAAAAATCTTTGGTGGGCTTGGACTTATTGATACCCAGGAGCAAGGGCACGCCCTTTGTACTAAATGGGTTGAGCGGTGTCTCATAGGCAATGAAGCTTGGAAGATTCTCTTCGACACTGCATTTTCTTAGGCTTTCCTCTTCAAAAGCCTGCCTGGAAGGGAATTGGCTTTTAGATCCTTCTGGTTATGAAGGAGCCCGTCCAGATCTAGGGTACTTTTGTCGCCAAGAATATTTGCAGAGCCTGGGAGTCGGTTAAGTCTTGGCTTCAGTGGGATGGGAATGGATTCTGAGATGGTCTCTCTTTCAACCAACAGAACGTTTGGTGGTCTCCTCTCTTTGCTCAATAGGGGACTCCTCTTGCTAGAGTTCAAGGGGTTCATGCTCTGTGGTTTCACAAGCGTGGCATTCAAACCCCGAAAGACCTTTTTTTCAGAGTCACTATGAGTCTTTGATCCTAGGATAATCTCCGGGTTTAATTTTGGCTCATCTGCCCAGATCATCAGACTTTTGACTTGCTGGTCTCGGTCATTACACCTCACCTCCTATATAAATTGGGTATTCAATCTGTTAGACCGTGGTGGAAAGATTGGAAATTGTATCTTACCACACCATTCACTAGTTACAAGCCAAAACTTGGGTATTCCTAGCTTATGCCTCATTTACACATGACAGATTCTCTCAACAAGTGTTGGCATCTCTCGTCCTCTTAGAAGACTTGGGGTTGGAGATTTCAAACTATCTGGGATTCTATCACTGAGCCTAAGATTGCTCATTTTTCCTGGTGCTTGTTATACCAGGGCTTACCTTTGGGAGCTAAGCTCTGACATATGGGGGTTCTTGACCCTGAATGCCCTTTTTGTGGTCACTCTGAGACGCTCATGCACATTTTTTGGTTCTTTCATCATGCCTAGAATTACTGGAGTTGGATCCATAACTTTTTTGCTCCTTTTAGGCCTGAACCTTTTTCTTGGCACATGGCTCTTCTTGGTGATTCTCCCAGAATGCCTTCTCAGTACACCCAGATTTGGCATACTTTCAAGATGGAAATTTTGTTTACTTTGTGGAAATATCAAAACACTGTTCTTTTTTCTCATAGTTTTCTGGATATTCATGTCTCTCTTTATGCTAAGGCATGTATTTGTAATAATGTCATGATGCAGATTCAGGTGCAAGCTGATAAAGTGGCCCTTGAGGTTACCCATTTGCAGGAGTTGCTTCAACATTGGGGTAATGCCCCTTGTACTATTGATTGGGTACCTCCAGATTCTCTCTCAGCTGACCGTACACCACCTAGGGGCCGATGTCATAGCCAGAGTTCCTCTACCAGACACTCTCAGAATCTGCCTCAATGGCGCCACTGCTCCGCCTCTCCTCCTCCTCAGACGGATGCAAGTTCTGGTTGCCCTCCTGTGCTTGCTTCCACTACTGCTACTTTTTCTCAGCCTTCAGCCTATATTCCTGCTAATCAAGATAAGTTCCGTCACCTAGCACTGACTATTTCACCCAGGCAGGAGGAAGGAGAATTAGAAAAAGATGATCCAGAAGACGATCGGGCCATTCCTGATTAGACTCCTAGGCCCAATGTTTGGGCCAATCCTGATGATAAAGATCCTCCTTCCTCTTCTACTACTGCTCTTGCAGCTTGAGGGTTTCTCATTTTCTATAGTTTTTTGATGAATAGTTGTATGTTTTCAGCTTTTTCTGTCGAGTGACTTGTGGGGTGATTCTTTCCCCCGACTCTTTTTTGTGAATATTGTACTTCAATATTTTTAATAGAAAAGGCCTCTATTTATAAAAAAAAGTACTCTATTTGTAATATTATAAATAAAAAATAAAATTAAAAATATTAAAAATAGAGATTCTATTTCAACAAATCTATAAAATAATGGCTTATAATTTTATTATCTTCATTTTAAAAAATTTAAGAAATAGTAAAATTGTAAATACTTATATAGAAAAATATTTTATTTACAATAGTATAAACTTTTAAAAAATATATTTAAAACAACATGAAATCCAAAAAAAACTACCATTCCTAAAAAAAAAATGCTCTTAAAACACCAAAATCTTTAAACCAAACATACGTTAGATAAATAATTTCTAGAGTATATTAAATTTAATAATATAAATCTAACTTTATAAAATCAAATTTATTTTGAAAGGAAAAATAATAAAAGTTTTTCATTGGTGCAAATTAATTAGTTAATTAGATAGATTGAATGCCACAGTATTACCTAGTACAAATAAGACTATAATTTTAAAACCTAACCATATAAAAAATTAGAATAAAAGTAACAATAAAAAATTAAAATAATACAAAGAAAAATTTAAAACTTATCATTCCTAGGAATAAAAACTAAATATAAGAAAGTATAAAAATGGGTAAAGAAAATAAGAAATTACAAAATATCTCATGTGTTGGATGAAGGTAATTATGTGGAGGGTGAGCTCAAAAATTTGGGGGTTAAATATCAGCATCTGATTAATTGGGATATTAATGATAATAACGATGTAGAGATACAAACATTATTGTGAAATTTAATTGGGGAACACTAATTTTGTTTCTATCTTGGAAATGATGCTTTAATATGTGTGAAATGGCATCCTGATATGGCCTTCCTTTATTGGAAATAGGTCAGGTATTCTAGTGGTTTTAAGTCTAGTTTTCATTTGTGGGTGCTCTTCTTCTCTATTTGCGGATTCTATTTTCACAAGAAACATGGGGGGTGATCATAATAGACTAAAGTCTATCATCTATCATTAGTGGCAAAACATGCATTCGGTCTTGAGTGAGATATTTTGTGGAGGTCCTAATGTATATATGGAGAGGCTTCATAGAATGGATTCTCTGGTTACTGTAGTTCTCAAATGGGATGAGTTCAAATCAAGGCCTGGCAAACATACAAAATTTGACTCATTTTGGGGTGGACCATTTGTTATAATAGAGTGCAAGGGATCCAATGCTTTTCAGCTATCAAATCTTGAAGGAGTTGCCTTGCCAATCTCAGTAAATGGATTACACTTGAAACCCTACTTTGAGGTTAATCCTTCTCTATAAATTCTTGTAAATATGTGTTTTTTGCTTTGTTCCCCTGCTTTCTAGGTTAGTTTCCTTCTTTTCAAGAAGTGCCTGTGCACAAGTTTTTCTCTCTAGTTCCAATTTTGTCTCTTTGTCGAAGTTTTGTGTTCCTGAGATGACCCCATGCCCAATGAATATATCAAGGCCACTGATCCATGTCTAGCAGCCTAACATCCAGCAAAAATCACCAAAATGTTACCCCAATTTTCATGTGCATGAAAATTTGGCTAATATCTATCCCATGATCTCTATTTTCACCTTGCCAAGCATCCCTGAAAATTTCATGATTTTATGTTTCGTTTCCTAGCCTCTGCAAATTGTTTTATCCCATGGCCTACAAGTAAAAATTTGAAAAAGTAGTCATTACCAAGGAAAAACCATGCAAGCCCTAAGCCTTCATTCTAATTCCTTGTTACTTTATCACCCACTTAAGTTCCAAATACCCATGTGCGCTAATTTCTCATTGGCTGGTCGCTAGTTCTCCAAGTCAGTCGGCGGTTACCTTTTCCTTCTGGTGATTTAGTGAATGCCTTGTTCACATAATACCCCAGTGTTTCATGGTTAAGTCCTCAACAGTTAGCGATTCAGCAGGCGGTCTATTCTTCATTTAGTCACGTAGTCGCTTAAATGTTTGGCAGCCTCGGCTTGTGGGGTCCCAGTTCAGCAAGATCGACGGTCATCGTAAGTTTGTGAAGGGTCTAACAGAGGCTTTTGATCTTGTGATGACTGTAGATTTCCTTTCCTTGTAGTGTTTCAAAGTCAAGTGGATCCACTGCCACATTGTCCTACATGGAGGCTTCTTATTGGTTGAGAGGGGGTGACTTGTCTAATTTTTAGTGCGGGCCCGAAGGGTTGTCAGTCGACTAAAGATCTAACGGCTGGTGCATGATCTAAAGGAGCTTTTCTGACACATGAGATCATGCACCTGCCATTGATCTTAACTTATCTCTGGGCTTTGTTAGGTGGGTCCTCAGTTTTTGACGTGCTCGTTCTTCATTGGTCAGTTAGACAATAGCCGGGCTCTATTGGTAGGACTGTGTTAGAGTATCTATAGGGATGTCAGTAGACTGAAGATCTATGGTTGTCGCTTGATCGCAAGGGAGCTTCCAAGCCCTTACGATCTTGCGACAACTGTTTGATGCTCTTTCTGTAGGTCGTGGGTCTAAGTCTATTAGATGTGCTAATTTGCTCACATTTCATTGGTTGTTGACTTCCACGATGGAAGTTGACCTATCAGAGATAGGTTTTCAGGCTGTTTTCGAGTGCATCATGGCCGTTCATCTACCGGGAAGGGTTTCTCATTGATGGTTACATTTTAAAAAATTTCCGCTAGCCATTATATTTCAAAATTCAAAAGTCTCTGCAAGGGTTTTGCATTCTTTCGGCCATGCACGATGTCGGGTAGCTCAGGAATTGATTTCTCAGGATGGTTATGGTTGTGAGGATGATAGAAGTGACTGTTGGCCATCATTGTAGGGTCCTTTGCTATGTTTTCATGATAGGAGGTGCTAGAAAGTGTTGGCACCACCTTTTGAATAGTACCTCTCTTAGGGAAATATAATCAGATTTGGAGCCTTCATGGCTTAGTGGAGTTGTAGGTGGGTAGATGAGTCGAGGTTCTTGTGTTTGCAGATGAGTTCAGTACAACATGATTAGCATGCAAAGGGAGGATTTGATCTGATTGCCGGTGTTCTTAGAGATTTTGATGATGGGTCATTAGTACAGCTAGGGCTTGATTATTGTATTGTAAAATCTTGTAACCCTAGTAAGGTTAGTTTTTGACTCTTGCCTGTGTGCAGTCAGAGGCATATAGTTCCTTTTTGGAGCCTTAGTGCTCAGATAGTTGGACAATTGTAGAAGAATTTCACTTTTCTTAAGGGTCATCTGTGGTATCATTTCTACCCTCTGGCTTATACAGTTGTAAAGTTCCCATTGATAATAAAAATATTGCAGAGGTATTTTGTGACAATTCTTCATGTCCCTATACTTCCTTGTTCGGATTATCTCTTAGTGAATTGAGGTATATGATGTTTCACTGATATCTTAGGGTTCCTAATCCCTCTCTCTTTCTACAACTATTGTGTGTTATTGTGGATGATTGGATGTGAATGCTTTTGTGGGTATACTTCAACCCCATAACAATCTTGTCTCATTCCTATGCTGAGTTGTAGAAGTGAATGTTTGTTTGCAGGTCATAAATTATGTCTAAATCCTCAGTAATGCTATTATTTTTTAAATCCTCTTTTCCCCTGAATAGCCTCTTTCTATTGTAGACCCTTCTATTAAACACTTATGCAAGCCTATTCAGTGAGTTGTGACCTCCTAGACCTAAGTTGTTCATTAATTTCATCCTCTATACTGAGATCCAAACCCTAATTTTGGTGTATCACCTAGTAGGTGGTTTTCTTTCAAGTCATTTTTCTTTCAAGCATTCCTTCTATCCCTTTCCCTCAAAAAATTTACTTTTCATGTCAAGAAGCAAATTAAGGTGATTATCCAAGAGGAACCAGCCTAGAACCTGGAGGTCTCATCTCAATTAGCATAGGTCCCACAACCTGGAGATGATTCCCATGTTATACTAGGTTATCAAGACTACGAGAGCTTGAGACAAGGGTGCAAACTTAGTGTATAACAATTCTAGCATGCCCGGTGGGACCAGAAAAGAAGTTCATTGTTGAATATTATGTTATCTCTGATATACAAATTGCATAATATAAACTTGGAGAAGTTGTTTCATCAGGTATATCTGGTGACTCCACTGATTTCAAAGATCCAAGCCAACTTTGTTTAAGGTTTATGAGAAAGATTGAGACTAGAAGTTCAAAGCCTACCAAATTTTTAGAGTTGCCCTCAAGAAGAAGTCACAAAGCCAAGTCAACTCAACGAACATCCCCTGGAAGGAGAGTTCAATCAACACCTCCTGATACCTTAGAAGGGAGACCTTTTCCCTTTCATTCCAGAAGAAGAGGCAGATCTCTAACCAGAGATCTAGAAGAGGATTCAAATCCAATAGCAAATATAGCTCATATAGTTGTTAATCTTCATATTCCAACTCCTACAATGGCTAGATAGTTTGCCTTTGCACCTTTCAACCAAGGGAGTCCATTAGCCTTTTCTCAACATCATGATCTGCCTTGGTGGCACTTAAGAGTATACCTGATTTCACTGGTGAAGGGTAGACAACTGCTTTTGAACACATAAGAGATGTGACCACCATCTGTAGCATACACAATATTACTCAAGAGGATGTGGCCACAAAATTATTAGCAGCCTCTCTAAAAGGTAAGGCTCTTGAATGGCTTAGAACTCTAACTGTTGGTTCTATTACTTCATAGGATGAGTTAGGGGATGCATTAAGTAAACAATTTGATGATAAATCAGATAACTTGTCTCTAGTTGAGTAGTTGACAACCATTAAGAGAGACCCTCAAGAGAAAATGACAGATTACAATAGTAGATTCCTCAAAACATGGAATAGAATTCTAGTCTCAGTGAGACCTTCAACTGACCATGCTTTTCTATATTACTTAAAAAGTCTGAATGGTCAAGTTTATGTCATGATCCAGTCCATGTGTGGTACTTCTATTCCCCAAGCTTTTGACATAGCTGTCAGGGCTTAAAATTGTTTGATCCAAGTAGGCATGATTGTGAGAAGGCCTCCAATGCCCATTTTCCCTAGCCTTCAACCCATTGCACCTGCACAAGTACCCCCATTTACCCCTATCCCCACCATATTAATACCTCAAGCCAGTACCAGTGGTCAAGAGCTAACAGCTAGTTTCTCTCAAGAGTTACAAGAGATAAAGAATAGCCAACAGAGCAATCAACAAGAAATGACAAACTTCCTGTAGACATTGACTAAAGAGGTCACAAATTTGAAGAAACAAGGTCAAGGAATCAGACCACCCTTTCAGACACAAGGCCAAGGTCCTAATTAGAAATATCAAAATCAAGGACAACCTTATCAACAAAATAAGCCACCATACCAAGGAGGTTATCAAGGACAAAGAAAAAGTTTTAATCAGAGACCATTCCAACCATATAACCCTGCACCCCTCAATTCTGCAAATCTAATAAGGGATATGGTTCCTAGTCAAAATAATATGGCTATGTATAATGAATGGTGTTTTCCTTGTAATCAGCCTCATAATCAAGCTACATGTTCAAATGGATGGATGAACCAAGCTCTAATGGTTCAAAATGCCTCACAAGCTCAATCAGAGGTTTCATCTAGTGGATCAGTTCCCCAACAAGAATCACAAGAAAAAGAGACTGCTCTCTTTAATTGGGAGCAACCAGACTTCAATGGAGTCAATGATGAAGTTGCTTTTGTTTCCTACACAAGAGAAAAAAGGAGAGCTCAAGACATGGAGAGAGTAGATTCTAATGCCAAAGCCACTATATCTGCAGAGCCACTGTAGAAAACTAATCCCATCACACCTAAGGAGGTTCCTGTCATCACAAACAAAGAAGGCCAACATTGCAAAGAGGTAGAGCCCATCATAGTGAGAACACAACAAAGAGTACACACTATGACACCTTTTAACATTGTAGACAACATGAAGAAGGTGAATGTCACCATGTCTATGTGGGACTCTTTGGCTCTTCCAGGACAACCTGAGATTTTGAAGAAGGCCATGGCTAAAGTGGCAACTCCTCAACTGACAAAAGAAGTTGCAAAGTCAGTGTTGGTTAACACTGATCAAGAAAAGGAGGCCCCAAGTAGCAACTCCAAAGGCAATGCCACATAAGGTAGGAATTCAAAGCCACCTCCCTTTTATGTATCCTTAATCATTGGAAAATCTCTAGTGCATAATTGTATGGTAGATAGTGGAGCTACTAGCACTGTGATGCCCAAGAAAGTAGTTGACCAATTAGGACTTAAATATGAGCCCTTTCAAAAGAAGGTTACCCAACTTGATGGATCCTCAATCAATACTATAGGTGTGGCTAAGGATACCAATCTAATCCTACATGCTAGTCCTAATTTCTCTATCCCCCTTGATATATACATCATAAATCTCCCTGTATTATTTTCTATGTGTCTTTCAAGGGAGTTTATAGCCAAGATAGGAGGTTACCTATCTTTTGATTGGTCTCACATGCTATTTCATACAAGGTATGGGACCAAGGTTACCATTAAGTCAAAACCATTGGCAGCACACCATATAGAACCATATGTGTCCAATACCATCAATGTAAATTGCCCTATATTTGATGATAGTGACTTCCAAACCACTAGTGAAGCAAGAAAAAAGATAAGAAGTATCCCTGATATTTTACTAGATGAAATAACTTCAGAGGCCCAAGAAAGCCTTGTTTGGGATTTTGGTTTGGGAAGTTATTTAATACAAGAAGGTGGAGCCATAGAACCAAGCCTTTTCAAAGAAGACACTGATTCAGAAGATCAGAACAATTAGGTTTGGGAACTATTTTTTGATGGAGCTAGGAGTAGACATGGTTTTGGTGGTGGTGCTATGCTAGTGTCCCCAAAAGGAGAGGTATTATACTGCCTTTAGATTCAGTTTCTCTTGCACTAGCAATACTGCAGAGTATGAAAGTCTAGTCAATGGACTAGAGTGGGCTAGAAAAAGAGGGCTTAAGGCCTTAAAAGTTTTTGGTGATAGTGCGTTAGTTGTTAGCCAAGTAAGAGGGATAAGTGCAACCAAGAATGACACCTTGAGAGCATACAAACATAGAGTTTGGGATGCGATTGAAGATTTTTGTGTTTTCAATATTGTTGATGTCCCTAGGAAACTAAATCAAAATGCAGATAGGTTAGCTGCTATTGGATCTTAGTATGACATTCCAAATAGCATTTCAAAAGAGGTAGATCAACAGCATATCAAAGTGATTGTCAGACCTTCTGTTCCTGATAATGATGTCAATTGGCAAGTGTTTGACAATGATGAACAAATTTTGCAATTCTTGTTTGAAGAAGATGTCTTTTCAGAGTACAATCAAGATAGGCTATCACAAAACTATGGTGATCAAGTGATACAACCTAAGTCCAATAAGATGCCTAGAGGTATTGTCACCTTAGAGACTATCTTCAAGGATGATGAAGTCAAGAAAAATAAAGCTGGCCTGGTAGTCCAATAGGGACATTGTGTTGAATTAGAGTTGGAACCATGTAAGAGCTTACAATTTGTAAAAGTGAACACTGAATTGGAAAAGCAAGCTTAGACCCAATTATTCAAATAATTCAGTGATGTTTTTGCATGGCAATATGAGGACCTCAAAGGTTTTGATCCTGCCCTTGCTCAACACTCTATTGAATTAGAACCAAATGCCAAACTAGTGAGGCAAAAGCAAAGGCCTATTAATCCCAAGCTTGAGCCACTTATGCATAAGGAAGTACTCAAACTAATAGAAAGTGGTATCATCTACCCCATCAAGCATACTAGTTGGGTTTCCAACCTTGTTCCTATCAGGAAGAAGAATGGGGATTTGAGGTTATGTGTTGACTTCAAGGATCTTAACAGGGCCTCTCTAAAAGACCACCATCCATTACCCTCTATGGAACAAATCTTACAATGTGTCTCTAGATCCATGAGATTTTCATTATTGGATGGCTATTCAGTATACAAGTAGATCTTAGTGAATGAAGAAGATCAATATAAGACTGCATTTACAACCAAGTGGGGAACCATGGCTTATCAAAAGATGCCCTTTGGTTTGTCAAATGTAGGTGCTACATTTCAAAAGGCAATGGATATGGACTTTAAAAGCCTCATGTACAAATTTTTTCTGGTCTACTTAGATGACATAACTATCTATTCAAAGCATGTAGCAAACCATATCAAACATTTGAGGAAGATCTTTGAAAGGTGTAGAGAATTTGGGATATCTCTTAATCCCAAGAAATGTGTGTTTGCAATTCATGAAGAAAAATTGTTGGGATATGTAGTATGCAAAGAAGGAATCACAGTGGATCTTGAGAGAATTGCAGCCATCTTAGAGCTACCATTGCCACGTCATAAGAAAAGTCTCCAATCTTTCATAGGAAAGATTAATTTTGTTAGGAGGTTCTTCCCTAACATTGCAGATTTACTCAAGCCTTTGACAATGCTAAAGAAGAGTTCAACTTTTGGCTGGACTAAAGAAGGAAAATCTAATTTCCAGGCTATCAAAGAGGCCTTAACAAAAGCCCCTGCTCTCCTAAACCCAAATTTCAGTCAAGATTTTATCCTTTATGCTTATGGAGGTCATGATGCTATGTCTGCAATGTTGACTCAAGAAAATTTAGATGGATTGGAGCAACCTATTGCTTTCTTTAGAAAAGGTTTAGAAGAATATGAGCAGAGATACTCTTTTGTAGAGAAACATGTACTTGCTGTGGTGAAGAGCCTTAAAAAAGTTTAGATAGTTGTTGACCCATAGCAAGATAAACTTGAAGGTTACTCATCCAAGTGTCAAAGAATTTTTTCTTTCCAAGCACCTAAATGAGAAAAGAGCTGGTTGGATCACCAAGGTGATAGAATATGACATTGATATTCAAACTACCAAGCTAATTAGAGGAAGAGGTCTTTGTGAGCATTTGGCAGAGGATGAAAGCTCAAAGAAATCAAAGAAAATGGATGCATCTCTGGTGGTGCATTCTATAGAAGAACAAGCCAAGGCAACAAGTTGGTTGCCTAATATGATCAATTACTTGAAGACATGAAAATGTCCTACAAGCCTAGATTCAACAAAAAGGAGGTGTTATAGATTGCAATATGTTCCTTTTGTGCTGATAGATGAGGTTCTTTTCAGAAAGTATCACAATGGTGTCCTTTTAAGATGCATAGATTCATAAAAGATAGCTGATGTCCTATTTGAGTTTCATGATGGACCTTCTAGAGGTCACTTTTCTCCTAGGACTACTTCTTTTAAAATCATGGGGGCCAGGTACTATTGGCCATCTATCTTTAAGGAAAGTCATGATTATGTCCATCAAGTGTGCCTTGTTTGTAGGAAAAGAGAGACTTGCCACTCTTCCCCTCTAACCAATCAGAACAGAGAAAACTTTCATGAAATGGGGTATAGATTTCATTGGCATAATTAATCCTCCATCTAGTGTAGGACATAAAAGGATAATCACTACAACAGATTACTTCACCCGATGGATAGAAGCAATTGCATTAAAAGAGGCCAATGAGAGTGTTGTCTTAGGTTTTTATGATGATATAATTCATAGGTTTGGCACTCCTAATTCCATCATTTCAGATAATGCATTAGCATTCATAGGCCTCAAAGTCTCAGAGTGGGAAGTCAAGAATGGCATCTATCTGAATACCAATTCAAATTATTACCCTCAAGGCAATGGTTTAGCAGAATCAGAAAACAAGAATTTGATTAGGATAATCAAGAAGACTCTGCAAGACAACCAAAGGGACTGGCATACTAAAGTCAGGTCTACATTATGGTTAGACAGAATTACTCCAAAGAAGATTATTGGGAATTCTCCTTATATGATAGTGTATGGCAGAGAGGCTAAGTTGTCCATTTCAATTGAATTACTAGCTTTGGACTTGGCTACTCAATATGCCCTATTTGAGGAAGGGGACCCCTTGCAGGTTAGGCATGCTCATCTCATGGAGTTGGAAGAACTCAGAGGAAAATCAATGTAGGATATGGAGTTCCATCAAATTCAGACAAAGACAAGTTTTGGCAAGAGAGCCAGGGTCAAAAATTTCAAGATTGGAGATGTAGTTCTCAAATGGGATGAGTTCAAATCAAGGCCTGGCAGACATACAAAATTTGACTCATTTTGGGGTGGACCATTTGTTATAATAGAGTGCAAGGGATCCAATGCTTTCTAGCTATCAAATCTTGAAGGAGTTGCCTTGCCAATCTCAGTAAATGGATTCCACTTGAAACCCTGCTTTGAGGTTAATCCCTCTCTATAAATTCTTGTAAATATGTGTTTTCTACTTTGTTCCCCTGCTTTCTAGGTTAGTTTCCTACTTTTCAAGAAGTGCCTATGCACAAGTTTGTCTCTCTGGTTCTAGTTTTGTCTCTCTGTCAAAGTTTCATGTTCTTGAGATGACCCCATGCCCAATGAATATATCAAGGCCAGTGATCCATGTCTAGCAAGCTGACATCCAACAGAAATTGCCAAAATGTTACTCCAATTTTCATGTGCATGCAAATTTGGCTAATATCTATCCCATGATCTCTGTTTTCACCTTGTGAAGCGTCCCTGAAAATTCCATGATTTTTTGTTTCATTTCCTGGCCTCTGCAAATTGTTTTATCCCCTGGCCTGCAAGTAAAAATTTGAAAAAGTAGCTGTTACCAAGGAAAAACCTAGCAAACCCTAAGCCTTCATTCTAATTCCTTGTTACTTTATCAGCCACTTAAATTCCAAATACCCATGTGTGCTAATTTCTCATTAGCTGGTCGCTAGTTATCCAAGTCAGTCGGTGATTACCTTTTCCTTCTGGTGATTCAGTGAATGCCTTGTTCGCATAATACCCCAGTGTTTCACGATTAAGTCTTCAACGGTTAGCGAATCAGTGGGCAGTCTATTCTTCCTTTAGTCGCGTAGTCTCTTAAATGTTTGGCGGCCTCGGCTTGTGGGGTCCTTGTTCAGCACGATTGACAGTCATCGTAAGTTTACGAAGGGTCTGTCAAAGGCTTGCGATCTTGTGATGACTGTAGATTTCCATTCCCTGTAGTGCTTCAAAGTCAAGTGGGTCCACTACCATGTTTTCCTACATGGAGGCTTCCTATTGGTTGAGAGGTGGTGACTTGTCTAATTTTCAGCGTGGGCCCGGTGGGTTGTGAGTCGACTGAAGATCTAACAGCTGGTGCATGATTTGAAGGAGCTTTTATGACACATGAGATCATGCACCTATCGTTGATCTTACCTTATCTCCAGGCTCTGTCAGGTGGTTCCTTAGTTTCTGATGTGCTCATTCTTCATTGGTCAGTCAGACGACAGCTGGGATCTATTGGTAGGACCATGTTAGAGTATCTGAAGGGATGTTAGTAGACTGAAGATCTATGGTTGTCACTTGACCACAAGGGATCTTCCAAGCCCTTGTGATCTTGCGACAACTGTCTAATGCTGTTTCTGCAGGTCGTGGGTCCAAGTTTGTCAGATGTGCTGATTTTCTTATGTTTCATTGGTTGCTGACTTCCAGGGTGGCAGTTGACCTATCGGAGATAGGTTTTCAGGATGTTTTCAAGTGCATCACGTCTATTCATCTGCTAGGAAGGGTTTCTCATCGACAGTTACATTTTAAAATTTTTTTGCAAGCCGTTATATTTCAAAATTCAAAAGTTTATGCAAGGGTTTTGCATTCTTTTGGCCATGCACAACGTCGGGTAGCTCGGGAATTGATTTCTCAGGATGGTTATGGTTGTGAGGATGATAGAAGTGACTGTTGGCCTGCATTGTAGGGTGCTTTGCCACATTTTCATGACAGGAGGTGCTCGAAAGTGTTGGTGCCACCTTTTGAACAGTACCTCTCCCAGGGAAATATAATCAAATTTGGAGCCTTCATGGCTTAGTGGAGTTGCAGGTGGGTAGATGAGTCAAGGTTGTTGTGTCTGCAGGTGAGGCTAGTACAACAGGATCATCACACAAAGGGAGGATTTGATCTCATTGCCGATGTTCTCAGAGATTTTGATGATGGGTCATCAATACAGCTAGGGCTTGATTATTGTATTGTAAAATCTTGTAACCCTAGTAAGGTTAGTTTTTGACTCCTTCCTATGTGCAGTGAGAGGTATATAGTTCTTTTTTGGAGTCTTAGTGCTCAGAGAGTTGGACAATTGTAGAAGAATTTCACTTTTCTTAAGGGTCATCTGTGGTATCATTTCTACCCTCTGGCTTATACAGTTGTAAAGTTCCCATTGATAATAAAAATATTGCAAAGGTATTTTGTGACAATTCTTCATGTCCCTATACTTCCTTGTTCTGATTATCTCTTAGTGAATTGAGGTATATGATGTTTCAGTGATATCTTAGGGTTCCTGATCCCTCTCTCTTTCTGCAACTATTGTGTTTTATTGTGGATGATTGGATGTGAATGCTTTTGTGGGTATACTTCAACCCCTTAACAATCTTGTCTCATTCCTATGCCAAGTTGTAGAAGTGAATGTTTGTTTGTAGGTCATAAATTGTGTCTAAATCCTCAGTAATGCTATTGTTTGTGAAATCCTCTTTTCCCCTGAATAGCTTCTTTCTATTGCAAACCCTTCTATGAAACACTTATGCAAGCCTATTCAATGAGTTGTGACCTCCTAGACCTAAGTTGTTCATTAATTTCATCCTCTATACTGAGATCCAAACCCTAATTTCAGTGTATCACCTAGTAGGTAGTTTGCTTTCAAGTCATTTTTCTTTCAAGCATTCCTTCTATCCCTTTCCCTCAAAAAATTTACTTTTCATGTCAAGAAGCAAATTAAGGTGATTATCCAAGAGGAACCAGCCTAGAACCTAGAGGTCTCATCTCAGTTAGCATAGGTCCCATAACCTGGAGATGATTCCCATGTTATACTAGGTTATCAAGAATATGAGAGCTTGAGACAAGGGTGCAAACTTAGTGTATAACAATTACATTAGCATTTATTAAAGGATGATATCTTGAGAGTCTATGGTTTTGACCTAGAGATTAATAAAGAGTTAATAGCCAAGTTGTCTTATACATTGGTGGAAGGAAGGAATTTTTAAAGAGATAGGAAATGCACTAATGAAGTGGTTGAAATCTTCTTCTAGTGTGGAGTAAGGGATAGAATTGAGAAGAATATTAATGAGGGATATGATCAAATTTCCCTTAAAGCTCAGATGTTGCAGAGGTAATTATGAGACGTCTTACCCTTGATGGAAAATTTTGTACTATTTTCAACTACCATTTTGTGATCCTAGACCATTTCAGGTATAATACTTGTCCATTTTTTTATTTCACCTCTGAACTATGGTCTTGAGCCCATGATAATAACCTTTCCTCCCCTATTCTTAATGAGGGCTTGATTTTAGTCATAATCAAGCATGCTAGGGATTTGCATATATAGAGAAAAAGATTCCTCATAAAATAAGCATTGAATTCAAAATGGAAGTTAGCATTCACCATGGGGATACATCCTCTGATCGAGAGGATGAGTCTTCTTATGAAGAGGATTTTTTTCATTTATACATCAGGAAATGCTCTGAACTTCCTCCTTTTCCATAAGAAAATTGTCCTCTTTGGTGATCATGACTCTAACTACACCTCATTAGATGGATTCATTCTTGATTATCTAGATGCTAGTATTTATGTTAAGGGGAAAAGAAACACTAGTATGTCTATGTCTAGTAAAGGTAAAGGAAAGAATCTCTATAGGCACTATTCAAGTGGGGTTTTAAGACATTCTTCTTGTTTGAAAAAAATCCAAATTGAATCCTCTTAATGTGTTGGCCCCTATTTCCCCTGCTTCTCAAAATATAGAAGATGTGGATATGGAGATTCATGTAGACATCTCTATTGGTGAGGATAAATATACATTGATGGAGAAAGGGTTCCTTAGTGTAGGAGAACTCTAATATTAATAAAAAAAATTAAAGACATGATAGAAAGTCAGAATGACCTATTTATATGAATAATTAGAAAAATTAATACTTTGACAGAAAGAGCTACAATATCCTACTCCAACTAGAGTCTTGATAGTATCATGGCTAGTACTCAAGTTTTAGTTAATGACATTAAAGACCTTAAAAAATATCATGAGTGGTGCATTCAAAAGCAGGATAATTCCTTGAATGGGGTTTAGTAAAAAATTACTCTTTCGATTGCCATTAGAAAAATTATCATGAATAACACCACTAAGGGTATCAAGAATTTAAATGAATAGGTGGAGACTCTATAGGTCATGTCTAAAGGTAATTTTTCTTCTCCATCTCCTTGTGTGAAATTTTCTAAAAGTGTTCAAGTCATGGATAAAGGTGTGGTGAAGAAGGAAAAATCCCCTACAAAGGACAAAGGCCTGACAAGGAAGGAGAAGTAGATAGCTACAATGCCTAGACTTATGACCAAGTTGAGAAGAAAAGATAAGGGGATTAACCCCATTGATAATATAATCGAGAGGGTTTATAGTATTAATGATGATATTTTTAAATAATGATAGTCTGGTAAAATGTTTGTAAGTTTTTGAGGGCTTGGTTCACCTATTTTTGTGCTTTGGGTGTATTGTTGTTTTGCTGATGGTTAGAATATATGGAACTTTTAATTGTTTATTTTTTTGTGTAAAGTATTTCTTGTCCATTCAAAACTAATTTTATTTGAACCAAAAACTAAGGGGATAAATATGAGGATAAATATAAAAAATATGGAATAAAACTAAAATTCTAAAAGCTAACCACATATAAAACTAAAATAAGTGTTGGTGTAATTAAATATTCCTAATTAAACTTTACTTAATCTTACTTAGTTTAATGCATTGCATAGTAGTTTGTGATTGAGACACCTAGGAGTTTGCACCTCAAGTAAGCACATGGTGTAGGAGAAATTCCACTTTTGGTGTGAGATCCACCTTTAGGGCTCTTATCACATTATCATCCTTATCCCATTGCACATACTTCATTGCATAATAGAGGATGATCCACATTTGGTGGACATGTGATTACACCTAGCATAGGTAATATCTTATTAGCTCCTTATCATTCTCTTATCACCTTTCCTATATATAATGAGGCATATTATGTACTCATGTATATCAAGGTGAATTCATTGGATCAATTCAATATCAATCATTGTATTCATATCATCTCTCTTGTGTTTTTCTTTAACCTCTAGATCCTTGGTTCAATCTTTTCTATTTACAAATTCTTACATGGTATCAGAGCCATTGGAGCATTTTGATTAGCCGATTTGAAGAGATCAAGTTGCAAGCTTTGAAGATCCAAATCTTAGATATGAGAACTAGCATGTTGTAGAGGAGTCTTCGAGTAGATTTGATCTCATCATTTTGTCTGGGAGGCTGTTTCAGTTAAAATCAACTATAAATTCACCTATATTTGGTGAAAGTCCAAATTGAGGCAAATTTTTTTGCAAATCATACCATACGACCCGATTTGTACCTCTACAGTATGATTTAAAAAATATATATTTTTATTCTGCTTTATTCAGAATATTTTTATTTCTGCAAAATTTTCTTTTAAGGGGTTGGTACGGCCCCTAAGCCAGAGTATATTTCAGCATTTGTGTTAGACTGACATTAGCAAACAAAGTGACACCATCCCACCTCTAAACTACCACAGCCCGCACCTAAGCTCAACACCAAAGGGGAGCCCAAGCATGACCCTCAGCTCATTTTCTTTATTTACATTTAGAGAGGGTCTTGGCATATTTTAAAGGATTAATTGCCCAAACCCTCTTCAATGTGGGATTAAAATCCCATAGACCTATGCCCCTTCGCCATCTGAGTGACACCTCCTCTCTAGAACCTCCTCTCATGCTGACTCCAGCAGTGCCACTCGGTCGCTATCTCTCTTGCCACGTGGTGCAGCCATTACGTGCTACAGGGCCTCCCCATCGGATAGCAAGCAGCCAACCGGAGGATGCCACATGGTGGAAAAAGACATTAATAGTTAACATCCATATCCCTTACTCGATCATACTACCATGTCAGTGTCGTACGACTACCACGTCATCTGACACATCACCATTGGCCGAATTGTTTTTGCTGACATCATCATTTTGGTAGCCTAAAAGTGACGGCCATCCAACCGTCAAAATAAGTGAAATTGGGCATTTTGTGACATACATATGGCCTTCAAATTTAACATCTAGTTCTTCTCATGTCATCAGGGTTTGAAAAATCTTAGCCTTCACCATTAGAGTTTTTCATTTTGTAGTCCATCTTTAGAGGGCTATATCTTGCTCATTTTTGCTCCTTTTTTTTGGCCATTTTTTTTTGAAATTGGGTAAAATTTCCTAAACAATCCAGTGGTGGTATTAGTTTTGCAACTTGGTGGCTAGATTTATCAGAAATTGCTTATTTTCTTGATAGTTCCTACTTGTTCTTGATTTTTGCAACTTCTTGGGCTTTGTTTGGGCACATACGGTAACATTTTGACATGATTTGAAAGTGCATAATTTTTCATCTACTTTCCAGATCTGCAATAATTTTTTAGTGATTTGGGGTGGATATATCACTTTCAGAAATAGGTCATTTTGGGGCTATATTTGCACTTGGTTAATCCTTGGATTTCAGTTTTCTGATTTGCATTAGTCATTTGAAGGATTTATCATTAGTTATTAGTTATTATTTGGTTGTATTATGGATATTTCAAGGGTTAAAATCCCCACTCCATATAACTACCATGAATGGAAAGTATCTTTAAGTGATCATTTGTTGAGTATTGGATTGCTTAGAACGACTCTTGGGAAGGATCAAGAACCTCAAATAGGTGTTGTGGAAAGGAGAAAATGGTTTGACAAAAGGGATAAAACACTTGGCTCTCTTATATCATCCATCTCTCATGACTTGCACTTTCATATTGCATCTTGCACACATCCTCATGATGTTTGGGTCACATTGGAAGGACTCTTAGGTAAACCTGATAGAATGAGAAAATTCAGATTAGAGAATGATCTCATAGGTCTAAATCTTAGTGATTTTGATAATATTCAAGACTTTTTCTCTAAGTTCAATTCTGTTATATTGGAGCTTTCTACATGTGGCATTGTTAAAGGGGATGAACAATTGATCTTTTCTTTTCTTTCGAAGCCTTGTCCTAATTATTCTATGTTTGTTTCTACATTCTATGCTACTATGGATGGTCTTGGTAGTGCATACAAATTGCCTTCTCTTGATGAATTTACATCGCAACTCACTAGGGAACAAGCAAAGTTGGCACACATGGGACAATTGAAGCCTTCCATACATCATGCATTGATTGCAAGTGAGTCCCCATCAAAGGCTTCTAATGGAAAAGAAAAGAAACAACATAAGGATCTTAAGCCTCATGACAAAGGCAATGAATCTCCTTCACACAATACTATTGAATCCAAATCATCTTCAAGAGAGGAATCATCTAAAAGAAAGAGGGATAAATGTACACACTAAAAAAAGCTAGGACATGATGAGCATAAGTGTTTTCAAAATAAGATTGATGAGCTAACTCACATTATTCAGAAGCACAACCTTAAATTTCCCTCATCAGTGTCTACTCCTTCTACACATTTGACAGCTTCTACATCTCCATCATCATCAAAAGATGAAGGTAGAGGACAAGCATTCTTGGCTTCCACACATCCTAAGAAAGGTAAATGGCTTCTTGATTTAGGTACATCACATCATATGGCATCTTCTATGGATATGTTTTCTTCTATTGAGCCTTGTATTTCTCCTAATATTTTTATGGGTAACAACACATTCATGAGTGTTTGTGGGAAAGGTTCGATTCCTATGGGAGAGGGGACATTTAATGATTTTCTTTGTGTACCATCTTTAACCACTAATTTTCTTTCTATTTACCAAATTACACATGGGGCACAAGGTAAAACTGTTGAGTTCACTGTTGATTTTGTCTACATTAGGGACTTGGAGACTAGAGATGTCATAGCTATGGGAGTTTTTGATCATACATCACACTTTTATTCTTTTTCATATTTTGTTGCTGATGATGATGATATTCATGATGTACACATCCTTTTTCCAAGGGATAATTATGAGTATAACTTTGGGCACTTGAATCATTTTGTTGTTGAGACAAGTGTTGAGCTTCCTACTCCTCCACCTCTTGCTTGCTCAGACATGGGCTCTAATATTCAGCTAGATGATCATAGTGTTTCAGATCTTGTAGAGTGTGATGACTACTTGGATGCCTCTTCAGCATTTGTTGATTCTCATGATGCATATTTGGGAGACATACATGAGGGGGTTTCTCATTCCTTTGATGATAGAATCATAGTTGGGGATACTTCTTCACCTTCTTTGGAGATTGGCACTCTTGATTCTTTTCCTTCTTCACTTGATTTGTCACATGAGGTAGTAGATTCTTTGAGAATGGAGATTCCTATTCAGTCTTCAGAGATTCATCCATGGAGACCTTCATCTTCTTCCTCCTTCCATTTTCACATGGATTGGCTTCTTCATCATTTGATGTATCGATTTCTTCCTAAGGGGAGACATGTTTCTTATAAGATTTGGTTAATCTATTGTTTGTAGGTACTCTTCATCAACATGGGAGCTTCTACATTATGGGGGGATATCATGTCTCCAACTATCCTTCTTATAGGGGGGATAATTATTTGTATATACATGATGTATGCAGTTCTTTGGGGGTCTTGAGTACTCCATCCATCCATGCATCTTGTTTTCTTCTCTCTTTTTGGGGGAGGGTTTTTCCCATGAGGTTTTCCCTCTTTCTCCACTTTATGAGAGTTATTGCATTTCATGTATTGCATATTATGCATGGGTACCTCACATGGCCTAGTTTTTGGGACCCATCTTGCATTGTAAGTTTAAGTGTATTCCCCTAAGTTGTGCTTAAGGGGGGTTTTGGTGTAATTAAATATTCCTAATTACACTTTACTTAATCTTACTTAGGTTAATGCATTACATAGTAGTTTGTGATTTAGACACCTAGGAGTTTGCACATCAACTAAGCACATGGTGTAGGATAAATTCAAATTTTGGTATGAGATCCACCTCTAGTGCTCTTATCACATTATCATCCTAATCCCATTGCACATATTTCATTGCATAATAGAGGATGATCCACATTTGGTGAACATGTGATTACACCTAGCATAGGTAATAGCTTATCAGCTCCTTATCATTCTCTCTTATTACCTTTCCTATATAAGGAGGCCTACTATGTAATCATGTATATCAAGGTACATTCAATTGATCAATTCAATATCAATCATTGCATTCATATCATCTCTCTTGTGCTTTCCTTTAACCTCTAGATCCTTGGTTCAGTCTTTTCTATTTGCAAATTCTTACAATAAGAATAACAATAAAAAGGGAAAGAATACAAATAAATAAATTAAACTTATTATTGTTGGAAATAAAAAATAAGTATAAGAGAAGTAGAAAAATATGAAAATAAAAAAGGGAAGAAAAAATACATAAAAAATGATTCACCTAATAAACTAAAGAAAAGGAGCAAAATACAAGAGAAAGTCATCAAGAACTAAGGACATAAATATAAGGATAAATAAATAAATAACTAAAAGTGAAAGAAGACAAATTATAAAATAAAAGAATTCTAAGTTTGGTCGGCCTTATTGGTGAAAATTCTAGAAGCTTCCCAGGTAGTGGAAAATTGTCTATATAAGGAAGGCTGTAGTGTTGTCTTAGGCAGTTCGAAGCAGTTGGGAGTAGTTCTGGGTAGTAGATCTATGTAATGATTTGAGGCTTTTTCCTACTGAATATTGTAAGGGAAATGCCCATGTGGCTTTGTATATTGTAATTCTAAAATTTGTCATTCCACATTTGTGGAGATAATAAGAAGCCCATTTTCTGTTCTTGCAAGTTGTTGTTGTTTCTTTGTTTCTGTTATGTGTTTGTGGTATTAATGGGAGCACCCTTCATCACCTTGCCACACTCATTTGGTGGTCACCTTTGGCTCATACTCTAGTTTTTTCATTCTTATTTTTCTTTCTCTTGCTTATATGTCTTATTTATTTTATTGGTTACACACACACACACACACACACACACACACACACACATGTTGTTTTTTATTTAATTGTGTTCTTTAGTTAGTTTTTTTTTCATTTTATTTATTTGTGTGTTTTCTAATTTTGCATTTATTATTTGTGGTTTCTATATTTACATATGAGGTTCATTTATATTTGTTTTTATACATCTTAGCTTGTTATCATTTTTGCACCTTCTTGTATTCTTTCATTCCCTCTTAATTATTATTTCTATTTTTCTTTTGCTGCCTTATTATTTTTTAATTTTTCTTCCCTTTATTATTTTCCATGTCATCTCTTCTGCTCTTCTCTTCTTATATCTCATGAGTGAGGCTTGGTCTACATATTTTTTTATTGAAATCCTACAGTCTGTAACCGTGATGATGGATCATAGAGTGTGATCCAAAATCTTGATGCTAAAAATGCATATACAATCGAATCCATAAATAAATTTGTAACATTTTTTTTAATAAATTTTTATTTTAAAGTATTAAAAAAATAAAAAATCATCTATACCATATGCAACAATGGACTCTATACAAACGATTGATAGAATTTTTTCAGATGCCTTGGTGTCAACCACTCTAATTTTAATGATCCGATAGGAAATCTTGCAGTTAATGGGCTTTTTGAGAGCAATAAAAGGTCTAGTTTTGTTCAAAATGCTTCATGAAATCATACATAAAGTCATACTTAAATGTAGGTTATCGTAACTTATTTCTCACTATGCTTAGATTTTCTCTTCATTGAATTGAATATGAATATGTGATATTAGGACATCAAGTTTTAGAATAATAAATGATTGATTTATTTAGGGTTTACAAGGTAGTTATGTGTTTAGTCACACATTAAATGGTCAACTACAAAAAATCAAGACCAAAATTCAAATTGTTTAGGCCTACACTAGTAATATCTGAAATTTCAAAATAATTTTGTGGGAAACATATGTAGAGAATATTTGTTTTAGAATAATAGGATACGCCTAAAAGGGAATTCATATTGTCAGGGTTTTTAAATGCAAAATCAAGTATTAATTTGGGTATTTGACAAAAATTAAATTATTGGACTAATAATTAAAGTATATAGTAAAATAGGACCCAAATAGAATTAAAATGATCTAGAAATAGGTAGACTAAAGTAGAAGTGAAAATAGAGTGTGAAATTGTAAAGTGATACAATTTACTACACTATATTTTGCCCCCACTTTAGCGAGAGTATGAACTTATGGCTAGACTTTTAATAAAGTAGAGATAAATATATAAAGTGATAATAGGAAAGACATACTAGGGATAGGATGATACTGTGTTGAGCGATATACAAGTCCCTAAGATCAATATCATAGTAATCTAGATAAAAAATTTAAATATAAATATGTACCAAAAAAATAGCATTATTACTAAAGAAAAAAAAAGGTTTTC
The DNA here is from genome assembly GCA_027943335.1 of Chamaecyparis obtusa. NCBI lineage: Eukaryota > Viridiplantae > Streptophyta > Pinopsida > Cupressales > Cupressaceae > Chamaecyparis > Chamaecyparis obtusa. The sequence goes on from BSBK01000849.1 coordinate 257,999, forward strand.
AAGTTAATTAGGTCGAGAGACCTCCATGTGAAGGTTGTTTGAAGTAGTGGTGTCATTCTCATAATATCATTACAAGAGAAAAAGTTTAGTTATAGATATAGAAAAGAGAATACACCAATAAGAGGAGGATCCATGGTCTACCAATGAGAAAAGTTGTGTTATGCTAGGAATCAATGGAAATGGTGTGAATTCAATTGGCAAGAAAATTGTATTATGTTGGGTGATCCATTTTCACAGTAAAAATGATTATATTATGAATCCACACTAGACAAAGTAATTATCACTTAATAAAGTGTAAAAAAAATATGATATAAGTAACAATCATTACTATACTATATGACTGATGCCTCAAAAAACATAAAACATGTTCAAGAAAGAATTGATCTAGTAAGTTACAGTGAAATAGAAGAAATTGATGAATTGATGTCATTGGCTAGAAAGTTGGGTAGGGTAGGTGGTCTATAAATATTCAATTATTTAAATAATAAAAATATTAATCTATGTCATGCAAGATGATCAAAATAATAGTTATATGACATGTAATTTTCTAGAGTTGCATTAATATCCCCTAGTAGCAACTCTTATATATTTAGGAAGATAGAGATTCATATCAAGGATAAATAAGTTCAATAAAAAGGAGACATCCTTTTAAAAAATATATTCATTCCAAGCTAGGAAGGAGATCATTATAAAGGATTCAAATCTTGAAGAAAAGAAGAGATAATTATAAAGGAAACATCTTATAACAAGTGTAAATGAGTCATTATTAAGGATACATATATATAAATGAGGAAAAATGAATGAATGATACTTTATAGGAATTTACCACTTCTACAAATGAGGGAGATCTTAAAATAAGAAAGAACACAAGAAAAGGATATGAAATCCTCAAGAAAGGATATATGCCTCAAAATAAGTTGGCAATGCTACCAAATGTATATGTGAGGATAAACACACATAGAGTATTATGTCCCTTAACCTATAAAGGGAATGGGTGTGCTTGAGTTTGGACTACAATGAATGAAAAGGATCTCCTATGAACCTAGCTACTAATGTCACACATTGAGGAGAAACATCATAGTAGTAGGTGTTATTTAGAAGGCATAAGACAAAGGTGCAATTGACTATCACTTTTTATTTGAATGATACTAGACAAGATAAGATGTAGTTGAATTTTACATTGCAAGATTTGATATTTACTAATTAAATAGCCATGAATTTGATGGTACATAGAAAGAGAAGTATTTTATTGATTATTTTTACCATTTTTTTTTGTGTTCAAGAGGAAGAGTAAGAAAGTTTGATTTAAGAAGCACCAACAAAATACTCACTTATTTAGATGAAGCAAGAGGAATAAATATTTTTTGGTCTCAAGATTAGAATAATTCATGGATGTATCATAAAATGGAGGAGGTTATAAATCTAAACCCTCTTTAGAAATATGTGACATAGGATTCTAATGAGTTTTAATATCATTTGTACATATGCCCTAAAATGCAACCATTATATATGTGTTTAAAAAATATTTTAAAACTAGCTCCATCTTATTTTTCCAAATCAAATGTACGATCGTGATTCCATGTTGAAATGTCCCAATGAGAAGCTTTAATATTAGATTCAACTGGGCCAAATAGGTTGAATTCTAATAATTTCAATCGTCATCAAAATATTTTTAAGAATAATAAGTTGGAAAAAGTTTATTAGTTAGAAAAATAAAAAACTATTCTCCTTTAAGAATTTCATTTTAAATTTAAGGATTTAATATTCTTTATTAAATAATTGTATAAAGTCTAGTGGACTCCAAATCTTTTATAAAAAATCATTGTTAATTGGAGACTATTTTTGAGATGGAATCATGTAATGTTGAAGGATGATATACATTCTACATCTTCTAGTAGATCAATATATGGATTAGGATCAACTCATTTCTATGCATAAATTTTATTGGTGATGAAGGGTATGAGAATGGTTGCATAACATGAAGAAATAGTCTATCTAGAAGGAGCTTGTATGTAAGATTATCAGACATGATATTGATATGTGTGGATAAATTCACAAGTCATACCATAATAGGTAATGTGATTGTACCCAATAACTATCTACTAACATTATCAAAGAAACCATTAGAGAGATAATTATGATGAATGAGAGATGTATCCATATTGATGTTTTGTAAGAGATCAATGGTACAAATATTAAGGCCTAATCTATTACTAATTAAGGTATGTATATTACTGCATAATTATTAGTGAGAGGTATAATCATGAGGTGGTCATGTTGATCTTGAACTTCCAAAGATGGTGATAAATTTTTTTAGAATACATTATTTATATTTATTGTAAGCATGTTGCTTTTAAAAGGATATCTTAGATAGAGTAGCACGAGTCTTCTCAAGAAGATCATACTTCTTCCCTAGATGATTAAAAGACTAAGTAGGAAGAGCATTTTAAATTTTTATGTATGTGAGAAACTTCATGATTATGAGGTTCTCGATTAAGTCTACTACTTTAGATGTATTAGTTTTAGGAGGTCTATGTGGACCTTTATACCTTTGAAAAAAGTTGCTAGTTTAGTTTGAGGTTGGAATATCAAATTCCTCTAATAGTAATAATGGGTTTACTTTGAAGTCAAAGAACATAATGAAAAATATGAACACCAATAAAAGGTTTCACATCTTCATTTGTATGGAAACAAAACATGAATTGTATTTACTTGAGTTTGACTAGATCTTTCTTCACTGATTATTCAATATAATTGAGAAATAATTGAGAAAAATTCTAGTGATATGATTCTCTTGCACCAAACTATTCACATGTGTTAGAAAAAAATTATGAGAGGGAAAACCACTATTTGTCTATGTAAGGGAGATTATCAAAGTGGATAGATGGTGATATTTTATTATGAAATTTATCAAAGGTAGCATCCTCTTGTCTCAAATTATACTCATGAGGGAGGTAATATTTGGATAAATATCAACATCATTCTTCAATTATTCATTCCTAAGAGAGATATCATTGAAAGAAGTGTTAATAATATTCTCCTCTTACATCAAAATATTGTCATTAGTTAATAAAACCTTGGGAGAGGGACCATTATCAACCTTATCATTTTTTTTAAGAATGGGTATTGAATGTACAACATGAAATATCTACAGATACTTTTATGTCTTTATCACCATGCCTTATATTTACTAACAATTCTGAGAAATTAAATTTGAAACATAGGAGCTTGATTAATCCCCACCCTATCTCTATTAATCGAACCTGCAATGTGCTCAATCATTAAATTCTCCCAAAATAAATTAAATAAGAATTATGAAAATATAACCATAAATCCACTATAGAAAAAAATATAAAGGTTTAAGCTAGGACTAAGAATCGATTAGGCAAATACTAAAAATCATAAAATGTAAAAATTTAACACAAAATGCTTCCATACTTGAACCTTTGTCAATGCAAAGGAGGAGAGGGGTGTTAGTTTCTATTCATCTAGACCGAGTCACACTTGTTCTATCATACGCACTAAAGTTCTCTGACATACCATTTTCCATGCATTGCTCTGATAATCATATGTAAACACATAAGAAAAATTGGAAAAATAATTTAATATTCAATTAACTTATTCAATTCATTTTACATTGCTATACAATGACTTTTTAGAGCCTTATTTTCGTTATAGAAACAATATATGAGAATAACTAACAAGAAAATAACTTGTTATTTATTAATCTAAATTACCAACCTAAATATAAATTTATGTAAACAATCCTACAATTTCACTTTGATTACAATCAAGAAGCAACTTGGATTTCTAGGGAGAATATCAAAGAAGAGATTGAAGGGATTCTTGAATATCTATGAGCCGATATTTTTTCAAATCCTTGACATTGTGCCAAGTGAAGATTTCATACGGATAAAACACCAATATAAGGTAGATGCATACATAGTTTCTATCTTTTTTCCTTGGTGCTTAGAAGTAGGGACTAAGGCAAAAGTGGAATGAGAAATGAGGGAGTGTGTGGAGGATGAATGGTTCGTTAGGGGAAAGGTATCAAAATAGAGTATGGGGATTAGAGGGAAATTGGAGTCAAAGATGATTATATTTTTCCTTTTACTAGCCAGAGTGCAAAAAGTTATACGGAAGAAAGGCACACTATCACACAAATTCATCAGTAGTCCTTACAAGATTTTCTCCATGAGAGAGAAACAATGTGTAGGTTTGAGATAAGAGTCTAAAATGGGGCAAAGAAAGAGATCATCTCTAAAATATGTGATTACTAGGTTAGAGACTCTATGAAGATATCAATGTAAGCGAAATACAAAGAAAAAAAACTATGTAGGGATGAATCCCCTTGTTTCTTTGTTTTGTATTTTTTTTTTGTTTTTAATACTCTAGGTATGAATTTCTTAGGTAGTCTGGTCTCTGGCGGATGTATTGCCTATGTAGTGGAAATTTTGTATGGTTGATAGTGCAAGGGAAAGAAATTACAGTTTTTAGTTGATATGTATGTTGAAATTACTTAGGTTAAGTGACTAATATTTTGGGCTCTCTCTCCCTAATATGTCATGGTAGGTATGGTCAATAGGTTGGGGTTGATAGGTAGAAGAAAAGTCTTTGATATTGGTAGCTACCATTATGATTTAATACTTATTTGGATATTAGTACAAATATGTATTTTCACTGATAAAAAAAAGACTATGTAAACAAGTTCTTAAATTAAATGAGAATATATGAAATCATAAGACATGTAAAATGATTGCATTTAGTTCTAAATTCTTTATGTAAATAACTTAGATCTTAAAATAAAAATAAAGTTTAATATATAATATAATACATGTTAGATTCACCAAAATGATATGTAAGAAATAAGATCGTAGCCTTGTAATGTAAACTAAGATCTCAAATCTCCATGGCATACCATTAAAATCATAAACTAGTTCAGCTATAATACTAATAGGATAATTTAATACTAAGGGATCATAATGCCATTATTGCAATAGAATTTGAGATTGGAAAGTGTATATAGATGAGATAGGTTTAATTATAGAAAGATGTTAACTATTAGCATAAATAGTAAAATATAGAACTAATAATTAACACAGTAAGCCAAATCTAGAAATGAGACATGGATAGGAAAATATAGATATAATATAGAGCTGGAAATGATAGATTAGTGTGTTGGGCACCCTATACCTTTGGGTGTCCAAATTGATAGAATAGTTAAAACGTGTAGTGAGGAGGTTTGATGCAAGAGCATCCTAGGGAAGTCAGCAATCCTACATGTTGGAGTGTTTTGATCTTAGTGTTGTTCGGTTACAGTGGTGGCTGAGGAGCTCAGTCAAAGAGGTGTGGCTCAGTTGCAGTATTGGACGAGGAGCATGGTTGCTGACTGACTCGATTTCTTGTGGTGCTCGGTCAACATGTCCTCGGCTATGCCTGGCTTCCTCAGTTGTTTTTTTGTTGCTCGGTAGTTTGGGCTTGCCAACTGGAGTTGTTGTGAATTTGATGGGCCGACTTGATGTATTTAATGCGTGTAGCATGTCTTTCATTCTCCTATGTAGATCTGGAGGTTGACATGAAGAATTAATTATTTGTAAGGATATTTAAGAGCCGACTGATGTTGTATTTAATATTTATTTATTTTAGAAGCCGATTGGGTTTAGGATTTCTTTCTTTCTTCGAGATGACTTGTGGCTGAAGTAGTGTATAAGCATGGGTTTGGGTAGTTGTAGTAGTGAAGTAGTAGCAAAGGTAGGAGAGATTCAAGTTAGGAATTTGAAGTTGTGACTTGGTGAGAAGAGATAGTGGTTGAGGCTTAGGAACACGAAGATTGCTTGGTGGCTTGCGAGCACAAGTTTAGATCTTGGTGGGTGTTTCTACCAGATTGTTGTAGCCTATTGTTGTAGATCTGGCTAGCTAGAGTAAGAGTTTGAATTGGATCTTGAGGGATCTTGTAGAACTGCTACTTTATTTGTAATTGGTCGTAACTGGGAAGGCCTTATAGCCCAGCACATTGCATGTGATCAGTTATTTTATGAATAAAGAGTTTAGATTATTATTAGATATTTATTTGTTGTTGGATTCCATTGTGTGATTGTTTAGCTAGGTGCTTGGACATTTCCTTTGGGGATTCTCTTGGCCTTTCACTACATCAAGGTCCTATTTGCGTGTTACCTATAATCTTTTCCAAAAAGTGTCAAACAAGTGTTGTGCATGCCCTAAAATTAGTGTTTCTACCTATTTGCAATCTGGAACTATCTATCTTAGTCTAATCTACACTCCTATAGTAGCCTCCTATGTTATTAGATATGAACCTACGCACACTAAAAAGGGAAAAATGTTTTTGTTTTCTTAGGAGCTTTTCTAATTCAAGCCTCATTTTGTTCTCACCTCCACAACAATGATGGTGATGTAAAAAGAAGGCTTGTAATAATCAATATTCTAAACTGAAATAATTATACCTTAGCTATCAAACCTTCTCATGATGTTTCACATAAAGATGATGCAATACTTTTTAGACAAGTCCTCTGAATGTTCGTGCAAAAAGATTATCCCGAAATATAATTCATAAACATGAAATTATACATGAAGTCATATTTGTATGTTTAAGATGTACCAAACTAATGTAAGCACCAAAATTCATAATTGTTGTTCAGTCCTCTAAAAGTAAGAGTATCTCTTTCCCAATGCTACTAATCCTTTATGTTGGAGGGAGCTGAAAAAAAGATACATTCATAAAAAAAATTGTTGGCAATATTTCAAATAGAATTGAAAGAAATATCATCTCTATCTATTGATAAAACAGTTTGCAGCTATTGTACTCTTTCAAAGCTCTTTCTTTTTATCTTCCAACACTTCAACAATTTCATTACAATTTGACAACAATACTACTTAATTATATCGCTTACACAACATTATCATTATAATTGATTTAATGTAACATCAAATAAACCATATTATAATCGATGAAGATCCGTTCAATTAAAATATAAATGAATAAGGCACAGAAGCCAAATATGTATAATAGAAAGAGCATATGATAAAAGCCGAAGTTCTTAGCTATTTTGTTACATTAAATATAATTATAATTTCAATAAATACTTAATATTAATTAGAAATGTAACAAAACCTGCTTCCAAGAATGTTCATAAATGTTTAAAACAAAGAAGAAGAGTTTCATTTTAAACTAGGGAGACCACCTATGAATCATTTTAGAACACATCTTATCTTAGACGGTGGTCTTTATTTTACAGTACCAATACAAAAGAATAAATCTAATGAGGTGCTTTGAAAGTGAGCCTTTCCTTAAACATAGAGAAGTTTAGGTAAAGACATGTTACAAATTATGAGTGAAGTAGTTCACGGTTTCAGAAATTCTCTGATGAATTCTGCAATGCAAGCAGAACACCGTACGTACTTTAATCTTTATTCCTTATAACACACGTTTCTTGACGTCATGTTGTTGATGTAGTTGTAGTAGTAACGGGACTGCTTATTCCTTGGCGATTGGAAGGAAACAAAACTAAGATCGCACTGCTCACTGCACTGACAACAACAGGGAGAGCCTTATACATCTTCCTTATATTGCTTTCTGCAGAAGGATACAAACACTGCACAATGTTTTGGTCTGTGAGGGCCATCACACTAAACGCACCAACCGCCAAAGCTGCGTGCAGCAAATCCTTCAATTTGAGCTTATAATTTGATTCATTAGAAGGCTTCACTTTGCTACCAGTGGCTAAACCATTTAAGGTAGCAATCCCATAGTAAACTTTGCCTGTGGAAGAATCTGTGAAGGTGTCTACCAATGACAAAACAAAACACGCAATTCCAAGAACGCCCACAGCTATTCCAACCAGAACCTTGTTGGATGTTTGGCAGTCTCCATTGTTGGCAAGAAGGTTAGAGAAAACCTGAAATACAAACAATATACCAGTGGGCAATATCTTTGCAATGTTTGATGCAGAAGATAATGTTGAGTTCACGACCTTGGTAGTTGTCTCGGTTGAAGAAGATGTAGCAGATTCGCTCTTTCCTTCCTCGATGGACTTCACCTGGCTATCAGATTGCCCCATTCTTTTTCTTCTTAATTCACTGCTGATTCTACAATTCACTTGAAGAGAGGATATATATGTTGAAGAAGATCGATTGCGTTATCTGTGTTTGCAAAGCAATGGCTTGTCCTTATATAATGATGTGGGGAAACAGACATTCTATGTAATGCAATCTCTATTGCACAACTCGCAAGTTGTCAAATTTGACCGAAATTTTAAAATTTGTTATTGGTTTAGATTCATTTTGTTTGAAGAAGCGTTAGGAAAGTTTCGTTGAAATATTTTTTTCGTAGAAGGGTAGTTGTCGTTTTCTTCCTTTCCTAGTATTTCCAAACTGCGTCGACTTCTTATAAATCTAGCACATGTTTTATCGCTGATATGGATAAAGTGATTTGATTTGTCAAAGTTGATAAGTTGTAAGTGTTGGTCAAGAATTATAATTGTATGGTTTTTATCAGATTTTATTAATTCGTAACGAGATTTATTGTTATACCGTATTTTAAAATAGTGAAAAACATTAGAATGTTAAGGATTTAGGACTTTGACTGGCTTGTTATAGATAGCAAAATTGGTTTGCAAGACAGGTCAAGACAGTTCATTTCAGGGAGTTAAGCCAACTCTAAGATCATTTAAAGCACCAACAAGAATACTAAAAATCTTTAATTTTCTATATCAATTTCTATGAATCTAATATTTTTAAGATACACAAATATCAAATATGAATGATGGAAGGGAATTAATTACATCGCAAGGTTTCTCTTTAACTCCTAGCTATATATCAAATAGCTATTCTATAAGGAATTAAATACTTTACCATAATGCATAGAATACTCTACACTCTATAATGCTTTCATTAGTCTCATTATAATCACTTTCTAGAAGCCATGCTACACAAAATGTTTTATCTCCCACTAGAAAACTTGAGCTGCAACTTTATTGTTCATTTTGAACCCAATCTTTTTGGCATAGCCTTGAATAATTTGACCTCTATAATATCTTATGGTTCCCCTAGCAGCCACCTTTTCTAGGATTCCTCAAGTTATCCAAGAACATCTTTGCAACATCTACAAGTCAACCACAAGGGTAAACCAATTGTGTAATAGGTCTAGCCTAAAAGTTGACACGTTACACAAAGAGTAGGATCACAATATGTACATTCCACAACACAAACTCAACTGGTCCCTAACAACCTTCAAATGAAACTTCTAGTTGGCACATGTTACAATAATCAGGCTTATTCAGAAAAACCATAGCACAAATAGTGAACTAGTATTGTACACACTTTGCCAACACTAACTTTCCTTCTTGAGTTCCAACTTTGAAAATTGAGTAGATATTTTTTTTTAAAAAGTGTGGCCTTACTTATTTTCCAAATTACAAACCATAAAACATCACTATATAGTAAATGCGCTATAAAATACTACGCTAGTGCTACAAGGCAAACACATAGTCTCTGCACAACCTCATAAAGAAATTGCAAACAATTCCCAACCAGTAAAAATGAATGAAATTAATTCATATAATGATATCATTTATTATATACAAGAAGGCTCTCAAATATTATTGATATTTTTTCATCAAATGCTTTGGCATGACATGATAGAAGTAATTAAAACTATAACTTTCTTGATATCTTAACATTGATAAGAATGTAATGATAATGTTAATCATTCCTATAACATATGCCTTCAAAATCAATGAAAGCATAATGTTTTACATCATCCATATCATGAGAAGGATGAGGAGATTTGGTTTTAAGTATACTAGTTAAAATTTGTTATGGATTATGGGAAGATTGCTCTTCTATGTTTCAAGGTGGGAGTTGGTTAACATGAAACTTAGGTTTAGAACCATTACATGTTAAATTATGGGAGGTCATGATTCACTAACTTCTCATGCAATTCTTAGACTCTCAATTATAGGTGATAAATCACATAAACAAGTATGAAATAAAAAAACACATAGTTATTGCTAGAAATTAATTAAGAATGTTAGGTGGAGAGGTGTTTGTTTATGTTTTTGGATTATCAAAGTAAAATATTTAATGTCAATATAATATAGAACAATAATGGTGTAATTAATTAACTAATTAATTATGTGATATACATTAATAACAATGATACAATTCATTAACTATCTCATTAGACTATGTATAATAGAAATATTTTGATAAATTAAGCAAAATATGATAGCAATATTGTGATGAATTAATAAAATGATTGCATCTAAATAAAAAAATATTATGAAAATCAATTAGTTCTATGGTTTAAAATTAAAAATATGTAAGTGCAAGATAGAAAAGTTCACAAAAATGATATGTTGATGACCTAGCAATCAACATGTACATGGTCAATGCTTTGGTGAACATCAAGAACAAGCATTCTCAGCTTAACAAGAAACTTCAGGACATGGTCGCTTATAGCAAGAATATGATGGAAAAGACCACTCTTTCCCTCAACACCTTACATGCGAAGCTGGAAGAAAAGAAGGCTAAGCATAGGAAAAGGGAGGAAAACCGCCAAGTGATGCTCAAAGGTATTGATGGGACTTCTACTGATGCTACTACAAGTTCTACTCCTAGGCGGGTTTCCTGCCTAGACAAGTTGAAGGAGTTGATTGATGAATGGAAAGGGGTTCCTATGCCCCTATGTAATGCCTTCTCAACTGGTCATGTCTATTATTTTTTTGTTCCCGGTTCTGTTGCTGGTAGTTTTGTTGCTTTGTCTTAGATAGTAGGTTGACTTCACTTCTTATGAATTCCTTTTGTTCCGTCTGTTAGACTTGATGTTACTTTAATGTTAGGCTCAAGCCCTATCCCACTTGAATTAATCAGAACATGTACATGTAATATAAGAGCATAAGCAATAGATTTTGAATATTATTGCAAGCATTAACCAAATGAATTGGATGTGCAAATAAAAATAAAAATGATTTTGTATGTTGTGTTGACCAAAATGATGCGCATATAAATGCGATCCAACCCTATGGATGTAAACTAAGATTTCAAATATGCATACCATATTATTGGAATATTAATAAGGCTCAACTATAGTCCTAATAGAATGATGGAAATTGTTGATTGGTGTTCCTTCATTACAATGGATTCAAGATAGATTGTTGAGTTCTAGGTTAATTGATAGAGAAATAAATGGTGTGCTAGAGTCCTAGTTGGAAAATGATATGTATGGAAATAATATAGAAATAAATCGAGCCTAAATATACTAGACTAGTATGTCAAACCCCATAGTCTAATTGTTTCTCAGCTAATAGAAAGGAGTGATTTCATGGTCAACAAGTACTATAGGTCTACCTGTAATACATTCACTATTGACTCTGAACCTCAAATATGAAACCCTTTACATGAAGTTCCACATAAGATTTGACGTTTGTATAAAAGATGATACGACATGCCTTCATCATAGAAAAGCACAATGAAGTTGATCATGGTTAGTGTGATAGAGATGTATACTTGAATGCTTCTTGCTCCTTGATTGTAGATCTACACTCATTTGAATCACTTGTGCTCAATAGGAATTGAATTGTGTAACTTATAGTTTTAAATGACCAAAGGAGTTGTATTTATATCTAATTTATTTTTTATGGATTTAATTTTTAGGGATAGCTGACGTATGAGGGAAAGTTTACACTACTTGTAAAGCCAAGATATGATGAAAAATTCTCACTCCCTGCAAAACCAACATTCATTTCAAATTTTGATGCTAAATTAGCTAGTTAAGGACACTAAACAAAGTAGTCCAAATGATTAAGCCAAAATAAAATTGTGAATAAGTGAACACACTAAGTTAATGGAAATGATTCCAAAATTGAGAACAATCAGGGATACATCAGATGCACATTATGCACAACTATCAAAGCGGGTCCAAATTAAATGAAAAATTGTAAAAAGATACAATTTATTACATTACAACGTGAAGAATAATTTTATAATTATTACACTTTTTTGAAAACCTTATTTTTATCTTTGAATGCTTTGAAAATTTGATAACATGTCTACAATACTATTGTTTTAATTAATTATATCAATTATAAAACATTATTATTATTGTCGGTCTCGTATATACATCACATAAGCCATATTATAACTAAAAGAGTATACATTTAAATTAATTGTCAACCCCACAATAATAAGAATTTAATAGATATCATTTAATATTTTAATTTTAAAAAATTAGCCCAACTTGCTTTTAAAAAGACCAAAAATGTGTTCAAAATAGCGAACAAGAAAACAAGAATTGAAAATTGAGATTTTTTTACGTTGAGTACACAGCTAATCCTAGATGGTCGTTTTTATTTTACAGTATCAATACAAAAGAATAATTCTAATGAGATGGTTTGAAACTTTGAAACTGAACCTTCCCTTAAACATACAGAAATCTAGTTTAAGACAAGATACAACTCATTAATAAAATAATAAAGGCGGAACAGCCTATATCCTCTAATCTCTATTCCTTATAAGAAAGGTTTCTAGACGTCATGTATCAATTGAGTTATTTGCGTTTGCAAAGGAATGGCTTGTAATCTCTCTAATCATGTAATCTCTATTTCACAGATCGCAGATTGTCAATTTTGACTGAATTTTCTAAAATTTGAGTTTTGTTCGCAGTCGTGATTTAGAAGAGGCGTTTGGAAAGATTTGTTGAAACATTTTCTCCGTGGAAGGGCGGTTGCCGCTTGCCTGCTTTCCTAGGACTTCCAACATATTTTAAATGCCTATAAATATAGCACATCTTTTATCGCTGAGACCATATAAAGAAAATTGTTTTCTAAAGTCGATAAGTTGTAAATGTTGGTCAAGCTCTTCACGCAAGCTATTTGATATTTTAGTTTTATGTCATTTTTCAATTTCTTTTTAGGAATGAGAATTGTTGTGGCACTATTGTTTTTCTAAAAATTAGAATGTAGATGATGCAGTATTTTGATTGTCTTGTTATATACAGTAACATTGGTTCAGAACCCTATCATCTTCACAACAAGATAATTTCAGCACACATACTAATACAATTTTTTTTTAACTTTCCACATTATTGCTACTTGAATCTAATAGTTCAAAACACAAAAGTTTTTAATTATGACTAGTTGAAGGAAAATAATTATATACTAAGGTTTCTCTTTCTCTCCTACTATAAAATCAATCAGTTATTTTCTTTTAATAAAAACAGGTACCATAAGTTATAGATTATCAGACATTCTAGATACATCTATTATTCTTACTATTATATATAATTTCATCTAATACAATCATAGAAATTATAATATTTATTTGTTAATCTATTATTTTTTAGTTATCTTGTAGTAACTACTTTTATCCTTATTACAATTGCACTATATTATTTCAAATTATTTATATAGATTAGCATGTCCATATCTATTTTAATATTTTTTCCTTTTTTAAAAGTATGATATAATGTTATTTTTAGAATAATTGAGTTGGAGAGAGATATTTTGTTAAGATTATACAAGTATACGGTATTACTTTGGTATAGATTATGGTTTTCTATTTATGTTTGATTATTTCTCTAAATCATTTATATGATATAATATATGTTTTTGACATTAAATTTAGCTTTAACTGGAGCCTTAGGGTGTAATAAGATATTAATATGGCTTCTCTACTTTTGAAAACATCGGCAAAGATGAAACACAATAAAGATTGAAAATTCACTCCTAAGGTCTATAATAAGGTAAAGAATATAATATCCCAATCTAATTCTATCTTCTAATGTTGTCAATTCTTTTCATAAATCAAATGGAATTTATAGTTTGATAATAAACTATATTGATTGTACCCCTTTAGGACAATATTTGACCACCTAGGTTAAGCTTACATGGAAACCCAAAAACATGAAATTGAATTGCATCAATGTTAATGAATTCATTCAAGAAATAAATTTGTTTCTTTTATGAAAATGAGTTAAATTTATTTTATATATATTTAATTAATGTAAGTGGGGAAGGGACCCAACCCATTAGAGACCAGGAAAAAAATTTAGAACAACAAGATGTTGGGGGACCAAACAATAAGGTTACCCCAAGGTAACCAAACTACAACACAATGATGCTAATTAAAAACTGGACTTTGCATAACAAGCTATTGACAATCAGAATCGGGACCAAGGAGTGTGCCCAATAGAACAAACTGAGATCTATGGATCAAGAATGATTGACCCCTTATCTTGCACCATATTTATTTTTACATGTTATTTAGATGACTAGGTTGATTTATTATTATTTACTCAAGATGTTTACTAGTATTTAGTAATCTAATGATTTCATGCTAATGTCATAAAGTAGTCATAATTCTTCACCATATGAATATCTTGTTTAGCTATATGAGAATCTTAATACATACTAAATAGTGATTTTTAAATAAAATATGCATGTTGTAAAACAAAATTTTTTTATTTTTTTTCATACTATGATATTCAAATTGAGTTTAAACAATGATATTACTAAGCTGAAAAGACTATCAAATTTTACAAGGCTAAGTGTGTAGTTAAATTAAGATTCTTAGGACATCTGAATGGTTTTATTAAATTAATTATATATTATTATTAAAGTGATATCTATAGTAGCAATGTGTGATTTACATATTTAAGTTGTTTGCATGTATTGACACTTTGTGAATTTAGTGTAGTTATGAGTTATGAATACAAATATATTTGGAAGTAGTCTACTTTAATATTGTCGTGAATTAGCTAATATGGTCTCCATGATGATATTTAATGTATGGAATGAGTGTACAAGACTCATAGGAAAAAGAGTTAGAAGTGGAGGATCATCAAATTTAACCTAAAATCATACTTGACAACATAGATTGATAGGATATAGACTACATTTTATTTGTTATATGAATTATTCTTGGTTAAGTTTGACTATGGAAACTAAACTATCATCATGGGGTTACTAACTTTGTCCCTATTATTCTTTTATACATATTTTAACTATTTATGATGTGGTAAATAATTTTATAGTTTAGATATATTTTATTTGGTGAAAAATGATATTTAGAATTTTGAAATTGTTTCGATACCTATAAAATATATTTTTTTTAACCTCTTGGTCCATTTTAATCCCTTCTCATAAGTATGTTGTTTTACCACAAAAGCTTGATGATATTTTTCATTTATTAAACATCATTGATTTGATCACAGATTCATTTTTTTAAGTGATTTTTTGTACAAGTGCTATTCACTATAAAAATTTGGAGTTGTACATCCTTAGAGTACAAAGGCACATTTTTTAGAGTTGTCAAATATATCGTTAAGAGGACACCAACTAATGACCAACTCTAGATAGATGATAATTTTATGTAAGAACATCATACATAACATGGATTTCATCAACGATTAAGCACTCCTAGATATGGATCTCCAAGGAGCCGACTTCACCTGGACCAATAGGAGATTAGGAAGGGATTGCATCCAAGTCAGGCTGGATTGTGCCTTGATCACATTGGATTGGTTGAACAACTATTCTCTTAATCTCTCTGCTTTGGTAAGAGCTGGCTTAGATCACTCCCCCATTTCCCTTTCCCTTGACTAGCTTGCCAAGAAAGGGAAATTCCCCTTCAGATTTGAAAAAATGTGGGTCTCTCACCCAAATCTTCTTAAAAAAATAAAAGAATGGTGGAATATAGATGTTCAGGGTACAACAATGTTTAGAGAGGCGAAAAAGCTAAGGAATGTCAAATTCAATGTCAAACAATGGAATAAGGAGGAATTTGGCCATATCTTTAAGGCCAAAGATAAGATCCTCACTTACCTAAATCTCATTTAAGAAGAAATCCAAGAAGAGGGATATGATGAGGAAAGATTGAAAAAGGAGAAATCTATCATGTTTGAATACCATAACATCATAGGGCAGGAGGAAATTTTTTGGAAGCAGAGATCGAGGTCCACTTGGCTTAGGGAAGGAGACCAAAACACTTGCTTCTTCCATCTCTCCACAATGAGACATAGAGCTACTAACAGGATATGCAAAATCAAGAAGGGAGATCTTGACCTGGAGGAGGATAAAGGACATTGCGGAGGAAGCCATAGCTTATTTTTCTTCCCTTCTTTCTAAAGACCCAGAGCTATCCTTACAAGACCAGGATAAACTCCTCAATAACATCCTGAAAATAATTACTACAGGTCAAACTAAATTGTTGTGTTCTATCCCAAAGAGGACTGGGGTCAAGAGAGCCCTGGACTCTCTTCCTGGAGATAAAGCCCCCGGTCTTGACAACTTTCCTATGTTCTTTTTTCATATTTTTGGGGAAGTGGTGAAAGATGGTGTGGTTAAAGCAGTGCAAGAATTCTTTGGCTCGAAAAATCTCCTCAAAGAGCTCAATGCCACTTTACTAGTGCTCATTCCTAAGACTACAGGAGTGGATTTGATGGAGCTTTTCAGACCCATCAGTCTTCACAATTCTTTCCTTAGGATCATAACCAAGGTCATCACCTCAAGGATTCTCAATGTTGTCCCCTCCTTGATTTCACAGCAGCAATCTTGCTTTGTGCCTAGCAGATAGATCTTGGATTCTATAATGATGGTGCATGAAGTGATCCACTCCTTAGAAGCTGGTAAAAGGGAAGGATTTCTCAAGCTTGACCTCTCTAAGGCCTATGACCGGGTCGATTGGAAGTTCCTTCTTAGAGTTCTTAATGCCTTTGGCTTTAACTCCCAATCCTACAAGATTATCCAGCAAATTATATCAACCCCCTCCCTAGCTATCTTGATCAACGGATCCCCAATGACATTTTTCAAAACCACCAAGGGTCTGAGGCAAGGGGACCCCCTCTCCCCAATCCTTTTTATTATCCTTGCTGAATGCCTCAAAAGACTCATCTCTACTTCTAGGAGGGTGGGGCAGATGAAAGGCATTAATCATTCCTCTGGGAACAATATCTTCTCGCACCAGCAGTTTGTGGATGATACCATTCTTGGAGGAGAGGCCTCAGTGGGAGAAGCAAAAATAGTGAAGGGTCTTCTCAATGCTTGCACCAGAGTGACTAGTCAATCCATAAACTGGAATAAAAGCTCCATTTACTTCATGAACACTCTTGAGGGGAGACAAAATAAAATTGCAAACATCCTGGGTTGTAGTATCAATCTACTCCCGTCTTCCTATCTGGGCCTGCCATTAGGAGTTAAACCTATGGAAGCCTTCTAGAATAAACTTATAGACATATTCAATAGGAAGCTTGCAGGTTCAAAAGAGGTCACCCTCAGTCAGGAAGGAAAGATACAATTCATCAAATCCACCCTATAAAACCTCCCAACCTATGCTCTAAGTCTCTTTTCCATCCCCGCTAAAGTTGTGGAGGCTATGGAAGGAATTCAGAGAAGATTCCTTTGGTCTGGTACTGAGGATCACAAGCATATACCTCTTATTTCCTGGGAAAAAGTCTATTGTCCTATGAAAGAAGGGGGCCATGGAATAAGGAAAATTAGACTATTTAATAAAGCTCTTCAAGCCAAACAGATATGGCATATCTTCAACAACAAAGGGGAATGGGGTGACATTATTGAAGATAAATACCTATCACATAACTCAATAAAGACCTTCTTTGAAGAGACGGACTCTCCAAAAGGATCAGTTATATGGAATGGTTTTCTCAATGCTAAGGATTTGGCTAAATCCAAAGCTAAATGGAAGATAGGAAATGGGCAAGCCATAAACTTCTGGAATGACAACTAGCTTTAGATGGGATGCTTGAGAGACTGTGAGACTCTCAATACCTGGAGAGATGTGTGTACCAACACTTATGGATCCCAAGCCAGCAACTATAGAATGGATGATAAATTGGTGGATCTCTCCCATGTTTCTTAGGACCAAGCTCCCCTGATGATTTCCCTCAATGTAGTCTCTCTTTCCTCTGCTCAGGACAAGCTCATTTGGGAAGGGTCTACAGATGGTAACTTCACTGTGGCTTCTGCTTACTCCACCGAGCTACCTCAAACTCAAGAAGCAAAACCACTTTGGGCTAAATCCTGGGTCCCTAATCTTATTCCAAAAATCAATGTCTTCTTCTGGCTCCTGCTCCAGAACCACTTTCTTATAGTTGACCATCTCATCAAGAGAGGCTTTTAGATCCCCAACAGGTGCATGCTCTATAGATGCCAAGCAGAATCGGTGGATCACCTGTTTATTCATTGCTCTTTTTTTAGTAACATCTGGAACCTCCTCCTTTCTACTCTAGATTTATCCTGGTGCTTTCCCATGTCTTTCCAAGAACTTTTTTCTGAATGGGCTTTCAACAAGTTTAATTCAGATTTCAAGTTATTTTGCTCCTAGATCCTTACTCACTTCTATTGGGGAATTTGGAAAGAATGTAACAATCACATTTTTTGAGATTGTTCCTCTCCTCCTAAAATTATTTTGGATAAGATCTAGTTTTTAGTAAAGGAAAATTTCTATTACTGTGGAAGCACTAATCGTTTTGCAGGAAAGGCCCTGGACGTGGTTCAGGAGAAAAGATAGAATTGCACCTGGAGCTGCCCCCCGACCGGCTGGTCCAAAGCCAACTTTGACAAAGCTACCAAAGGGAACCCTAGCCAAGCTAGAAGTGGAGGAATTATCAGAAACTTCTTTGGGTTTGGCTTAGAGGCTATTATCTTACCTCTTAGACCTCAAACTACCCACTTTGTAGAAGTGAGTGTGGCCCTCCAAGTTACCAAACTCACCCATGACATTGGGATCAAGAAGATTTGGCTCGAAGGAGACTCCATGAACATCATCAATTGCTTCAATCTCAACCACACCTGATCATGGTCTCTTTCCAACATGATTAAAGAAATGCAGGCTATCCTTAACTCTTTTGAAGCGGTATACATCTCCCACATGTATAGGGAAGCCAATAGTGTCACTGACTAGTTTTCCAACCTAGTAGTTATTAAGGAAGCTAATATTTGGCATCATTGTGGAGATCTCCCTTGTGAAGTGAAGGATATAATTGAAAGGGATAGACTCCAAAGTACCGAGGGAATCATAAAAAATAATAATAAAAAGTAATGGGGATTTTTAGAATGGTCATTCTATAAATGACATGTACTGGAAAGACATGAAGGCTAATTACTACGTGTCCCCTCGACATGCTTTCTGGGCTTTCATTCCCAAGAATAGAAATCTAGATCAAAGGAAAAAAAGAAATTTTTTACCGACTATAGCCAGAAATCTTGATATCAACAGGTCTCAGTTGAACTAGAGAAATGCCCATATCTCTGATAGAGCGATGGTTGGGGAAAGATACAGAAGGGAGCTCGAGAATGATTGCTTAAAGTGGAAGAGACGCACCAAGGTTTGGAATGCTCTGTAGAAAGATAAAATCACCACTCTCATCGAAAGGCTTCACAACAGAAAGAAAGCGGTTACAAACAGCTTCGTGAAAATTTGGAATGAAGGGGTTGTGGAGATAGAGGGAAAGACCTTTACTGTAATAGAGGAGGTAATTTCCAAGGTCACTGGCATTCCCATTATTGAAAATTTTTTTTACAGGGATTGCAAAATATCTGAGAATGCTGACAATGATTTTGTGAGAAACGAGGATGAGAAGAAAGCTATTGTCAAAATGGGAACCTACTACCAGTCTGAGGGTATGGAAATGTTGTGGAAGTATGTTCTCAAGGCCCTAATCTCTTATGTCACTTTGGACACTAGGTTCGACAGAATTAGGACCTACCACTTTATGTTGCTGAACCACTTTAGGCACGACATGAAGGTATCCATCCCATTCTATTTTTATTCTTCTATAAATGATAACATTAATGGTTGTAGGGAGAAGAACATTCATAACCCAGCTTTGCATGAGGGCTTGTTATTGCTAATTTATGAACACTTTAAAGCCCAAATTCTGGGAAAGGAGATAGCAAAGGAAAATAAAAAAAGTGAAGCTTCAAGGTTAGATTACATCCCCACAGAAGGAAACCATGAGGGAAAGCACTCTAAGGATGAGGAAGAAGAGATCCAAAAACTGAAACAGGGGTCCTCCTCAAAGAAAATATTCTTGAGCTCGGTTAAAAAAGAAAAAATCATCAAAAAGAAAGCCAAAAAGGAGATACCCTCAGACGAGGAGGATAATGACAATGAGGAAGAAATGAACACGGATGATGAGGAGGGAAATTTTGACGGGGTGACTAGTACGAAGATGGCACAGGCCAAAGGGGTAATAAATTCTAATACCAAGGGGGATTTCCTAGGTCGTCTCTCAGTTGACGTTATAATCAGTGAAGACAAATCTCCCCCTCCTCCTTCAAGAGCCAAAGATAATTATCAGGATCCTAAAATAGAGGAGCCCAATGAAAACCAGGGTCACCCATGTATCCAATCCCCCAATTTGCAAGAGAACTTAGATGGAAAAAATCAGTCAGAGGAGTATCACAACCAAGATTCAGGAAAAGGAAAAAAGGTGTGGAGGAACTTCAATATGAACATAGTGCATATGGGGATCATCAGAGAAGTCGTGAACCCCAAAATCCTTGAGGACATTGATTCTAGAATTCAAAAGGAGGATCTGATAGACCCCGCTCTTGTTTTCCTAAGTGACAAGGCCGGGGAGATGGAGATGAACTTCCTTAACAATGCAAAGAATAGTATGTTGGACCAGTTTAGGTCCTTCAAATGGCTTTTCTTTGAAATTGATGATCTCAAGGACAAAGTCAAGAGCATGGCTTAAGAGGATCACAAAGCCACAGAACACAAGCACTGCCTAGATTCTAGGATTAACCATTTGGAAAAAGGTATGAAAAGACTTGAAGATATCCTTAATGGCATAGCAGAACAAAATTTTAAGATCCTCAAATCTTCCAATGAGCACATCAGGCTGCTTATTGATAAAATGGAAGAGAAGAGAACCACTAAGGATAAAAAGGAGAAGTCTACTAAAGGTCTGGGTAAGAGAACCAGAGCAAGGACAAAGAAAAATGTGGTTGAAGAAGGATCCCTTGAAATCTAGAAAATAAAAGAAGCTGCAGAGAAGATGGATATTCTTGAAAGTAATGTTGCAGCAATGCTCAGGAACCTTGCCTGATCCTGTTCCCTAGTTCCTTTTCTCTTCCCCTCTCTTTTACTTTTTGTGGATGTCCATATTTTGGCCTGTCTATGGCATGTTTCTCTATTTCTTTTCTTTAGCTACTCTCTGATCTTTTAATCAATACTATTATTTTTGTTGTGGGTTTCAGGAACCCTATAAAACCTATTTTACTTAATCAAAAACATCGTAATATTTAATCATTATATGGAGTGGGTTTTATGGTTTAGTAAATATATATGTTCATTTGTTAGTTTAGGGTTACTAGTGCATGGTATAGAAAATGGCATATATTATCATATTTTGAAGTTAGAGTTTGCAAATTGAGCATAGTTAAGCTAATGTTGAATAACATCATTCTAATATTTGAGATGAATTGGATAAGGAAAAGATGATAAAATTTTCTTGACTATGTTTATGGATAACGGTGATTATTTATATTTTTGGGTATGTTATTTAAACTTCATTCAAATAGAAGAATATATACAATGATTTTTCCTTAATTGATGAGAATTTTAATGTGGTATACCATATGGAGAATCTATGTCATTTTACTATTTAAATATATAAGTATGTTATCTCGAGTTGATAACACATTATATCTAGTATTCGACTTCAACTCATCTTGTAGATAAGAAAAGTTGGCTTAAAATAATGTAGATACTATATATGTTAGGCTATGAATTGAGAAAAGAAAGTGGACAAGGATAAAATGAAGACATTAAAGATGGATCATAGAGATACAAATGGAGGAATGTGATATTATGATAAGGAATATGTTGTATGATATGTAGAACTTTAATGAGCTAATCATAATGCCACATAATTAAGCTTGTTAGAAAATAAATCTAATATTATTTAGTGGTATAATTTTATTTGAACTATAACAGTAAGTGGTTTGAAATTACTACAGTCCATCATATAAGCAT
Source organism: Chamaecyparis obtusa (assembly GCA_027943335.1). NCBI lineage: Eukaryota > Viridiplantae > Streptophyta > Pinopsida > Cupressales > Cupressaceae > Chamaecyparis > Chamaecyparis obtusa. The sequence goes on from BSBK01000849.1 coordinate 280,013, forward strand.
CTCATTTTAGGAAGTTATCACTTTAGATATTCGTTTAGCTGGATCCTTTATTATGAAAAATTAGGTTGTGTAAAACTAAGTTGGATTGTAGACTAGAGCTACAATATTGGTGTGGATGTCAATAAACTTAATTGGTAGAAATGGTTGGAAAGTGTTGATATAAAGTAAGATTCAAGTAAAATAAAATAAAGTGCACTATGATATTTTTTTGTCATGCAAAATTTAAATAAGGTTAGATTTTAATATGGGAGGGGGCTATGAATTTATACAAAGCTTACACCTTTTCAAATTTCACTTTTAGGGAAGGATGACATCAAAAGGAGAATCCCTACTATTTGCATAACTAATATGTGACTTACAAATTTTTTGTCCAATTTTTATGGGTAGGGGTGTCCATCACCTTGATACTTAGAAATTGAGCTTGATGAAAAAGGTTGCCAATAGAGGAATACACCAATTTTATAGAAATGATCCCACAACTCATCATGATCGAGCATAAATTAGGCACAACAACCAAAGTGGGTCCAAAACTAGTTTAAAATTGTAAAGTTAAATACAATTTACTGATGCTACACTTAGTTTGAATCTATTGGTCTAGGATCCTATTGGCATACAAATCATTCATAAGGACATGGGGGAACCACTTATATTCAAATATTTTCCTCTTTTGATGTTAAAAAATACTGATTCATTTTATGGAGGACTCTAAAACTTCTTAAGGACTAAAACACCTAGACTAGATGCTAGAACCCAATAAGTAATATAGCACCTAGGTGAGACTTTAGTGCTTAGGTGGGACATTGTAACCTAGGGCATGGGTGTCTCTATTTTTTTGGGCATTCTATTTTGGCATTGGAGTCTAATCTAGGAATTATAATCCTTCTAATGCATTGTAGTCAATTTTGGGCATCAGTATTGTAGCCAATGAGAAATCTAAATCTAGAGATTGAACTTGAAGAAACAATAAGCATTGAAGGACTACTTAGGAGGGTGTACAACAACATATGAAATTTGAAACTTCAAAGCATGACTTTTGACATGCAAAGATTTGACTTCCCTAGGTGTTAGATACAATCGATGTGCATGGGAGAATATGGGAAGGAATGTTGTGACCTCCTGAATTATCCTACATATTGCCCAAAGAAAAAGGATTGAAGGGAAAAAGGATACACTACTTTTAATTTCATAAGGATTTACAAAAGGTGCCAACATTAGAGAATTATGAATTTTATTAGCATTCTAATGCCCTTAAATAATTAAACATTTTAGATAAAGTTTGATAAAGAGCTAGTGTACAAATTTCAATTTTGATTTACATTGGTCATACACTTAAATCTCTTAATATTGCCAAATAGAATCATATCATTGCCTCATCTATTGTGATTATTCGATATATTGATATAAAATAATTAGACTATAAGTAGACGAATTATTTTTTTATTAGAATACATCATGATATTTTAAATTTAGAGTCAGATTAAGAGAACTTTTACGGATGTGGAACGTTTCAAAAGCGATACTATTAAGGAAGCACAGATGATATTTGATAATTTTTAAACTTGAGAGAACTCCTCTAAAACATCTTTCGATATAGTTCATCTCAGACGTTGGTCTTTATTTTTTAGAATGAATACAAAATAACAAATCTGATAAGATGGTTTGAATGTTAACCTTCCCTTCAACATACATAAATCTAGTTTAAGACAAGATACAACTTCTGAGTCTTTGAGGGTTTCGGAAATTTTCTGATGAATTTTTCAATGCAAACAAAACACCCTACATACTCTAATCTCTACTCCTTATAGCGAGCGTTTCTTGACCTCATGTTGTTGATGTAGTTGTAGAGGTAGCGGGACTGCTGATTCCTTGGCGGTTGGAAGGGAACAAAACTAATATCGCACTGCTCACTGCACTGATAACAACAGGGAGAGCCTTATACATCTTCTCTATATTGCTTTCAGCAGAGGGATACAAACACTGCACAATGTTTTTGTCTGTGAGAGCCATCGCAGTAAACACCCCAACTGCCAAAAGTGCATGAAATAAATCCTTCAGCGTAATCTTGTAATCTGATTCTTTAGAAGGCTTCGCTTTACCAGCTGTGGCTATTCCATTAATGGTAGCAATCCCATAATACACTTTGCCTGTTTTGGTATCTGTGAAAGTGTCTACAAATGACAAAACAAAGCATGCAATCCCTAGAATTCCCACAATTACTCCAACAACAACCTTATTGGATGTTGAACAGTCTCCATTATTGGATACAAGATTGGAGAAAACCTGAAATACAAACAGCATTCCAGTGGGCAGTACCTTTACAATATTTGATGCAGAGGATAATGTGGAATTCACGACCTTGGTAGTTGTTGTCTCGCTTGAAGAAGATGTAGCAGATTCGCTCTATCCTTCCTCCATGGATTTCACCTTGTTATCAGATTGCCCCATTCTTCGTTCTTCTTCTCCTTCCTCCACTACTGATTCTGCAATTCACTTGAAGAGAAGATCAATATGCTGAAGAAGATCAATTGAGTTATCTGTGTTTGCCAATCAATTGCTTGTCCTTATATAATGTTGTGGGGAAAAGGACTTTCGATGCAATGCAATCTCTATTGCATAGTTCGTAGGTTATCGAGTTTGACTTTGGTTTGGATTCGTGATTTTGAAGAGGCGTTAGGAAAGATTCGTTGAAATAACTTTGCGCAGAATGGTAGTTACTACTTTCTTCGTCTCCTACTATTTGCAAACTATGTTGACTGCCTCTAAATCTAGCACATTTTTATCGTTGACATGTATAGAGTAATTTGATTTGTTAATGTTGGTCAAGTTCTTCACGAAGTTATTTGATATTCAGTTATATTTTTCTTTTTTTCTTTTTTAAAAAGTTAGAAATGACAATTATTGCCGTACAATTTTTTATCCAAATTTTTTAGAAATAGAAAGGTCATAATGTACAATATTATTTTTTGTAAAATTGTATAATTAATTATAAGATCATCTCAAGGGCACATAATAATACCTAACTTTACAGCAATCTTATAAATTACGTTGTTTGTATCTCTTTACAACAATCTTTGACAATCTAGCTTTACCTTGGGAACCCCATGACATGAAATTAAATCATATCAATATGATTAAATTGATTGAGAACAATTTTTTTCTAGTAATCAAAAGGGCTTGAAACCATTTTTAAATGTTTCTCAGATGACTAGGCTGGTGTTATTATTTTTATTTTGGTTTGATTAGTAAGGTATGATAGGGCTCAAACCCATTTACAAATAGCCATTAAGGAAAAAGATAGGGATCCCAAAATTGGTGAGACAACCAAATAAATAAAGCAACAGAGAAGGACTAAAAAATGAAAAAAAATAAGGGGGATTGACAAGAGATAATTTGATGTATAAAGACTAGCTAATGATTACCTAGCAGATGAATGACCTTTACAACCTAAAATTCCTTGTAAAGGTTTTCCATCATGTCCATGAACAATAGTCCTTTGGTAGCATTGATGTCCTGAGTGGGAATAGTGTCTAGATTTTTTCGTATCTTTCAATTTCATATTGGACTTGGGAGGTGAACCAATAGAACATGCATCCATATCCACTCTTTTAAATGTTTATTTTTCTTATGCAAATGTTGATGATAGCCCTACAATGAGATAGTCAGTTTTCATCATCTCCTTGCACTACACCATAATCTCCTAAATATTTTTGACAAATTTATTTTGATTATCCTAGTGACTACCTATAATCCCATTAATCTTCATCCTCTCTTTGATTGACCCAATAGTGGTCTTGATATTCACCACCTCCTACTTTATAATATTTCATCGATAAAATTTCATAACTTTAACCCTTTCATAGAATACTGATGTAGGGGCATCCAAGGTTAAGGCAGGGGAATTTTTGTCCTCAGTGAAACTGCATGGGGTGTTGGTATTTTGGCCGGTGTTACTCGGTTGCAGCCTTGACCGACGGTCTTGGTCATTGAAGGAAGCTTGGTCACTGAAGGAACTTGGCAGTCTCTGGCACTCGGTGAAATTGTTACGCGGTCATGCCTGTGGTGCTCGATCGACACTGGTGCTTGGCAATGCCTAGTGTGCTCAGTTATTTTACTGTCACTCAGTAGTTCTGGCTTACTGACTAGAGTTCTATGTGATTTGCTGAGCCGACTTGGTCAATTTATTATTGGTAGCCATTGTTATGGGCTGACATGCTGAATTAAATGTTTGTATACATTTGTAAGATGACTTGTATGGCATTTAATTATTTGTTTTTGGGAGTTAAGGGTTTCATCTTGCCAACTTGGGGCCGATGATTAGTTTTTAAGGAGTGCTTGGGTAGATGTTTAGAGAGGGGACTTAGCAGATCTAGGATATCAGATGTGGAGCTTGAGAGCTGAAGTTGGCAAAGTTGTGGAAAAGTTCTTGATGAGCTTGCAAATTAGATTGTAATCTGATAGCTATTTGTAGCAGAGCTAGGGGTTGCATACTTGGAGACAAGGAGATTGCTTGGAGGCTTGCGAGCTCAAGTTTAGATCCACCTTAGGGTTTCCATTAGCTTCTGATTATCTTCAGAGCTGAACTAGTTGAGTGTATATTAGATCTGGTTGTGGATCTTACCGAATTATTTTCTAATTATAATTATCCTTGACCGGGAAGGCCTTACAGCTGGGCACATTAATGAAAATCAGTGTTAAACAATTACTTTGTGTTGCATGTTGAGTACTCTGCTATGTAATTCTATTAGCTGCAAGCTTTGGGCTATCCTTAATTGGATCCACCATCCTTGACTGCATCATGTGGTATAAGAGCGAAGGTTTGTTCCTGTTGGAGCTGATCTTGAAGGGTAACCTAGCAAGGCTAATCTTACAAAGTTGATCCTGTCGAAGCAGAGATTGTGGACAATCTGGATCGCAGATCCAAAGCACTAAACTTGTGGAATTGTGCCCTAGTTATTTGCAAGATTGTAGGTTGAGATCTGACTTGTTTACAACTTGGAAATTTTTACAAGGTGGTCGGTGAGGGTTTGTTGCAGAGGGTTTATTTGCATATCTTTAAGGATGCCTCCGAGAGGATTGGACCCTAGAGTTATTTCAGATCTTTGTGATACTATTGAATCCCAAATTATAGAGAAGGTGAAATTAGATTTTAGATCTAAGATGGAATTGATGAAGAATGACATGGTTGCTGAGATTATGAGAACTGTTGTTGGTATACCTCAAAATGTTGGTACTGAGGATGGCTATGAAGAAGTTGCTAAAGAATTTGAAACTACTGGATCTAGTGGTGATGACCAAAGGAATAGATCTGGTGAAGATAGAACTACTCGGTTACCTAGATCTGCTACTCGCTTTAGTAATTACCGAATGGAAGTTTCTACTTTCTCTAGTACTTTGAAGCCTAACAATTTGATTGATTGGATTGGTGAACTTGAAGATTTCTTTGATTTGGAAGAAATTGAAGATCCTTTTCAGGTGAGATTAGCACAGACAAAGTTGAAAGGACATGCTGCTCTTTGGTGGAAAGAACTACAGAGAGACTGAGAAGATGAAGGTGAAACAAAGATCAATGGGTGGAGATTGATGGTGACTAAGTTGAAAGCTAAGTTCATACCTGCTGACTATGAGCTTGACTTGTTTAAGAAGTTGCAGAATCTAAAATAGAAGGATTTTTCTGTTGAGGATTATACTGAGGAGTTCTACAAACTTACTATTTGGTCTAGATACTGAGAGCTTGGTAAGGAAAAGGTAGCTCTGTATGTGAATGGTCTGAGATTCAATATTCAGGATGAACTTGGTATGCTGAAGATTGATTCTGTTGAAGATGCTTATCAGTATTCTCTGAAGGTAGAAGATAAGTTGAAGAGGAAACAACCTAGTAACTCCCAAGGGAAAGAAAAGGTTGATCACTCCGTGAAGGATAAGCTGACTAATGCAGAAGATGAACAAAAACCTATAGAACCGAAGAAGAAGATAGGTAGAGTTATCTTTAAAGGTACTTTCTATAACTATGGAGAGGAAGGACACCATTCTTTTGAGTGTACACAGAAGAAGGTTGACCGACGAACTGTTGTGATGAATGAGAACATTCAGAATGAAACTGAATCAGAGAACTTGCTACTTCGGTGAACATTGCTCGGTACAAAGGATAAAGCTTGTCAAAGGAGTAACTTGTTTAGGACTTGGTGCAAGATTGAAGGTAAACTCTGCGATGTTATTGTTGATAGTGCTAGTATTGATAACCTTGTTGCTAAGGACCTAGTTCAGAAACTTGGTTTGAATAGAATGAAGCATCCTTGTCCTTATAGGAATGGCTGGTTACAAGATGTTCATGCTTTGGAAGTTAGAGAACAATGCTTCATTGATGTTCAGATTGGCTAGTACAAGGATCTTGTGTTATGTGACATTGTGAAGATGAATAGTTGTGATATATTGCTTAGTAGACCTTGGCAATATGATTGCAGAGCTATTTATGACTGTGTCTAAAATGTGTTTACTATTGAGAAGGATGACATGAAGCTTTCACTGATGCCTTTGATGGACACACCACTCGGTGAGAGAAGCCTGATTATTGGTTCCTGAGTTGAGATTGTCGATCTAGAGAAAATGAATGATCAGTATGGAGAACCGACCTGTGCATTGTTGAGAAAAGACTTGAAGAGATAGAGGAAACTGAAGTGGAAGAATTTGCAAGTAGAAAAGGTGGAGGACTTGTATGTGAAGAACTAGTTTGGGATTTATGTGCTGAATCCTGAAAGACGTTCTTCTCACATATGAACATCCTTTGGAACCTGGGATGTCTGATGCAGGGGCATCCAAGGTTAAGGCAATGAAATTCTTGTCCTCAGTGAAACTGCATGGGGTGTTGGTATTTTGGCCAGTGTTACTCAGTTGTAGCCTTGACCGATGGTCTCGGTCATTGAAGGAAGCTCGGTCACTGAAGGAACTTGGTAGTCTCTAGCACTCGGTAAAATTGTTACTCAGTCATGCTTGCGGTGCTTGGTCGACACTGGTGCTCGGTGATACTTGGCGTGTTCAGTTATTTTACTGTCACTCGGTAGTTTTGGCTTACCAATTGGAGTTTTGTGTGATTTGTTGAGCCGACTTGGTGAATTTATTGTTGGTAGCCATTGTTATGGGCTGACATGCTGAATTAAATGTTTGTATACATTTGTAAGATGACTTGTATGGCATTTAATTTTTTTTGGGGGGGAGTTAAGGGTTTCATCTTGTAGACTTGTGGTTGATGATTAGTATTTAAGGAGTGCTTGGGTTGATGTTTAGAGAGGGGACTTAGCAGATCTGGGATATCAGATGTGGAGCTTGAGAGATGAAGTTGGTGAAGTTGTGGAAAATTTCTTGATGAGCTTGTAGATGAGATTGTAATCTGATAGCTATTTGTAGCAGAGCTAGGGGTTGCATACTTGGAGACAAGGAGATTGCTTGGAGGCTTGTGAGCTCAAGTTTAGATCTTCCTTAGTGTTTCCATCAGCTTCTGATTGTCTTCAGAGCTGAACTAGCTGAGTGTATATTGGATCTGGTTGTGGATCTTGCAAAATTGTTTTCTGATTGTAATTGGCCCTAACCCAGAAGGCCTTACAGCCAGGCGTGTTAATGGAAATCAGTGTTAAACAATTACTTTGTGTTGCATTGTTGAGTATTCAGTTGTGTAATTTTGTTGGCTGCAAGGTTTGGGCTATCCTTAATTGGATCCACCATCCTTGACTGCATCAAATACTAATCCTCCTCATCAATTACCCCACTAAGGAGATCCATAGCCTAAACTAGAGCTAAAATTTCTAGTTTAGTGATCTTAGTCTTGCTTGTGTGTAGCTGAGATATCTTTATCATTTTTGAGATTGTAGGCTTTGCACAATTCATTCAGTTTAATAATTAGTTCCTCACAAATCTTGCAAATATGGAGGATTTTAATACACTCAAAAGCTTAGAGAGGGGAGAATTAGTCTAAATGATCTTAAACTCTTACTTTTGTTCGAATCATTGTGACTTTAATCAAAAGTAATAAATATACAATATTCAACTAATAAACAAGAGACAACTAGATTTATGTAGAAAACCTAGGGAAGGAAAAATAATGGTGAGAACCAACTCATTATGTATGAAAACTAAGGACATGCTTACTAGGGTGGGACATTCTTTTGAGTGGAAACTAAAATAAACATATGGACAAATATGAATATTAAACTATTTTAAGGTGGACATTGGAATATTCAATTTTTCGTGTACACAAAAGCCATAATAGATATGTTTACACGTAATCTTATGTATATCAAAAGTTTTCATCATTATCATTGTTCTTTATATAGATAATTTTGGCCCCACAACCATATTTATATTTTAACAATTATCATGAGTGCCTTGTCTTTATACAAACTATAGCATGGTTCGTATGATATACCTATTTGAATTCTAAGAATGTTTTTCTTCCCACATTCAATTAAGATAGATATAGGCTTGTACAAACTAAAATATCACAGGGCTCATGTATATGAATGATCTTTGTTCCTTTACTCAAGGTTTTGAAAATGTATTTATAGCAAATGTTGTTATGAGCATAGTTGCAAATCTTATAGATGCACAAAACTTGGTTAAAGTTATTATGACATTCTCTAATAGTTATTTATTTATTTTAATAGTCCTAATTAAAAGAACTTATGAGCCATAACCCTAATCTTAGTATAAATCAAAAAAAAAAGTTACCCACACTTGTAAATCAGTCCAATCTTACATCCTAATTGATTATAATTAATAAATACTCTATGTTAAGATGCATTCCTCAAGCCTTAAGTGAAACTTGTTTTACATATTTTTGCAGCCTACAAATTTAGCAACATCAAAATATGATCTAATGTTATGTTTTGCATTAATGTTCAAGTTTATCAATTTGGTCTCGAAGTTTTCTCAATGCTAAATTTTATTGAGCATTGGGTGAAGGTTTGCTTAAATGATTGCTCTTGCACTACCTTTTCCTCTAAGTAGAAATGTCTCCAATTCATGTAAGTGTTTTCATTGTGGTCTCCATAGTGTACATTCAAGGTGTGGCTCACACAATTATCCTTAGCATACACATTCTAGCTGGTCTCCCTTACCCCATCGTCAATTTGTCAACATGATTGTGGTATCCTCCATTGACATGTTATTAACCTCCAAATTGAAACTTCCCACTATTTGATTAAGACAGCGAGAAAATCCATGACGGTATAATGAAGGATAGAGCAATCACCCTATGATCCTTCTCCCGCCCTTGGTAAGATTACTTTAACTATATAGTGATATGTCAATTTTCTTTCGTTTCTAAAGTTTTACATCAAACTACAAATACGTAATTGAATTTTACAATATTTTCAATTTTTATATAATATCAATACAAAATGTCTACTATTCATCGCCTAAACTATAAATCCAGCTGGATTATTCTTTGGAATGAGAAAGAATATAACGTCAATTCTTTATTGTTTCCACGCCACAAAACGTTTTGATCCATCGGCTTTGTGTTCTAGTTATCAATTTTGGTCCCGTAATGTTTTAGGAGACTAGGTAAACTAAAACGTGTACGCTAGTCTGACATCAATAACGGCGTCTTTAAAGCCTTGGGATCTGCACTTTGAAGATTGTTGTCAAGAACGGTCGTTTGGACTGGTAGAGTGGACTGACATATTGTTACTATATATTCCTCACTCTGTATCGTATTTCAACCATTCGGCAATTATTAGAAACTGTAAATAACAAAGGGACAAAGGTCTGAGCATAAGTTTCTTTTTTTTGATATCGCAGAGGTCTGAACATAAGCTTCATTTTTGTTTCATATCGCAAAGGTCTCGGCAAAAACAATCTTTTTGTCTTAGTAAATTATTAGGCCTCATAGAATTCTATGGCAATATCCCGGTTGACTATCGTTCGTGGGCGGGCGCGTCTAACTAGCAACCAAGTGGAAGGAGATGGAAAGCACAAGAGCCAGGCCCAGATTGGAAATATTTGGAGATCTATTCAGGGTAGTGATGATTGGAGAGGCATGCTTGACCCCATTAACCCACTTCTCAAATCGGAGATACTCAGGTACGGTGATTTTGCACAGCAGTGCTATGATTCATTTGACAATAGTTATTCTTCCAAGTACTATGGGAATTCCAAACGCAGCAGAAGTTCGCTGGGGCGTAGATTGGAATTGCTTAGAATTGGGCGTGGGTATCAAGTAACCAAATATATTTACGCAAACACCCAATTCTAAAGTCTTTTTTCAAGCCGAAAGCTGGGGATTGCGGTGCTTGGATGGGATATATTGCCGTCTGCACAGATGTAAAGGAGATAAAGAGATTGGGAAGACGAGATATAGTTGTTGCCTGGAGGGGAACGGAAACGCCTCAAGAATGGATGCAAAATTTGAAGGATATATTAGTTCCTGGCACCTTATCTCAGAGTACCCAGTGTCCGGAACTACAAACATGTTTCAATCCTGGTGTTCAAATAGAGAAGGGATTTCTGGGCTGTTATAACTCTGTATATGGAGACTCCGTCAGGGGCAGACTCAGTGCAAGAGATATTGTGGTGGGGGAAATAACAAGGTTATTGGATGAGTACAAAGATGAAGAAGATATGAGCATAACATTCACTGGGCATAGTTTGGGGGCTGCCTTAGCAACTCTAAATGCATATGATGTCAAACAGATTATCATGAAAGAAAACGATAGGAAATCAATACCTGTCACAGTTTTTGCCTTTGCTTCTCCGCGTGTAGGAAACCTAGCATTTTCCCAACATTTGCAGGAGATCGGAGTCAAAGTGTTGCGTGTGGTGAATAAATGGGACTTCGTTCCCAAAGTTCCAGGAGTTTTTCAACGAGAACATGGGATGGCTTACCAGATTCCTGCATTGGTTTCCATGGACATATGTTCATGTGGGAGTCTCCATTACTTTGGACAGTAACAGCTCTCCAGTGCTGAAGATATCGTATAATCCAGCCAGCGCCCACAATTTAGAGGTTTATCTTCACTTGCTTGATGGATTTCAAGGGAACAACAAGCTGCCTTTCAAACCATCCGGAAGAGATCCAGCTCTGGTGAACAAGTACTCCGACTTGTTGATTGAAAAGCTTCATATCCCTTCTCACTGGTGGGCAAAGAGGAATAAAGAGATTGTAAGAAGGATAGATGGGTTATTGGTATACTCTCCTACCACTCCCACTCCTGTTCCCTCAACTCCTCGTCTCCTCTATATGCGCCGCAGTGATTGCAATTCACACCCAGTTTATTCATAATCAAATTGTAATTGTCAAATTCTTGGTCTGTCCTAAAATTCCCATGGCTGCGTTATTCTTTTTGACCATAAAGCTCCACTGTAATAATTCAATTCTTTTCAAAATAAAAATAAATGACGAAGTTAATGACCACAGACCTGTTATTGTAATGGCAGTAGTATTTATAGTTCAAATGTAACTTTCTTTGATCTACTGGGTTTTAAAGGGATAACTTTAGATGTTCTAAAATGTTCTGCTTGTTTGCGACATTAGGAAAGTTAAATAGAAGGTTGAATTGTTCGTTTCTATAGATATATTGCATTATATTTCACTTATGTTGTTTAGAGGGAATCACTCTTGCACTTTTACGACCCATGTCTAGTCGGACACATATGCGAGTAACTATCCTTTAGGATCAACATATCTTGATGACTCATCGCGTGTTTAGCATTTCACCTTCTTTGGTATTCCTCTTCTGGTGTATTAAATACGTCTCTATGTACAATGGGTATTAGGTAGAGTTAGACATTTTAACATATGGTGATGCATACTGTCACATATCCCTTCACATTCTAAGACCCAACTAATGAACACACCTCCCACATTCATACGCTACGTTATATCTCTGACAGAGCAATTCGCAGACTTATTGCCCAACTAGAAACAGGACCTTTAAAGGTTTAAACGACAGCAATAGTGATAGGAAGTCCAAGAATTTAATCATACATACAATATGCGACAGGAACCTCCAATCCCCATACAACACTGTCTTCTAGGTGACATGAACAGAAGAACATAAAATCATTTCATATTATTATTCCAAAGAACAAATATTCAGATCAGAAATCTGATTTTAAACACTCATATATTCCAATAATTTTTTTTACATGAAACTGTGGAGGCCCTCATGGCCACATTATTATTCTCGCAATACTACTACATTCTAGTTGTTCTAGTTGGTCAAAGCACTCGGTGGAGGCTCTCATGGCCAGATTACCTTGGTCAAAATGGTGTATGACTTGAAGAATTACTTGTAGAGAGAAATTTCTCCGCAGGGCTTGGTTCTGGATGGAAAGATGCATTTCTTGGAGGACCGTGTAGAGGGCATGGCGGTAGCCGATGATAAATGGTCCTTTTGGTTGGTGGAAGATGAAGGGAATGTTTTATGGGAGGGAGACAAAGATATGAATGAGGAAGGGTGAGTTGTTTAGATACAATAGGTGTCGACGGTGGATAGTAGGTTCAGTCTAAATAGGATATAGTAGGTTGTATGACATATAGGCAAGGAGATAGCCCTCTAGTGGGTCGATTTTATAGTTCTAATTATCATGGTAGATGAAATTTCCTCATTTTTACAAGAAAGAGAATTTGGATATATGACACTTTTTTATGTTTAATATATAATTGTGATCTCTATAATGCAAAATTTATAGTAAACATTTATATTTTTATTAAAAACATAAATCTAATTTAATTATAAAATTATAATTAATAACTAAATTAAGTTTTAAATAAAATTATTAATTAGTAGTCAAAATTTATATATAATTCTGATAATATAGAATGCATTTCAATAATGAAATTTATTTTTGCAATGAAATACTTTAATTTTCTATTTGATCTAAATTAAGTATTATGAATCAAATCCCTAAAACTTAACTATTTGATCTTTTCTTTTTGAGATGCGCGCAATCACCTTAAATCATGTGCATTTGTAACTATTTGATCTTATAAACTAATATAAGGAATACAAATATTATTAAAATTAATATATTTATGGACAAAAAGTACTCTATTTCCTCACTCAGGCGGATCAACGGCCATTTCACCGATGATTCTTTCCTCACTTTGGCGGAGGATGAAGAGAATATCAAGGCAGCCTTGCAATGTTTAAACATCTTCTATCTGGCTTCTAGCTCAACCATTTAGTGGCAGAAAACCCTCTGTTACAGACAGTTGGCTCTTCCTGAGCCTCCCTGGCTTTCTCAGTTTGGCTAGACCATGATTCAACATGGGGAAATTTTCCACTTTTTGGGTATTCCTTTTGCATTTCAAGGCAATCCTACTGATCTTTGGAATGCAGTCCTAGCTAAGATTGAAAAAAAGCTTACCTATTGGATCACGAAGCCACTCTCTTTCACGGGAAAATTCTAGATCTACTCCAAAGTTCTAGCGGCCACGCATGTTTATTACTCCTCTTGTTGGGCTCCCTCCAAAGCCTCCTACAAGAAGCTCGAGAAACTTCTTCAGGATTTTCTCTCGGCCTTCGGTATTGATCACCAAGGATTCCACAGAGCTGCCTAGGATTTTTCTTGCCTCCCAAAAATCTTTGGCGGGCTTGGACTTATTGATACCCAGGAGCAAGGGCACACCCTTTGTGCTAAATGGGTTGAGCGTTGTCTCACAGGCAATGAAGCTTGGAAGATTCTGCTTCGACACTACATTTTCTCAGGCTTTCCTCTTCACAAGCCTGCCTGGAAGGGAATTGGCTTTCAGATCCTTCTGGTTATGAAGGAGCCCATCCAGATCCAGGGTACTTTTGTCGCCAAGAATATTTGCAGAGCCTGGGAGTCGGTTAAGCCTTGGCTTCAGTGGGATGGGAATGGATTCTGGGATGGTCTCTCTTTCAACCAGCAGAACGTTCGGTGGTCTCCTCTCTTTGCTCAACAGGGGACTCCTCTTGCTAGAGTTCAGGGGGTTCGTGCTCTGTGGTTTCACAAGCGTGGCATTCAAACCCCAAAAGACCTTTTTTCCAGAGTCACTATGAGTCTTTGATCCCAGGATGATCTCCGGGTTTAATTTTGGCTCATCTGCCCCGATCGTCAGACTTTTGACTTGCTAGTCTCGATCATTCCACCTCACCTCCTGTATAAATTAGGTATTCAATTTGTTAGACCATGGTGGAAAGATTGGAAATTGTATCTTACCACACCATTCACTAGTTACAAACCAAAACTTGGGTATTCCTAGCTTATACCTCATTTACACATGACAGATTCTCTCAACAAGTGTTGGCATCTCTCTTCCTCTCAGAAGACTTGGGGTTGGATATTTCAAACTATCTGGGATTCTATCACTGAGCCTAAGATTGCTCATTTTGCCTAGTGCTTGTTATACCAGGGCTTACCTTTGGGAGCTAAGCTCTGGCATATGGGGGTTCTTAACCCTAAATGCCCTTTTTGTGGTCACTCTAAGATGCTCATGCACATTTTTTGGTTCTTTCATCATGCCCAGAATTACTGGGGTTGGATCCATGATTTTTTTGCTCCTTTTAGGCCTGAACCTTTTTCTTGGCACATGGCTCTTCTTGGTAATTCTCCCAAAATGCCTTCTCAGTACACCCAGATTTGGCATACTTTCAAGATGGAAATTTTGTTTACTTTGTGGAAAGATCAAAACACTATTCTTTTTTCTCATAGTTTTCTAGATATTCATGTCTTTCTTTATGCTAAGGGATGTATTTGTAATAATATCATGATGCAGATTTAGGTGCAAGCTGATAAAGTGGCCCTTGAGGTTGCCCATTTGTAGGAGTTGCTTCAGCACTAGGGTAATGCCCCTTGTACTATTGATCGGGTACCTCCAGATTCTCTCTTAGCTGACCATATGCCACCCAGGGGCCGATGTCATAGCTAGAGTTCCTCTACGAAACACTCTCAGAATCTGCCTCAATGGCGTGGCCGCTCCACCTCTCCTCCTCCTCCTCGGAGGGATGCAGGTTCTGGTTGGCCTCCTATGCTTGCTTCCACTACTGCTACTTTTGCTCGGCCTTTAGCCTATATTCCTACTAATCAAGATAAGTTCCCTCACCTGGCGCTGGCTATTTCACCCAGGCAGGAGGAAGGAGAATTAGAAAAAGATGATCCAGAAGATGGTCGGGCCGTTCTTGATTAGACTCCTAGGCCCAATGTTTGGGGCAATCCTGATGATAAAGATCCTCCTCCCTCTTCTACTACTGCTCTCGCAGCTTGAGGGTTTCTCCTTTTCTATAGTTTTTTGATGAATAGTTGTATGTTTTCGGCTTTGTCTATCGAGTGACTTGTGGGGTGATTCGTTCCCCTGACTCTTTTTTGTTAATATTGTACTTCAATATTTTTAATAGAAAAGGCCTCTATTCATAAAAAAAGTACTCTATTTGTAATATTATAAATAAAAAATTAAATTAAAAATGTTAAAAATAGAGATTCTATTTCAACAAATCTATAAAATAATGGATGATAATTTTATTATCTTCATTTTAAAAAATTTAAGAAATAGTAAAATTTTAAATACTTATATAGAAAAATATTTTATTTACAATATTATAAACTTTTAAAAAATATATTTAAAACAACATGAAATCCAAAAAAAACTACCATTCCTAAAAAAAATGCTCTTATAACACCAAAATCTTTAAACCAAACATACGTTAGATAAATAATTTCTAGAGTATATTAAATTTAATAATATAAATTTAACTTTATAAAATCAAATTTATTTTGAAAGGAAAAATAATAAAAGTTTTTCATTGGTGCAAATTAATTAGTTAATTAGATAGAGTGAATGCCACAGTATTACCTAGTACAAATAAGACTATAATTTTAAAACCTAACCATATAAAAAATTAGAATAAAAGTAACAATAAAAAATTAAAATAATACAAAGAAAAATTCAAAACTTATCATTCCTAGGAATAAAAAATAAATATAAGAATGTATAAAAATGGGTAAAGAAAATAAGAAATTACAAAATATCTCATGTGTTGGATGAAGGTAATTATGTGGAGGGTGAGCTCAAAAATTTGGGGGTTAAATATCAGCACCTGATTAATTGGGATATTAATGATAATAGCCATGTAGAGATACAAACATTATTGTAAAATTTTAGTGGGGAACACTAGTTTTGTTTCTATCTTGGAAATGATGCTTTAATATGTGTGAAATGGCATCCTGATATGGCCTTCCTTTATTGGAAATAGGTCGGGTATTCTAGTGGTTTTAAGTCTAGTTTTCATTTGTGGGTGCTCTTCTTCTCTATTTGCGGGTTCTATTTTCACAAGCAACATGGGGGGTGATCATAATAGACTAAAGTCTATCATCTATCATTAGTGGCAAAACATGCATTCGGTCTTGAGTGAGATATTTTCTAGAGGTCCTAATGTATATATGGAGAGGCTTCATAGAATGGATTCTCTGGTTACTGTAGTTCTCAAATGGGATGAGTTCAAATCAAGGCCTGGCAAACATACAAAATTTGACTCATTTTGGGGTGGACTATTTCTTATAATAGAGTGCAAGGGATCCAATGCTTTCCGGCTATCAAATCTTGAAGGAGTTGCCTTGCCAATCTCAGTAAATGGACTCCACTTGAAACCCTACTTTGAGGTTAATCCTTCTCTATAAATTCTTGTAAATATGTGTTTTCTACTTTGTTCCCCTGCTTTCTAGGTTAGTTTCCTACTTTTCAAGAAGTGCTTGTGCACAAGTTTATCTCTCTAGTTCCAATTTTGTCTCTTTGTCAAAGTTTTGTGTTCCTGAGATGACCCCATGCCCAATGAATATATCAAGGCCACTGATCCATGTCTAGCAGGCTAACATCTAGCAGAAATCACCAAAATGTTACCCCAATTTTCATGTGCATGCAAATTTGGCTAATATCTATCCCATGATCTGTGTTTTCACCTTGCCAAGCATCCCTAAAAATTTCATGATTTTATGTTTGGTTTCCTCGCCTCTACAAATTGTTTTATCCCCTAGCCTGCAAGTAAAAATTTGAAAAAGTAGTCATTACCAAGGAAAAACCATGCAAGCCCTAAGCCTTCATTCTAATTCCTTGTTACTTTATCAACCACTTAAGTTCCAAATACCCATGTGTGCTAATTTCTCATTGGCTAGTCGCTAGTTCTCCAAGTTAGTCGGCGGTTACCTTTTCCTTCTGGTGATTCAGTGAATGCCTTGTTCACAATATACCCCAGTGTTTCACGGTTAAGTCCGCAACGGTTAGCGATTCAGTGGGAAATCTATTCTTCATTTAGTCACGTAGCCACTTAAATGTTTGGTGGCCTCGGCTTGTGGGGTTCCAGTTCAGCAAGATCAATGGTCATTGTAACTTTGCGAAGGGTCTGTCAGAGGCTTGCAATCTTGCGATGACCGTAGATTTTCTTTCCCTGTAGTGTTTCAAAGTCAAGTGGGTCCACTGCCACATTGTCCTACATGGAGGCTTCCTATTGGTTGAGAGGGGGTGACTTGTTTGATTTTTAGTGCGGGCCTGACGGGTTGTCAGTCGACTGAAGATCTAACAGCTAGTGCATGATCTAAAGGAGATTTTTTGACACATGAGATCATGCACCTGCCGTTGATCTTACCTTATCTTTGGGCTTTGTTAGGTGGGTCCTCGGTTTTTGACATTCTCATTCTTCATTGGTCAGTTAGATGATAGCCGGGCTCTATTGGTAGGACCATGTTAGAGTATCTACAGGGATGTCAGTAGACTGAAGATCTATGGTTGTCGCTTGATCGCAAGGGATCTTCCAAGCCCTTACGATCTTGTGACAACTGTTTGATGCTCTTTCTGTAGGTCATGGGTCTAAGTCTATTAGATGTGCTAATTTGCTCACGTTTCATTGGTTGCTGACTTCTATGGTGGAAGTTGACCTATTGAAGATAGGTTTTCAAGCTGTTTTGGAGTGCATCGTGGCCATTCATCTGCCGAGAAGGTTTTCTCATCGATGGCTACATTTTAAAAATTTTCCGCTAGCCGTTATATTTCAAAATTCAAAAGTCTCTGGAAGGGTTTTGCATTCTTTCGGCCATGCATGACGTCGGGTAGCTCAGGAATTGATTTCTCAGGACGGTTATGGTTGTGAGGATGATAGAAGTGACTGTTGGCCGGCGTTGTAGAGTCCTTTGCTATGTTTTCACAATAGGAGGTGCTAGAAAGTGTTGGCACCACCTTTTGAACAATACCTCTCTGAGGGAAATATAATCAGATTTGGAGCCTTCATGGCTTAGTGGAGTTGTAGGTGGGTAGATGAGTCAAGGTTGTTGTGTTTGCAGGTGAGTTCAGTACAAGAGGATCAGCATGAAAAGGGAGGATTTGATCTGATTGCCGGTGTTCTCAGAGATTTTGATGATGGGTCATCAGTACAGCTAGGTCTTGATTATTATATTATAAAATCTTGTAACCCTAGTAAGGTTAGTTTTTGACTCTTGCCTGCATACAGTGAGAGGTATATAGTTCTTTTTTGGAGCCTTAGTGCTCAAAGAGTTGGACAATTGTAGAAGAATTTTACTTTTCTTAAGGGTCATCTGTGGTATCATTTCTACCCTCTAGCTTATATAGTTGTGAAGTTCCCATTAATAATAAAAATATTGCAGAGGTATTTTGTGACAATTCTTCATGTCCCTATACTTTCTTGTTCTGATTATCTCTTAGTGAATTGAGGTATATGATGTTTCAATGATATCTTAGGGTTCCTAATCCCTCTCTCTTTCTGCAACTATTGTGTGTTATTATGGATGATTGGATGTGAATGCTTTTGTGGGTATACTTCAACCCCGTAACAATCTTGTCTCATTCCTATGCCGAGTTGTAGAAGTGAATGTTTATTTGCAGGTCATAAATTGTGTCTAAATCCTCAGTAATGCTATTGTTTGTGAAATCCTCTTTTCCCCTGAATAGCCTCTTTCTATTGTAGACTCTTCTATGAAACACTTATGCAAGCCTATTCAGTGAGTTGTGACCTCCTAGACCTAAGTTGCTCATTAATTTCATCCTCTATATTGAGATCCAAACCCTAATTTCGGTGTATCACCTAGTAGGTGGTTTTCTTTCAAGTCATTTTTCTTTCAAGCATTCTTTCTATCCCTTTCCCTCAAAAAATTTACTTTTCATGTCAAGAAGCAAATTAAGGTGATTATCCAAGAGGAACCAGCCTAGAACCTAGAGGTCTAAACTCTATTAGCATAGGTCCCACAACCTAGAGATGATTTCCATGTTATACTAGGTTATCAAGACTATGAGAGCTTGAGACAAGGGTGCAAACTTAGTGTATAACAATTCTAGCATGCCCGGTGGGACCAGAAAAGAAGTTCATTGTTGAATATTATGTTATCTTTGATATACAAATTGCATAATACAAACTTGAAGAATTTGTTTCATCAGGTATATCTAGTGACTCCACTGATTTCAAAGATCCAAGCCAACTTTGTTTAAGGTTTATGAGAAAGATTGAGACTAGAAGCTCAAAGCCTACCAAATTTTCAGAGTTGCCCTCAAGAAGAAGTCACAAAGGCAGGTCAACTCAAAGAAAATCCCCTGCAAGGAGAGTTTAATAAACACCTCCTGATACCTCAGAAGGGAGACCTTTTCCCTTTCATTGTAGAAGAAGAGGCAGATCTCTAACCAGAGATCTAGAAGAGGATTCAAATCCAATAGCAAATATAGCTCATATAATTGTTAATCTTCAGATTCCAACTCCTACAATGGCTAGACAGTTTGCCTTTGCAGCTTTCAACCAATGGAGTCCATTAGCCTTTTCTCAACATCATGATGTGCCCTTGGTGGCACTTAAGAGTATACCTGATTTCACTGGTGAAGGGTAGACAACTGCTTTTGAACACATAAGAGATGTGACCACCATCTGCAGCATACACAATATTACTCAAGAGAATGCGGCCACAAAATTATTAGTAGCATCTCTAAAAGGTAAGGCTCTTGAATGGTTTAGAACTCTAATTGTTGGTTCTATTACTTCATGGGATGAGTTAGGGGATGCATTAAGTAAACAATTTGAGGATAAATCAGATAACTTGTCTCTAGTTGAGTAGTTGACAACCATTAAGAGAGACCCTCAAGAGAAAATGACAGATTACAATAGTAGATTCCTCAAAACATGGAATAGAATTCTAGTCTCAGTGAGACCTTTAGCTGACCATGCTTTTCTATATTAATTAAAAAGTTTGAATGGTCAAGTTTATGTCATGATCGAGTCCATGGGCGGTACTTCTGTACCCCAAGCTTTTGACATAGCTGTCAGGGCTTAAAATTATTTGATCCAAGCAGGCATGATTGCTAAAAGGCCTCTAATGCCCATTTTCCCTAGCCTTCGACCCATTGCACCTACACAAGTACCCCCATTTACCCCTATCCCCACCATATTAACACCTCAGGCCAGTACCAGTGGTTAAGAGCTAACGACTAGTTTCTCTCAAGAGTTACAAGAGATAAAGAATAGCCAACAGAGCAGTTAGCAAGAAATGACAAACTTACTGCAGACGTTGACTAAAGAGGTCACAATTTTGAGGAAATAAGGTCAAGGAATCAGACCACCCTTTTAGACACAAGGCCAAGGTCCTAATCAGAAATATCAAAATCAAGGACAGCCTTATCGACAAAATAAGCCACCATACCAAGGAGGTTATCAAGGACAAAGACAAAGTTTTAATCAGAGACCATTCAAACCATATAACCCTGCACCCCTCAATTCTACAAATCCAATAAGGGATATGGTTCCTAGTCAAAATAATATGGCTATGTATAATGAATGGTGTTTTCCTTGTAATCAGCCTCATAATCAAGCTACATGTTCAAATGGATAGATGAACCAAGCTCTAATGGTTCAAAATGTCTCACAAGCTCAATCAGAGGTTTCATCTAGTGGATCAGTTCCC
Source organism: Chamaecyparis obtusa (assembly GCA_027943335.1). NCBI lineage: Eukaryota > Viridiplantae > Streptophyta > Pinopsida > Cupressales > Cupressaceae > Chamaecyparis > Chamaecyparis obtusa. Next base: position 300,914 of record BSBK01000849.1, read on the forward strand.
CAACAAGAATCACAAGAAAAAGAGACTGCTCTCTTTAATTGGGAGCAACCAGACTTCAATGAAGTCAATGATGAAGTTGCTTTTGTTTCCTACACAAGAGAAAAAAGGAGAGCTCAAGACATGGAGAGAGCAGATTCTAATGCCAAAGCCACTATATTGCAGAGCCACTGCAACAAGCTAATCCCATCACACCTAAGGAGGTTCCTATCATCACAAACAAAGAAGGCCAACATTCCAAAGAGGTAGAACCCGTCATAGTGAGAGCACAACAAAGAGTACACACTGTGACACCTTTTAACATTGTAGACAACATGAAGAAGGTGAATGTCACCATGTCTATGTGGGACTCTTTGGCTCTTCCAAGACAACCTGAGATTTTGAAGAAGGCCATGGCTGAAGTGGCAACTCCTCAATCGACAAAAGAAGTTGCAAAGTCAGTGTTGGTTAACACTGATCAAGAAAAGAAGGCCCCAAGTAGCAACTCCAAAGGCAATGCCACACAAGGTAGGAATTCAAAGCCACCTCCCTTTTATGTATCCTTAATCATTGGAAAATCTCTAGTGCATAATTGTATGGTAGATAGTGGAGCTACTAGCACTATGATGCCCAAGAAATTAGCTGACCAATTAGGACTTAAATATGAGCCCTTTCAAAAGAAGGTTACCCAACTTGATGAATCCTCAATCAATACTATAGGTGTGGCTAAGGATATCAGTCTAATCCTACATGCTAGTCCTAATTTCTCTATCCCCCTTGATATATACATCATAGATCTCCCTGCATTATTTGCTATATGTCTTTCAAGGGATTTTATAGCCAAGATAGGAGGTTACCTATCTTTTGATTGGTCTCACATGCTATTTCATACAAGGTATGGGACCAAGGTCACCATTAAGTCAAAACCATTGGCAGCACACCATATAGAACCATATGTGTCCAATACCATCAATGTAAACTGCCCTATACTTGATGATAGTAACTTCCAAACCACTAGTGAAGCAAGAAAAAAGATAGGAAGTATCCCTAATATTTTACTAGATGAAAGAACTTCAGAGGCCCAAGAAAGTCTTGTTTGAGATTTTGGTTTGGGAAGTTATTTAATACAAGAAGGTGGAGCCATAGAACCAAGCCTTTTCAAAGAAGACACTGATTCAGAAGATCAGAACAATCAGGTTTGGGAACTATTTTTTGATGGAGCTAGGAGTAGACATGGTTCTAGTGGTGGTGCTATGCTAGTGTCCCCAAAAGGAGAAAGGTATTATACTACCTTTAGATTCAGTTTCTCCTGCACTAGCAATACTCCAGAGTATGAAAGTCGAGTCAATGGACTAGAGTGGGCTAGAAAAAGAGGGCTTAAGGCGTTAAAAGTTTTTGGTGATAGTGAGTTAGTTGTTAGCCAAGTAAGAGGGATAAGTGCAACCAAGAATGACACCTGGCAAGCATAAAAACATAGAGTTTGGGATGTAATTGAAGATTTTTGTGTTTTCAATATTGTTGCTATCCCTAGGAAACTAAATGAAAATGCAGATAGGTTAGCTGCTATTGGATCTTAGTATGACATTCCAAATAGCATTTCAAAAGGGGTAGATCAACAACATATCAAAGTAATTATCAGACCTTCTATTCTTGATAATGATGTCGATTGGCAAGTGTTTGACAATGATGAACAAATTCTGTAATTCTTGTTTGAAGAAGATGTCTTTTCAGAGTACAATCAAGATAGGCTATCACAAAACTATGGTGATCAAGTGATACAAATTAAGTCCAATAAGATGCCTAGAGGTCTTGTCACCTTAGAGACTATCTTCAACAAGGATGATGAAGTCAAGAAAAATAAAGCTGGCCTGGTAGTCCAATAGGGACATTGTGTTGAATTAGAGTTGGAACCAGGTAAGAGCTTACAATTTGGAAAAGTGAACACTGAATTGGAAAAGCAAGCTTATACCCAATTATTCAAAGAATTCAGTGATGTTTTTGCATGGAAATATGAGGACCTCAAAGGTTTTGATCCTGCCCTTGCTCAACACACTATTGAATTAGAACCAAATGCCAAACCAGTGAGGCAAAAGCAAAGGCCTGTTAGTCCCAAGCTTGAGCTACTTATGCATAAGGAAGTACTCAAACTAATAGAAAGTGGTATCATCTACCCCATCAAGCATACTAGTTGGGTTTCCATTCTTGTTCCTATCAGGAAGAAGAATGGGGATTTGAGGTTATGTGTTGACTTCAGGGATCTTAACAGGGCCTCTCTAAAAGACCGCCATCCATTACCCTCTATGGAAAAAATCTTACAATGTGTCTCTGGATCCGAGAGATTTTCATTATTGGATGGCTATTTAGGATACAACCAGATCTTAGTGAATGAAGAGGATCAATATAAGACTGCATTCACAACCAAGTGGGGAACCATGGCTTATCAAAAGATGCCCTTTGGTTTGTCAAATGTAGGTGCTACATTTCAAAAGGCAATGGATATGGCCTTTAAAAACCTCATGTACAAATTTGTTCTGGTCTACTTAGATGACATAACTATCTATTCAAAGCATGCAGCAAACCATATCAAACATTTGAGGAAGATCTTTGAAAGGTGTAGAGAATTTGTGATATCTCTTAATCCCAAGAAATGTGTGTTTGCAGTTCATGAAGGAAAATTGTTGGGATATGTAGTATGCAAAGAAGGAATCACAGTGGATCCTAAGAGAATTGCAGCCATCTTAGAGCTACCATTGCCACATCATAAGAAAAGTCTTCAATCTTTCATAGGAAAGATTAATTTTGTTAGGAGGTTCTTGCCTAACATTGCAGATTTACTGAAGCCTTTGATAGCCATGCTAAAGAAGAGTTCAACTTTCAGCTGGACTAAAGAAGGAAAAGCTAACTTCCAGGCTATCAAAGAGGCCTTAATAGAAGCTCCTGCTCTCCTAAACCCAAATTTCAGTCAGGATTTTATCCTTTATGCTTATGGAGGTCATGATGCTATGTGTGCAATGTTGACTCAAGAAAATTCAGATGGATTGGAGCAGCCTATTGCTTTCTTTAGCAAAGGTTTAGAAGAAAATGAGCAGAGATACTCTTTTGTAGAGAAACATGTACTTGCTATGATGAAGAGCCTTAAAAAGTTTAGATATTTGTTGACCTATAGCAAGATAAACTTGAAGGTTACTCATCCAAGTGTCAAATAATTTTTGTTTTCCAAGGACCTAAATGAGAAAAGAGCTGGTTGGATCACCAAGGTGATGGAATATGACATTGATATTCAAACTACGAAGCTAATTAGAGGAAGAGGTCTTTGTGAGCATTTGGAAAAGGATGAAAGTTCAAAGAAATCAAAGCAAATGGATGCATCTCTGGTGGTGCATTCTATAGAAGAACAAGCCAAGGCAACAAGTTGGTTGCCTAATATGATCAATTACTTGAACACATGACAATGTCCTGCAGGCCTAGATTCAGCAAAAAGGAGGTATTATAGATTGCAATATGTTCCTTTTGTGCTGATAGATGAGGTTCTTTTCAGAAAGTATCACAATGGTGTCCTTTTAAGATTCATAGATTCAAAAAAGATAGCTGATGTCTTATTTGAGTTTCATGATGGACCTTCTGGAGGTCACTTTTCTCCTAGGACTACTGCTTTTAAAATCATGGGAGCTAGGTACTATTGGCCATCTATCTTTAAGGATAGTCATGATTATGTCATAAAATGCATCAAGTGTGCCTTGTTTGCAAGAAAAGAGAGACTTGCCACTCTTCCCCTCCAACCAATCAGAACAAAGCAAACTTTCATGAAATGGGGTATAGATTTCATTGGCATAATTAATCCTCCATCTAGTGTAGGACATAAATGGATAATCACTGCAACAGATTACTTCACCCGATGGATAGAAGCAATTGCATTAAAACAGGCCAATGAGAGTGTTGTCTTAGGTTTTTATGATGATATAATTCATAGGTTTGGCACTCCTGATTCCATCATTTCAGATAATGCATTGGCATTCATAGGCCTCAAAGTCTCAGAGTGGAAAGTCAAGAATGGAATCTATCTAAATACCAGTTCAAATTATTACCCTTAAGGCAATGGTTTAGCAGAATCAGCAAACAAGAATTTGATTAGGATAATCAAGAAGACTCTGCAAGACAACCAAAGGGACTGGCATACTAAACTCAAGTCTGCATTATGGTTAGACAAAATTAATCCAAAGAAGATTATTTGGAATTCTCCTTATATGATAGTGTATGGCAGAGAGGCTAAGTTGTCCATTTCAACTAAATTACCAGCTCTGGACTTGGCTACTCAATATGCCCTATTTGAGGAAGGGGACCCCTTGCAGGTTAGGTATGCTCATCTCATGGAGTTGGAAGAACTTAGAGGAAAATCAATGCAGGATATGGAGTTCCATTAGATTCAGACAAAGAAAAGTTTTTGCAAGAGAGCCAGGGTCAGAAATTTCAAGATTGGAGATGTAGTTCTCAAATGGGATGAGTTCAAATCAAGGCTTGGCAGACATACAAAATTTGACTCATTTTGGGGTGGACCATTTGTTATAATAGAGTGCAAGGGATCCAATGCTTTCTAGCTATCAAATCTTGAAGGAGTTGCCTTGCCAATCTTAGTAAATGGATTCCACTTGAAACCCTGCTTTGAGGTTAATCCCTCTCTATAAATTCTTGTAAATATGTGTTTTCTGCTTTGTTCCCCTACTTTCTAGGTTAGTTTCCTAATTTTCAAGAAGTGCCTGTGCACAAGTTTGTCTCTCTAGTTCTAGTTTTGTCTCTCTATGAAAGTTTTGTGGTCCTGAGATGACCCCATGCCTAATGAATATATCAAGGCCACTAATCCATGTCTAGCAGGCTAACATCTAGTAGAAATTGCCAAAATGTTACTGCAATTTTCATGTACATGCAAATTTGGCTAATATCTATCCCATGATCTCTATTTTCACCTTGTGAAGTGTCCCTAAAAATTTCATGATTTTTTGTTTGGTTTCCTAGCCTCTACAAATTGTTTTATCCCCTGGCCTGCAAGTAAAAATTTGAAAAAGTAGCCGTTACCAAGGAAAAACCTAGCAAACCCTAAGCCTTCATTTTAATTCCTTGTTACTTTATCAGCCACTTAAATTCCAAATACCCATGTGAGCTAATTTCTCATTGGTTGGTCGCTAGTTATCCAAGTCAGTGGGCAGTTACCTTTTCCTTCTGCCGATTCAGCGAATGCCTTGTTCACATAATACCCCAGTGTTTCACGATTGTGTCCTCAACGGTTAGCGAATCAGTGGGTGGTCTATTCTTCCTTTAGTTGCATAGTTGCTTAAATGTTTGGTAGCCTCGGCTTGTGGGGTCCTAGTTCAGCAAGATCGACAGTTGTCGTAAGTTTGCGAAGGGTCTATCAAAAGCTTGCAATCTTGCGATGACTATAGATTTCCTTTCTTTGTAGCACTTCAAAGTGAAGTGTGTCCACTACCACATTGTCCTACATGGAGGCTTCCTATTGGTCAAGAGGTGGTGACTTTTCCAATTTTCAGCATGGGCCCGGTGGGTTGTGAGTCGATTGAAGATCTAACAGGTGGCACATGATTTGAAGGAGCTTTTCTGACACATGAGATCATGCACCTGCCGTTGATCTTACCTTATCTCTAGGCTCTATCAGGTGGGTCCTCAGTTTCTGATGTGCTCATTCTTCATTGGTCGGTCAGATGATAGCTGGGCTCTATTGGTAGGGCTGTGTCAGAGTATTTGCAGGGATGTTAGTAGATTGAAGATCTATGGTTGTTGCTTGATCGCAAGGGATCTTCCAAGCCCTTGCAATCTTGCAACAACTATCTGATGCTCTTTCTGTAGGTCATGGGTCCAAGTCTGTCAGATGTGCTAATTTGCTCGCGTTTCATTGTTTGCTGAGTTCTAGGGTGGTAGTTGACCTGTCAGAGATAGGTTTTCAGGCTATTTTCAAGTCCATCATGTCTATTCATCTTCTAGGAAGGGTTTCTCATCGACGGTTACATTTTAAAAAATTTTTGCTAGCCATTATATTTCAAAATTCAAAAGTTTCTGCAAGAGTTTTGCATTCTTTCGGCCATGCACGACATCGAGTAGCTCAAGAATTGATTTCTCAGGATGGTTATGGTTGTGAGGATGATAAAAGTGACTATTGGCCAGCGTTATAGGGTCCTTTGCCACATTTTCATGACAGGAGGTGCTAGAAAGTGTTGGCGCCACCTTTTGAACAGTACCTCTCCCAGGGAAATATAATCAAATTTGGAGCCTTCATGGCTTAGTGGAGTTGCAGGTGGGTAGATGAGTTGAGGTTGTTGTGTCTGCAGGTGAGGCTAGTACAACAGGATCAGCACGCAAAGGGAGGATTTGATCTGATTACCGATGTTCTCAGAGATTTTGATGATGGGTCATCAGTATAGCTAGGGGTTGATTATTGTATTGTAAAATCTTGTAACCCTAGTAAGGTTAGTTTTTTACTCCATCCTATGTGTAGTGAGAGGTATATATTTCTTTTTTGGAGTCTTAGTGCTCAGAGAGTTGGACAATTGTAGAAGAATTTCACTTTTCTTAAGGGTCATCTCTGGTATCATTTCTACCCTCTAGCTTATAAAGTTGTAAAGTTCCCATTGATAATAAAAATATTGCAAAGGTATTTTGTGACAATTCTTCATGTCCCTATACTTCCTTGTTCTGATTATCTCTTAGTGAATTGAGGTATATGATGTTTCAGTGATATCTTAGGGTTCCTGATCCCTCTCTCTTTCTACAACTATTGTGTGTTATTGTGGATGATTGGATGTGAATTCTTTTGTGGGTATACTTCAACCCCTTAACAATCTTGTCTCATTCCTATGCCGAGTTGTAGAAGTGAATGTTTGTTTGTAGGTCATAAATTGTGTCTAAATCCTCAGTAATGCTATTGTTTGTGAAATCCTCTTTTCCCCTGAATAGCCTCTTTTTGTTGCAGACCCTTCTATGAAACACTTATGCAAGCCTATTCAGTGAGTTGTGACCTCCTAGACCTAAGTTGTTCATTAATTTCATCCTCTATACTGAGATCCAAACCCTAATTTTGGTGTATCACCTAGTAGGTAGTTTGCATTCAAGTAATTTTTCTTTCAAGAATTCCTTCTATCCCTTTCCCTAAAAAAATTTACTTTTGATGTCAAGAAGCAAATTAAGGTGATTATCCAAGAGGAACCAACCTAGAACCTAGAGGTCTCATCTCAGTTAGCATAGGTCCCACAACCTGGAGATGATTCCCATGTTATACTAGGATATCAAGACTATGAGAGCTTGAGACAAGGGTGCAAAATTAGTGTATAACAGTTACATTAGCATTTATTGAAGGATGATATCTTGAGAGTCTATGGTTTTGACCTAGAGATTAATAAAGAGTTAATAGCCAAGTTGTCTTATACATTGGTGGAAGGAAGGAATTTTTAAAGAGATAGGAAATGCACTAATGAAGTGGTTGAAATCTTCTTCTAGTGTGGGGTAAGGGATAGAATTGAGAAGAATATTAATGAGGGATATGATCAAATTTCCCTTAAAGCTCAGATGTTGCAAAGGTAATTATGAGATGTCTTACCTTTGATGGAAAATTTTGTAGTATTTTCAACTACCATTTTGTGATCCTAGACCATTTCAGGTATAATACTTGTCCGTTTTTTTTATTTCATCTTTGAACTATGGTCGTGAGCCCATTCCAAGAACCTTTCCTCCCCTATTCTTAATGAGGGCTTGATTTTACTCATAATCAAGCATGCTAGGGATTTGCATATATAGAGAAAAAGATTCCTCATAAAATAAGCATTGAATTCAAAATGGATGTTAGCATTCACCATGGGGATACATCCTCTGATCAAGAGGATGAGTCTTCTTATGAAGAGTATTTTTTTCATTTATACATCAGGAAATGCTCTCAACTTCCCCCTTTTCCATAAGAAAATTTTCCTCTTTGGTGATCATGACTCTAACTACACCTCGTTAGATGGATTCATTCTTGATTCTCTAGATGCTAGTATTTATGTTAAGAGGAAAAGGAAAACTAGTATGTCTATGTCTAGTAAAGGTAAAGGAAAGAATCTCTATAGTTGCTATTCAAGTGGGGTTTTAAGACATTCTTCTTGTTTGAAAAAAATCCAAATTGAATCCTCTTAATGTGTTGGCCCCTATTTCCCCTGCTTCTCAAAATATAGAAGATGTGGATATGGAGATTCATGTAGAAATCTCTATTGGTGAGGATAAATATACATTGATGGAGAAAGGGTTCCTTAGTGTAGGAGAACTCTAATATTAATAAAAAAAATTAAAGACATGATAGAAAGTTAGAATGACCTATTTATATGAATAATTAGAAAAATTAATACTTTGACAGAAAGAGCTACAATATCCCACTCCAACTAGAGTCTTGATAGTATCATGGCTAGTACTCAAGTTTTAGCTAATGACATTAAAGACCTTAAAAAATATCATGAGTGGTGCATTCAAAAGTAGGATAATTCCTTGAATGGGGTTTAGTAAAAAATAACTCTTTCGATTGCCACTAGAAAAATTATCATGAATAACACCACTAAGGGTCTCAAGAATTTAAATGAATAGGTGGAGACTCTATAGGTCATGTCTAAAGGTAATTTTTCTTCTCCATCTCCTAGTGTGAAATTTGCTAAAAGTGTTCAAGTCATGGATAAAGGTGTGGTGAAGAAGGAAAAATCCCCTACAAAGGACAAAGGCCTAACAAGGAAGGAGAAGTAGATAGCTACAATGCCTAGAATTATGACCAAGTTGAGAAGAAAAGATAAGGGGATTACCCCCATTGATAATATAATCGAGAGGGTTTATAGTATTAATGATGATATTTTACTAAATAATGATAGTCTAGTAAAATGTTTGTAAGTTTATGAGGGCTTGGTTCACCTATTTTTGTGCTTTGGGTGTATTGTTGTTTTGCTAATGGTTAGAATATATGGAACTTTTAATTTTTTATTTTTTTGTGTAAAGGATTTCTTGTCCATTCAAAACTAATTTTATTTTAACCAAAAACTAAGGGGATAAATATGAGGATAAATATAAAAAATATGGAATAAAACTTAAATTCTAAAAGCTAACCACATATAAAACTAAAATAAGTGTTAGTGTAATTAAATATTCCTAATTACACTTTACTTAATCTTACTTAGGTTAATGCATTGCATAGTAGTTTGTGATTGAGACACCTAGGAGTTTGCACCTCAAGTAAGCACATGGTGTAGGAGAAATTCCACTTTTGGTGTGAGATCCACCTTTAGGGCTCTTATCACATTATCATCCTTATCCCATTACACATACTTCATTGCATAATGGAGGATGATCCACATTTGGTGGACATGTGATTACACCTAGCATAGGTAATATCTTATTAGCTCCTTATCATTCTCTTATCACCTTTCCTATATATAAGGAGGCCTATTATGTAATCATGTATATCAAGGTGAATTCATTGGATCAATTCAATATCAATCATTTCATTCATATCATCTCTCTTGTGTCTTTCTTTAACCTCTAGATCCTTGGTTCGATCTTTTCTATTTACAAATTCTTACATGGTATCAGAGCCATTGGAGCATTTTGATTAGCCGATTTGAAGAGATCAAGTTGCAAGCTTTGAAGGTCCAAATCTCAGATCTAAGAACTAGCGTGCTGTAGAGGAGTCTTCAAGTAGATTTGACCTCACCATTTTGTCCAGGAGGCTATTTCGATTAAAATCAACTATAAATTCACCTATATTCGATGAAAGTCCAAATTGAGGCAAATGTTTTTGCAAATCGGACCATACGACCCGATTTGTACCTCTGCAGTATGATTTGAAAAATATATATTTTTATTCTGCTTTATTCAAAATAATTTTTATTTTTTTTCGATAATAATGGACAGAGCCATTATATTTTTATTAAAAACTACTTCAGTAAGGCTCAGGGAGGAAAGAAGTACTAAGAAAACCTCCTATCATTGCCAAAATACATTGAGGATACATTAAGAGAGAAACCAAAAAGGCTTGAGGATAACCAAAAATTTCCTTTGTCTCTAAAAAATACATGCGAGAATCAAAGGAAAGAGGACTGAAAACAACACTACCCAACACGTGCAGCCATAAGTATATGAAGACATCTAAATAGGCCCATAAGGCCCCCAAAAAACCCCACAAAACCTGTTACAATTGTGCCAAAAGATCAGCCCCTTTGCATGACCAAGTTGTGGCAATAACATGAACATTTACATGCATGACTTGAAGAAGAAAACTCCACCGAGAATGATGATATAAATATGTGCAGCCATATGATCATTGATAGCACGAAGGAGAAATCCAGAAGGTGTGCCATGACTCTCTAAAGAGCTACCAAAAACTCCAATAATAATGCCCAATTTAAAGGCATCGAATAGCTCAACTTTTACCTTGTCCATATTGAGCTGCCCCGATGGGAAAAGCCACCAGCCCACACATTTGACACTCTAAGATGATGGCATTTGATTCTATGTATCATCTCTTCTATGAAAAAGTTAGGCTAGAACACTATAACTGCCAAATCCATGGAGGGAATATAGATGTTTTCAACAACAAATAAACATCAGACATAATAGCATATAGCGGGTTAAAACGGGGCTGATTTTAATCCGAGAATAAAGCTTTGTACACCATCAAGGGTTAAAGGGCAAGCACATAAGAAGACATCATGGAGATGATGGATTAAGGATAGAGATGAATTCTTTCGACACCCAATCAGATCCCATATCAGATATAAGAGAGTTGGTTAGGTGATAATTGTCCCAATAGAAAGAGCCATTTACCAAGTTTACACCCTTGTTCACTAACCAGTCAGCCAGCCCATTTGCCTCCCGGAGGTAGTGTGAAATTTTGTATTCTGCAAGCTAGGAGAGTAGCTTCCTAGCGTCCTGTAAGATGTATTGGATTTCCCAACTCAGTGAACTTTGAAGCGAGAGGGCAGATGTGATGATCTAGGAGTCCCCCTCAATGTGAAGATTTTTTATACCCTGACTGATAGCAAAAGAAAGGCCCAATAGAAGAGCTCGAGCTTCAATAATATTATTTGAGCCATCTAGAATCTTAGTGCAGGCTGCCTTGATGAAAAAAGATGAAGCATCTTGAAGGATGAAACCAGCCCCCGGATTACCCTTTGAAGCCCCATCAAAGTTCATTTTTGCAAATGGGACCTCTGGAGGCTTCCATTTAACATCCTTCCTATGTTCTCCCTTTGTTTTTTTCCCAGTGAGGACCCCTTTAAATGGGATTACTATGGAGGGCCAAGAATTTAGGATTTTCGAATCTATGGAGGAAAAAGTGGAAGAGAGTGATTTGGTGCGAAGTGAGTAGATGTTAAGCATACCAGAGATAGAATTTTCAACTGTTTTACACACCTTGTCAAGCGAGCATATTTCCTTCCTGAAAATCCTCTTATTCCTTTCCCACCAGATGGACCACGTTACAGTTGCTGGTATGATCCTCCAGATATGTGAGAAGAACATGTCTTTGTGGAGAATAGGCCACTGTTCAAGAAGATGAATTAGAGATGTTGGAAGATGGCCCTGCCACCCAAGCCTTCCCAATAGCCAATACCATATTTCCTGAGCAAAGGTGCAAGAGACAAATAGATGGTCTGAGTCTTCATTATAAAGGTTACATAACACACATTTAAATCTGCCTGCTATACCCAATCTGCATAGACGATCACTGGTAAGATTTCTCTTGAGAATTGCTAACCACAAGAAGGAGCCTACTTTAGGAAGGACTAAGGGATGCCAGCAGAATTTAAAAAGGTTAGCATTCGGATGGAGAGCCACTAAAGTTAAGGATCTATAGCCCAGCTTCACCGAATATCTTCCATTCGAAGCAGTTGACCAAATCAATCTGTCTTGAGTCAAATTAATATGTAGAGGTCTTTGTGCCATAATGCTTGAGAATAAATCCTTTTGATCCTGGGGAATGTGGATTTGGAAAATAGATTTCCATTCTACCTTTGGTCCTGAAGCTAATGGAGAGACTATGAAATAATCTCTAACTTTCAATCCCCATTGCTGTTGAAGGGAAAGCTTCATAGCTGGGAGTAAGCCCGGAAGGGATGAGATTGGAGGTAGACCATTCCATGAGTCATCCCAAAAATTTGCTATGTTCCCTGAGTTTATAACCCATGATAAATGAGGAAGAATAACTCCTCTGCATTTTGAGACCAAATTCCACATTGCTGACCCCGGGGGAGGATTTTTAATTGTGAAGATGTGAGTAGGATCATCACTATCCAAATACTTCAGATGAATGATCCTAGCCCATAGAGATGTCGGGTTCTCATATAACTTCCAAGAAAGTTTTGCACCAAGGCAAATATTTCTTTCATTGATACTATGGAGGCCAGCCCCCCCATTCTCCTTCGGGAGAGAGATCTTGTCCCAAGAGACTAGGGGCACCTTAGAAGTCCCATCCAAGTCGCCTTTCCAAATGAAATTTTTTAGATTTTTTCTAATCTTATCTATGACAGACCTGGGCGCCAGCAGCACAGACATAATGTAATTTGGGATGGAGGAAAGAACTGACTTGACTAAGAGGATTCTCCCTGCCAATGAAAGCCATTTGGCTTTCCATGATGTTATCCGATCAACAATAGATTGGAAAATGTTATCCCAAAAAGAGGCCTTACAGGGACCTTGGAATAAAGGGATTCCCAAGTACTTATTTGGGATCATAGATACTTCAAAACTGAGTAGCTTCATAATATCTCCCTGAGTGTTTATAGGCAAGTTGAAGAAGAATATCTTAGACTTCGTGGTATTGAGCTTTTGGCCTGATTGGTTACAGTACTCTTGAAGGGTGTCTCTGATCACCCTAGCCTCCTGGAGGGAGCCCTTAGCATACAGAAGAGAATCATCAGCAAATAGAGTGTGAGTGATTGTGAGTTGGGAATTGGGGAGAGAGATGCCCACCAGTGTGCCTTGAATTTGTTTATAGGACATAAGTATGCTCAGCCCTTCAGCCATAATGATGAAGAGGAAAGGAGATAAAGAGTCTCCTTGCCTAATCCCTTGAGAGGAGGAGAAGTAGCTGCATAGAGCCCCATTAATCAGAACTGAGAACTTAGCCCCCAAGACACAGGCCATGATCCATTTAATCCACTTTTTGCTGAAACCCATCCTGATCATTACTTGTTTTAGAAAATCCCAATTAACTCTGTCATATGCTTTTGACATATCTAGCTTGAGGACCATGGCCAGGAGACCCTGTACCTTGATAGAGTGTAGGATCTCATGCACTATGAGGGCTCCTTCAACTGTGTCCTTCCCTGGGACAAAACCACCCTACTGGTCAGAGATGATCTTAGGGATAATTTTACGCAAGTGAGCTGAAATAGATTTAGTAATGATTTTGTAGATTGTGTTACACAAAGAGATAGGTCTGTAATCAGAGAAAGAGCTTGGGTTTAAACCTTTAGGAATTAAGGTGATGAAGGTGTTATTAAAGGGTTTAAACATGCACGAGTGCCTCCTAGATTCCTCCACAACATCTAAGATATCCATCTTCATAAAATCCCAGCATTTTTGAAACAAGAGGGGGGTAAGGCCATTAGGGCCTGAAGCCTTATCAGCCTTCATAGAAAAAATTGAGGTTTTGACCTCATCCAACGAGAAGGGGTGAAGTAAGAAATTTTTATCTTCCTCTGAAACTAGACATGGAATGAAATGGAGGTCTAGTTGGGTGGGAGGGACCATATGTGGAGGGGAACTAAGAAGATTTTGAAAGAAAAAAGTTGCCTCCCCCTGAATATCCATTTCAGAATTTAGGATGATACCATTGGAATCCTTAATTTGAAAAATGGCATTTTTCTGGCTTTTGATTTTAGCTGAGGCATGGGAGAAGCTTGAATTTCTATCCCCTTCTGACAACCATTATTATCTAGACCTTTGCCTCCAATATGACTCCTCCCTTAGTAACAATTCTTCTAAATTCAAAATATTTTTATTTCTGCAAAATTTTTTTTTAAGGGGTTGGTACGGCCCCTAAGCCAGAGTATATTCCAACATTTGTGTTAGACTGACATCAACAGACAAAGTGATGCCATCCCACCTCTACACTACCATAGCCCACACCTGAGCTCAACACCAAAGGGGAGCCCGAGCATGACCCTCAGCTCATTTTCTTTATTTAAATTTAGAGAGGGTCTTGGCATATTTTAAAGGCTTAATTGCCCAAACCCTCTTCAATGTGGGATTAAAATCCCATAGACATATGCCCCTTCACCATCTGAGTGGCACCTCCTCTCCAGCACCTCCTCTCACGCTAACTCCAGCAGTGCCACTCGATCGCTATCTCTCTTGCCACGTGGTGCAGCCACGACAAGCCACAGGGCCTCCACATTGGATAGCAAGCAGCCAACTGGAGGATGCCACATGGTGGAAAAAGACATTAATAGTTAACAGCCATATCCCTTACGTTATTGTACTACCATGTTAGTTTCATATGGCTACCACGTCATCTGACACGTCACCATTGGCCGAATTATTTTTGCTGAGGTCATCATTTTGGTAGCCTAAAATTGACAGCCATCCAACCGTCAAAATAAGTGAAATTGGGCATTTTGTGACGTACATATGCCCTTCAAATTTAACATCTAGTTCTGCTCATGTCATCAGGGTTTGAAAAATCTTAGCTTTCACCATTAGAGTTTTTCATTTTGTAGTCCATCTTCAGAGGGCTATATCTTGCTCATTTTTGCTCCTTTTTTCAGGCAATTTTTTTTTGAAATTGGGTAAAATTTCCTAAACAATCCAGTGGTGGTATTAGTTTTGGAACTTGGTGGTCAGATTTATCAGAAATTACTTATTTTATTGATAGTTCCTGTTTGTTCTTGATTTTTGCAACTTCTTGGGCTTCGTTTGGGCACATACGGTAACATTTTGATGTGAATTTTTTTTTGAAAGTGCATAATTTTTCATCTACTTTCCAGATCTGCAATAATTTTTTAGTGATTGGCATGGATATATCACTTTAAGAAATAGGTCATTTTGGGGCTATATTTGCACTTGGTTAATCCTTGGATTTCAGTTTTTTTATTTGCATTAGTCATTTGAAGGATTTATCATTAGTTACAGTTATTATTTGGTTGTATTGTGGATATTTCAAAGGTTAAAATCCCCACTCCATATAGCTACCATGAATGGAAAGTATCTTTAACTGATCATTTTTTGAGTATTGGATTGCTTAGAATGACTCTTGGGAAGGATCAAGAACCTCAAATAGGTGTTGCGGAAAGGAGAAAATGGTTTGATAGAAGGGATAAAGCACTTGGCTCTCTTATATCATCCATCTCTCATGACTTGCACTTTCATATTGCATCTTGCACACATCCTCATGATGTTTGGGTCATATTGGAAGGACTCTTAGGTAAACCTGATAGAATGAGAAAATTCAGATTAGAGAATGATCTCATAGGTCTAAATCCTAGTGATTTTGATAATATTCAAGACTTTTTCTCTAAGTTCAATTCTATTATATTGGAGCTTTCTACATGTGGCATTGTTAAAGGGGATGAACAATTGATCTTTTCTTTTCTTTCCAAGCCTTGTCCTAATTATTCTATGTTTGTTTCTACATTCTATGCTACTATGGATGGTCTTAGTAGTGCATACAAATTGCCTTCTCTTGATGAATTTACAGCGCAACTCACTAGGGAACAAGCAAAGTTGGCACACATGGGACAATTGAAGCCTTCCATACATCATGCATTGATTGCAAGTCCTCTTCAAGAGAGGAATCATCTAAAAGAAAGAGGGAGAAATGTACATACTAAAAAAAGCTAGGACATGATGAGCATAAGCATTTTCAAAATAAGATTGATGAGCTAACTCATGTTATTCAGAAGCACAACCGTAAATTTCCCTCATCAGTGTCTACTCCTTCTACACATTTGACAGCTTCTACATCTCCATCATCATCAAAAGATGAAGGTAGAGGACAAGCATTCTTGGCTTCCACACATCCTGAGAAAGGTAAATGGCTTCTTGATTTTGGTACATCACATCATATGGCATCTTCTATGGATATGTTTTCTTCTATTGAGCCTTGTATTTCTCCTAATATTTTTATGGGTAACAACACATTCATGAGTGTCTGTGGGAAAGGGTCTATTCCTATGGGAGAGGGGAAATTTAATGATTTTCTTTATGTACCATCTTTAACCACTAATTTTCTTTCTATTTACCAAATTACACATGGGGCACAAGGTAAAATTGTTGAGTTCACTCTTGATTTTGTCTACATTAGGGACTTGGAGACTAGAGATGTCATAGCTATGGGAGTTGTTGATCATACTTCACACTTTTATTCTTTTTCATATTTTGTTGCTGATGATGATGATATTCATGATGTACACATCCCTTTTCCAAGGGATAATTATGAGTATAACTTTGGGCACTTGAATCATTTTGTTGTTGAGACAAGTGTTGAGCTTCCTACTCCTCCACCTCTTGCTTGCTCAGACATGGGCTCTAATATTCAGCTAGATGATCATAGTGTTTCAGATCTCACAGAGTGTGATGACTACTTGGATGCCTCTTCAGCATTTGTTGATTCTCATGATGCATATTTTGGAGACATACATGAGGGGGTTTCTCATTCCTTTGATAATAGAATCATAATTGGGGATACTTCTTCACCTTCTTTGGAGATTGACACTCTTGATTCTTTTCCTTCTTCACTTGATTTGTCACATGAGGTAGTAGATTCTTTGAGATTGGAGATTCCTATTCAGTCTTCAAATATTCATCCATGGAGACCTTCATCTTCTTCCTCCTTCCATTTTCACATGGATTGGCTTCTTCATCATTTGATGTATCGATTTCTTCCTAAGGGGAGACATGTTTCTTATAAGAATTGGTTGATCTATTGTTTGTAGGTACTCTTCATCAACATGGGAGCTTCTACATTATGGGGGGATATCATGTCTCCAACTATCCTTCTTATAGGGGGGATAATTATTTGTATATACATGATGTATGTAGTTCTGGGGGGGTCTTGATTACTCCATCCATCCATGCATCTTGTTTTCTTCTCTCTTTTTGGGGGAGGGTTTTTCCCACGCGGTTTTCCCTCTTTCTCCACTTTATGAGAGTTATTGCATTTCATGTATTGCATATTATACATGGGTACCTCACATGGCCTAGTTTTCAGGACCCATCTTGCATTGTAATTTTAAGTGTATTCCCCTAAGTTGCGCTTAAGGGGGGTGTTGGTGTAATTAAATATTCCTAATTACACTTTACTTAATCTTACTTAGGTTAATGCATTACATAGTAGTTTGTGATTTAGACACCTAGGAGTTTGCACATCAACTAAGCACATGGTGTAGGATAAATTCAACTTTTGGTGTGAGATCCACTTTTAGTGCTCTTATCACATTATCATCCTAATCCCATTGCACATACTTCATTGCATAATAGAGGATGATCCACATTTGGTGAACATGTGATTACACCTAGCATAGGTAATAGCTTATCAGCTCCTTATCATTCTCTCTTATTACCTTTCCTATATAAGGAGGCCTACTATGTAATCATGTATATCAAGGTACATTCAATTGATCAATTCAATATCAATCATTGCATTCATATCATCTCTCTTGTGCTTTTCTTTAACCTCTAGATCCTTGGTTCAGTCTTTTCTATTTGCAAATTCTTACAATAAGAATAACAATAAAAAGGGAAAGAATACAAATAAATTAATTAAACTTATTATTATTGGAAATAAAAAATAATTATAAGAGAAGTAGAAAAATATGAAAATAAAAAAGGGAAGAAAAAATACATAAAAGATGATTCACCTAATAAACTAAAGAAAAGGAGCAAAATACAAGAGAAAGTCATCAAGAACTAAGGACATAAATATAAGGATAAATAAATAAATAACTAAAAGTGAAATAAGACAAATTATAAAATCTAACCACATACTATATTAAAATAAGAATAATAAAAAACAATACAAAGAAAAAACTTAATCTTTGTTGGAATAAATGATGTCTTACTAGTTGTACTCTTTACTTAACTTTACTTAGGTACACTCATTAATAGGTAGATGGATATTATTATCTCCTATTTGGACTATAACATATCCTAGAGGATATTGTTTAGGTATGTTATAACTCTATTACCTCCAGGTTGAGACAGTTGTCTCAACCTTGCCCTTTCTTTCTATATGATTTTGCATATTTAAGAAGAGTCTCTGTATCTTTATATTTACATCATTTCAATACAATCTTGTGTTGATTACTTATCTCTTCTAGTGGATTTGTGGAGATCTAGGGTTCTAGATATAAGATGAACTATCCTAACATGGTATTATAGAAAATAATATATCATTTCCTTCTAGTCCATAAATGTTTTCATTTATCATGAGGTATTTGGTTTCTCTCTGAGAGTTTACCAGTATTCATTGGTTATAGTAAGCTCTTATGGTCGGGTAATATTATTTATCTATTTTCAAAGAGATCTATCTTGTTTTATGGGTAACATTTAAACTTGTTTGACCAATGCACTTAATTGGTGGAGATATTCAATTTTCACCTCCTTTCAACTATATCTGTTATTGTGGTCAACATATGAGGGCCTATTTTTTAATTTTTTTTACAATTATGGCCATTCAAAACAATTTTTTTTCTTGGTTTATATTGCTAGCTATAAAGGAGGAAATGGAGGAGGTTCTTAATCCATACCTAGTGGATAAAAATATGGCTGTGAACATGAACACCATCCACTACATCAAAAAAAAAGGAAGGGTGACATTACTGAGCTGAGAACCTATGGAGACTTCTTCAAAGAAATTAACATTACCTATGGGAGTCCAACTTGGCATGGAATTTTTTGACATCTCCTATTGTTGATATTAACATATTATATGGTCTTGTGTTAGACCTCATTGGTTTCCTTGAGAATGTTTTCTATCACCCAGTTGGAGCTCTCATGCACCTGGGACTACGTTGTGGCCATGTCTAGTCTCACTTTCTTCTCAGCAATGGACAACTATTACACTTTGATAGAAACTTCTTTAGATTCAAATAATCTCTCCACCATTATTTTCACTTCCTCAAAGTGACTCGTCTCCACAACCCTCATGGATTTACACAAGTTCAAAGACTCAACAAAATATGATGTTGATAAATAGGAAGGGATTGAAGGATTTTTAGGCTCATGTGAAGGTATTGAAAGGGTATCATATGTACCTTTCATAGACTCAAGTGACCTAATTATCAATGTGACTCATTTAGATAGATGAGGTGTTCTTTGAGGTGGAACTATTTGTATGCAAATCATTTTTTGGCATGGAATTCCTAGCACACGTGTTATTTTTTATATAAATAAGGAAGCATAAAAATCAGAGGGGGCTGAATCAGTTGTGTCCATTACTTAAAATTTAGCAAACTTTTAAACTTAAAATTTAGGTTTGATAGATAAATAATGAAGCACAAATCCACAACAAATAAGGAACACATAGCACCTAGATTTGTTTTCTTGAAAAACCTAGTTAGGGTAAAAAACATTATGGGGATGAACCCACAAGATGATGTACTCTATTTAAAGAACTATACCCTGTTAGGAGTATTATAATGGGAATGGACATGTATTGAGGCCTACTACCTAGATCTCACTACTCAAATAAATTAAGGAAGGCTCACTTCCAAATAAAAATCATGAACTACAATCCAAAATGGATCACAATCCATAAATTATGAACTAGATATTAGCATCTTCAACATGCATAGGTTAGTTATATTGAAGTACATATATAAATTTATTTTCCACACCAGATCTCTACCTTAATTTTATATTCCATTCATACATCTTACACACATACACACATCCATACCCAATCCAAAAAGGGATATAATTATATTTATACAATTCATCAACCTTGAAAGAATAATCAACGTTGGCCAAAATCTCACCACCTAATTGTAAAATTAAAATTACATGCAATAGAATATTTAATGTGAACATGTACATATTGAATAAGACATAGTTTGGACAATTAAATCTATCCTCAAACATACTAGGCATCCAAAAATTGTGCGTCAAACATTCGCAACATGCTAGATCACCAAGTCGGCCAATAACATAAAGAACATGAATTGACCAATATAAAATTACCAAATTTGATCACCACAATTAATAAAAACTAGAAGTTATACAATAGGATCGTGATCTAGAAATGTACACAAGCACCATGAATAACCATAGTAACATCCACATAACCTCAAATCTCTGAAATCATCAACATCTTTGAACTGAACCTCAAGAAGATAATTATAATGATTGTCAACAAAGAAATATTTCTTGTAGGCATTTAAATCACGAACCAATCGAGTTGAGGAAAAAAAAAATCTCCAAACCTACTACACAAATCCACATATTAAGATATTTTAATGTCAAACCATACTAAACTAAATATTGAAACACTGTCATCACTAAACATCCAAAAATACCAGTCTCAATATAGAAACCCATATCTAAATCAAATCTTCATGCAAACCTCTGTAAGTTGAATTGAATTAAATAAAAATATCCCACAAAAAAACTATACCATCCATAGATTCTTATCTTCAACACACATACCGCACCAAAAAAAAACTCACTAAAAATCACAAGCATATTGTCTTAAATAATAGAAATATATTTCCATCAATGACAAAATATCAATGTCAGCACATATATGCACATTATTCCAAATTTTTTTTGGTTTTTTCTTCTTTTTATTATTTTGGGTTCAAGCAGCCTTAGATATGCCATCAATAGGATAATCTTGTCCTAGAGGAGCTTGATTGAGAGGAACATGATTTATTGAATCCTGCTCAACTCGAGAAATTATGGTTCATTTGATCTGATTAGCTCATGCAAATTTGTGATCAGATCCAATTTTTTTCCATGCATCTAGACATGAGTATAGTCAAATTTATATCTTTGACCATCATTGCCCATCATTACTGGTAGGTATCTCCTTTGTTGGTGCCTTCATTATTCTAATAGGAAAGTAAATTAGCATATTCAAGTAGGCATATTTTTTTCATTACTTAGTCCACGTACATATCACTTTTGATAAGTATCTAGGGTGAATTTATTACTCACATACGTTCATTGCAATATAAGTGTTAGTAGTGGGAGTCAAACTTGCAACAAGAGTGGATGAAAGCCTATAATAAGTCATAGATCAAACAACCCTAACACTATCCTCATCATTAGCATTGCTACTAGTAACCACAAGGTCGAGCTCAAGGAATAATTCAAGTGCCCATATGAGAAGTCACAAAATTCTAAAGGAATAATTTACTTAGAAAAGGGGAACATTAAGGCCTATTTTCTTTTTTTACATGTCCTACATTCATCATCGATTGGTAGTTATTTATTGTAGATGACTTCCCATATTTGAGTGCATTAGCATTGGAAAAATATTTGCAAGGATAACTTTCTTTTTGCAGGATATACATTGTTAGTTTGACTACTTATTTTTAGAAAGTCCATGGCTCTTCTTTAGTGCACATGCTCTTGTCTGTTGATGTGATTACAGAGTCTCCCGTAAATTTCTAGTCACATGGATCACCTAAGACTCTCACTTGTTATTTACAAGTGCCTCAATTGGCCCTTTATTTGCCTCATTAAGCCCATAATATTTGTGTCTTGGTATTTATGGTGGGTGGTATGTAGAATGAACAACAAATAAAGTGATTTTATTAGTTCTCTTCTTGGGACATTTTCGTCATGGGGGGGACATCTTTTTTCTAACGTGTTGAGCTAATGGTCACATGGTGAATAAACCTTTGCCCCAAGTACTCAATATGGGTGGGTCATTTTTTCCTCCTTTTAGCTGTAGTAGGTGATATTTTATTCATTTGTGTAACTTACAAATCTAGAGTCCATTTTCAGAAATTCACACATGATGACAAAGGTGGTTCCATGCACTATTCATTGGTGCTTGCGTTTATTATTTTTTTTGTCCTTATCAATCACATAATAATATTCATAAGTAATTTTTTTGTAGACATATTAGATCAATTTCCATCCATGTCATATGGGAAACTCTACACACATGATGTGCCATATTATTATACTTAGACTGAATTATAAAGTGTCATGGGGGATTCTGTTGAGACTTTTTTTTTTCATTCAATTTTTTTTCAAAGTGGGAGTTCCTCCACAACAATAGAAAAATCTTTGATATTAATTCCCCATGCGAATATGTATCTTGACACACATCCTTTTCTGAGTTACAAATACACTTTTGGTCCCTTAGGCATAGCATGGTTGTGTACATAATCTCAATGGATCTACAATTTCTCACAACAATCATATTTATGGGGGGTATTATATCGTTATTTCTAATTCATCCTTTGATTCACTTAAAATGCATTGAGGAACTATTGCATTCCTCTCTGCATAAGTTCCTTCATTTGGATTGAAGTGTGTTGAGAAACTCTTACATTCCTTTTAGACTATTACACCTACTTTTTCAACTTGGTTGAAAAGTGATGATGGTATCACTCAAACAACATCATTGGATATGTAGCGAAGGCCACTCATGTAGATTCATGTCTCATCTATATCTTGGATTAAAAAATATTATTGACATTGTTACCATCTAATCATTGTTCAAGAAGTGCCAATTGGAGAACTCATACAGATAGTTTTATTCCTGATCATCATATTTTGAGAGGAGATAATCAAGTATAGTACTATATTAGTCATCAATAGAATTCTAGATTCTTTTTTCTTCAGTAATGTTCATGTTAATGATTTTATGACATATTTTGAAGGCTTTTCAAATATTCATTTTCTCTCTTTTGGAGATTATTTTTCGCCCACTAGGTTTTCTCTTTTTCTCAAGTTATAAAGATTTCATTGTAGTCATACATGTGTACTTGACATGCCATTTCTATTAGGAACCATACAACTCTCTACTACATTGTTGTACTCCCTAAGTTCCACTTAAGGGGGTTGTAGGAGTAAATGGTGTTTTACTATTTTACTATTCACTTAAGTTTACTCTAATGTACAATCATTATTAGGTAGATTTATATTATTGAGTCCTATTTGGACTCTAACATATCCTAGAGGATATTGTTGAGTTCTATTAGATCTCTAATACCTCCAAGTCGAGTCAAGTTTGTCTCAACCTTATCTTTTATTTCTATCTTCTCTTGCCTATTTAAGTAGAGCCTTTATATATTTTTACTAGCCTCATTTCAACATAATCTTGTGTTAATTACTTCTCTCTTTTGGTGGATGTTTGGAGACTGGATTTTGGATATAGGATGAACTATCCTAACATGGTATTAGAGAAAATTGTCTAACATCCCCTTCCAATCCATATTTTTTTTCATTTATCATGAGGTACTTGGTTTCTCTCTTAGAGTTTACAAGTGTTTATTGGTTATAGTAAGGTCATATGTTTGGCTTATATTATTTCTCTATTTGCAAACAGATCTATCTTATTTAGTGGCTAACATTTAAACTTTTTAAACTAGCACACTTCATTAACCTAGAGAGATTCAATTTTTAGTTGCATTCAATTATATCTATTATTATGGTTGACATAGGAGGGCTTATTTTTTTGCAATTATGGACATTGAAAATTAGTTTTTTTTTCTTGGTTTATTTCACCAACTATAAATGAGGCAAGTGAGGAGGTTATTAATACATACCTAGTAGAGCGCAACATGGATCTAAACATGGACACCATCCACTACATCAATGACAAGGAAGGGCTATATTACTGAGCTGAGAAGCTATGGAGACTAGTTCACATAAATTGATGTTACCTATGGTAGTCCAACTTGGCATGAAATTTATTGACATCTCATATTTTTTATGTTATCATATTATATGGTAATGTGTCAATGCTCATTAGTTTCCTTTATAATATTTTTCATTATCCAATTGGAGCTCTCATGTACCCGAGACTTTGTTGTAGCCACTTGTAGTCTCACCTTTTTGTCAGCAATAGACAACTATTCCACTTTCATGGACACTTTTGTGGGTTTCAATAATTTTTCCGCCATGCTTTTAACTTCGTCAAAGTGACTCCCCTCCACAACCCTCATAGATTTATACCAATTGAAGGAGTTAGGAGAATGGGATGTTGTGAATTAGGAGGTTATCAAAGGTTTTTTATTAAAAGAGTATCATACGTATCCTGCATACACTCAAGTGAACTACTTTTAATTGTGTCTCATGTATACAAATGAGGTGTTCTTTGAGGTGGAACTCTCTACATGCAAATCTATTTTTGGCATGGAATTCCTAGTTGGAAAGTTATTTTTTGTAGAAATAAGGAAACACAAAATTAAGATAGGGGTGGTAAATTAGTTATGTTCAATACTTCAAACTTTAAAATACTTTTAACCTTAAACTTTAGGTTTGATAGATAAACAATAAAGCATAAATTAGGGGAAAAACCATTATGGGGATGAACCCCCACGATGATTTACTCTATTAAAAGAACTATGCCCTATTAGTAGTATTACAATGTAAATGCACATGAATTCAGAAATACTACGTAGAGATCACTAAACAAATACAATAAGGAAGGATCACTGCCTAAAAAAAGTCATGAACTACAATCCAAAATGGACAACAACCCATAAATCTTGAGCTAGATAATAGCATCTTCAACATTTCTAGGTCAGTTCAATTTAAGTATATATACAAATTTCTTCTCCACACCAGATCTCTACCTCAATTCTAGATTCCACTCATAGCTCACACACACATACACATGTCCATACTCAATCTAGAAAGGCATATAATTACATTTATACATTTCATGAACCTTGAAAGAAAATCCAAGGTCAACCAAACTCTCACCACCTAATTATAAAATTACAATTAAAGGTAATATAATATTTAATGCAAACCAATCCATGTTTACTAAGACATAACTTGGACTATTAAATCCATCCTTGAACATGTTAATAATCTATAAAATTTTCCTCTAACATCTCCAACATGCTATATAACCAAGACATCCAATAATATGAAGAACATGAACTCACCAATATAAAATCACTAAATATGATCAATGCAAACTAGAAACACAATAGGATAATGATCTAGAAATATTCACAAGAACCATGAATACCCACAAAAACATCAACATCAAATCAAATCTCTAAAATCATCAGCATCTCTGAATTGAAACTCAAGAACACAATAGTAATGATTGTCAACAATGAAAAATTTCTTTCAGGCTTCCGAATCATTAACCAATCAAGTTGAAGAAACACATCAATGTCCCAAATCTGATATATATATGCACATATCAAGATATTTAAAACATTCTACATATATCCACATATCAAGATATTTCATTCTCAAACAATACCAAACCAAATAGTGAAACATTATCACCACTGATCATCCAAAAATACTAGTCTCAACATAGAAACCCATAACTCAATATAATGTTTATGCAAACCTTTGTAAGTTTAACTGAATCAAATAAAAACATCCCACAACATATCTATACCATCCATATATTTTGATCTTCAACACACATACCGAAAAAAAAAAAAAACAACTCACTAAACATCAGAGGAACACTATTTGAAACAATAGAAATATATTGCACCATCAATGACAAAACAACAATGTCATCACACATATGCACATTATTCCAATACTTTTTTGGTTTTTTCTTCTTTTTCTTTTGTTAGGGTTGAGAAGACTTGGACACACAATCAATAGGTTTAGCTTGTTTTAGAGGATCTTGATCGAGAGGAGCATGATTTGTTGAAACCTAGTCAAATCGAGAAATTATGGTTAATTTGATCTGATTAGCTCATTCCAATTTGTGATCAGCTCTAATGTTTTTCCATGCATAATGGCATGATGATAGTCGAATTCATGTCTTTGGCCATCATCCCCCATCATTATTAGTGAGTATCTCCTTTGTTGGTGCCTTAATTAATCTAATTGGTAAGTAAATTAGTGTATTCAAGTAGGAATTTTTTCATTACTTAGCCCATGTGCAAATCACATTTGATTAGTATCTAGGGTGAATTTTTTACTCACATATTCTTATTGCATTGTAAGTGTTAGTGGTGGGAAATGAGCATGCAAATAGAGGGGATTAAAACCTACAATACGTCATAGACCCAAAAACCCTTCGACCATCCTTGCGATCGACATTTCTACTAGTGACCACAAGGTCAAGCTCAAGGAAAAATGAAAGTACCTATCTGAGAAGTAAAATCATTCTAAAGGAAGAATTTACTTTGCAATACGGAAAATTAAGGCTCCTATTCTTTCTGTGCATGGCTTGCATTCATCATTGGCTAATGGTTACTTATTGCAGATGACTTCTCATCTTTGAGTGCATCAACATTGAGAAAATACTTGTGCGGATGAATTTATTTTTTCAAGGTATACTTTTGTGGTTTGAATACACTTGTTTTTAGAAAGTCTATGGCTCTTCTTTAGTGCACATTCTCTCCTCTCTTGATGTCATTAAGGAGTCTCTAGTGCATTTCTGGTCACATAGATCAACTAAGAGCCTCACTTGTGCTTCACAAGTACCTCAAATGGGGCTTTATTTGCCTCATTGAGCCCATACTTTTGTGTCTTGGTAGTTATAGTGGGTTGTATGTAGACCCAACACCAAATCCATCCATTTGATCAACTCTCCTTGGGACCTTTTCATCATGGAAGGGGTATTTCTTTTTCTAAAATGTTGAGCTAATGGTCACAGGTGACCAAACCCTTCTCCTGGGTACTTAAGATGGGTGCGTGATTATTTTTTCCTTTTAGCCATAATAGGAAATATTTTCTTCATTTCCATAACTTACACATCTCGAGTCCATTTTTCCAATTGACATATCATGCGAAAGGTGGTTTCATACACTATTCATTGGTGCAAGTTTATTATTTTTGTTTTTCCTTATCAATCATGTAATAATATTCATTATCACTTTTGTATAGACACATTAGATTAAGTGTCCATCCATATTATTTGGGGAACTTTGTACACATGATGTGACATATTATTGTACTCAAACAAAACTATAGATTGTCATGAGGGGTTGTGCTGAGCCTTTCTTTTCCATTCACATGTTTGTCAAAGTTAGAGTTCCTCCACAAAAATATAAAAATCTCTGATATTCTTTCCACATGCGAATATGTAGCTTGACACACATATTTTTCTCAATTGTAGATACACTTTTATTCCCTTATGCATAGCATGGTGAAACACAATTTTAATGGATTTATAATTCCTCACCCTATTCATAATTATTGGGGGTATTGTACTATTCATTCTAATTTATCCTTGGTTTCACTTGAAATGAATTGAGTCACTATTGCATTCAATTTTATACAGGTTCCTTGGTTTGGTTTGAAGTGCGTTGATACACTCTTGCATTACTTTTAGACTACTGCACCTACATTTTCAACTTGCTTGAGAGGTGATGATGGTATCAGTCAAGAAAAATCATTGTTTGTTCAATGAAGGTCACTCATGTAGATTCATGTGTCTTCTATATCTTAGATCAATAAATATTGTTTCCATTGTTTCCATCTAATCATTGTTCAAGAAGTATCAATCAGAGAACTCATACTGATTATTGTCTTCCTGATCATCCTCTTTTTAGTGGAGATTATAAAATATAGCACCATATTATTCATCAATATAAGTCTACATGTTCTTTATGCTTCGGTAATGTTCATGTGAACCTGATTTTAGGATGTATTTTTTAAGGCTTTTCAAACATTCATTTTCTTTGTTTTGGAGAGGATTTTTCTTCTATTGGGTAATCTCCTTTTCTCTAGTTATGAGAAATTACATTATAGTGATACATGTGTACCTAACATGGATTTTCTATTAGGACCCATACAACTCTCTAGTACAATGTTGTACTCCCTAAGTTTTCACTTAAGGGGGGGTGTTGGAGTAAATGGTGTCTTACTAGTTTACTCTTTACTTAAGTTTACTTAGGTAAAATAATTATTAGGTAGATGGATATTATTGAGTCCTATTTGGTCTCTAACATAGTCTAGAGGATATTGTTGAGTATTGTTAGATCTCTAGTACCTCTAGGTTGAGACGCTTGTCTCAACATTATCCTTTTTTTCTATCCGCTATTTCCTATTTAAGTAGATCCTTTATGTATTTATACTAGACTCATTTCAATATAATATTTTATTGATTACTTCTCTCTTTAGGTGGATGTTTGGAGAATAGGATATGGGTATAGAATGAACTATCCTAACATGGTATTAGAGAAAAATGTTTATGATCTCCTTCTACTCCATAAAGTTTTTTATTTATCATGAGGTACTTGGTTTATCTCTTAGATTTTACTAGTTTTCATTGGTTATAGTAAGCTTATACATGTTTGGGTCATATTATTTCTCTATTTGCAAATAGATCTATCTTATTTGGTGGGTAACATTTAATTTTTTTTGACTAGTTCACTTCATTGGTGGAGATTTTCAATTGTAAGCACCATTCAATTATATCTATTATTGTGGTCGACATATAAGGTCCTATTGTTTTTGCAACCATGGCCATTGAAAATTATTGCTTTTGCTAGTTTATATCACCATCTATAAAGGAGGCAAGAAAGGAGGTACTTAATCCATAAATAGTGGACCACAACATGGGTCTAAATGTGGACAACATTGACAACATCAACAAGGAAAGTTGACATTACTAACCTGAACAGCTATGGAAACTTATTGGCAAAAATTTTCATTACCTATGGGACTCCAACTTGGCCTAGCATTTTTTGAAAACTCCTATTGTTGATGTTATGGTATTATATGTTCATGTGTTAGAGATCATTGGTTTCCTTGAGCATGTTTTTCATCACCTAATTGGATCTCTTATGCACCCGAGACTTCATTGTGGCCACATCCAGTCTCACCTTCTTGTCAGTAATGGACAACTATTCCACTTTGATGGAAACCTCTTTCGCTTAAAATGATCTCTCCATTGTTCTTTTCACTTCCTCAAAGTGACGCCCCTCCATAACCTCATAGGTTTACACCAGTTCAAGGAGTGAAAAAAATTGGATGCTACAAAATAAGAAGTGATCGAAGGATTTTTGGGCTCATCTAAAGGTATTTCAAGGGTATCATACATACCTCACATAGACTCAAGTGACCTACTTTTCAATGTGGCTCATGTTTATATATGAAGTGTTATTTTAGTTGGAACTCTATGTATGTAAATTATTTTTTGGTATGGAATTCTTGGTACATAAGTTATTTTTGATAGAAATAAGGAATAACATAACTGAGGAGGGGATGGAGAATTAGTTGTGTCCAGTACTTCAAACTTTAATAAACTTTTAACCTTAAACTTTAGGTCTAATAGATAAACAATGAAGCACAATTCCACAACACGTCAAGAACACATAACACTAAGATTTGTTTTCATAGAAAATCTGGTCAGGGGAAAAACCATTATGGGGATGAACCCACTAGATGATATGCTCCATTAAAAGAACTATACCTATTAGGAGTATTACAATTCAAATGCACATGAACATTTAGCCACACTACCTAGATCTCACTACTCAAAAATAATAAGGAAGGCTCACTGACTAACAACAATTATGAACTACAATCCACAATGAACAACAATCTATAAATCATGAACTAGATAATAATATCTTCAACATGCCTAGGTTAGTTCCATTAAAGTAAATATATAACTTTCTTTTCAACACCAGATATCTAACTCAATTTTAGATTCCACTCATACCTCTCGCACACAATAACACATGTACACACATCCATACTTGATCCAAAAAGGGATATAATTACATTTATAAAATTCAAAAACCTTGAAAGAATAATCAATGTCGACCAAACTCTCACCACCTAATTGTAAAATTACAATCATGTAAAATATAATATTTAATGTGAACCAATCCATGTTGACTAAGACATAGCTTGGACCATTAACTTCATCCTCAAACATGGTAAGCATCCAAAAAAAAGTCTCAAACACCTGCAACATGTTACATCACCAAGTCAGCCAAAAATATGAAGAACATAAACTCACTAACATAAAATCACCAAATGGGATCACCACGATCAATATAAAATAGAAACACAATAGGAGTGTGCTTGAGAAACATCAATAAGAACCATGAATAACCACAGTAACATCCACATCAACTTTAAATCTCTAAAATCATCATAATCTCTAAATTGAACCTCAAGAACATAATAGTAATGACTTTCAACAAAGAAGAATTTCTTTGAGGCTTCCAAATCATTAACCAATCATGTTGAGGAAACACATCAATGTCGCAAAGATGCTACATATCTATCTAAATATCAAGATATTGCAATGTTGAACCGTACCAAACCAAATACTAAAACACTATCACCACTGAACATCTAAAAATACCAATCTCAACATAGAAACCCACATCTCAATAAAATATTCATGCAAACCCAGTGTAAGTTGACCTAAATAAACTAAATGAATACCACAAACTAACTATACCATCTATAGATTCTTATCTTCAACACACATACTACACCAAATAACTCATTGAATATCACAATAATACTATCTCAAACAATAGAAATATATTTCTACCAATGAAAAAACAATAATGTCAGCACATATATGAACATTATTGCAATAATTTTGTGGTTGTTTCTTCATTTTCTTTTGTTGGGGTTGAGAAGCCTCACATTCACCATCAATGAAATGAGTTTGTTCTAAAGGAGCTTGATTGAGAGGAACATGATTAGTTGAATCCTACTCAACTCAAGAAATTATCTACTACAAGTACACAACAATAGTGTTTAGAGTAGAAAAGAATATTTCTCTTCATAATTCAAGGTGAGTACCTCATTATCTATTTCAAATGTTAGTTTACATTTGTTTTCATAGCTTAATTGGAGTGATTGCTTATGTTTAGCAACTAGATCTCTATTGCTTATCTTACTAAATTAATTAGTTCAATTTTACAAGTACGTTTACACAAACTTAATCAAATTTGACATTGCATGAAAGAGGACTTGATTGTGTACTTCCTTAGTATAATATGAGTTTAGCATTTGCATTGCCTTATCTTCTTGGGTTCTGCTAATCGAACTTAGGTTATATTGAGAGTTACACCTGGAAGCTCATCTTTCTCTTGTATGTCTATTGTTAGTGTGGAAATGCTTAATTTATGTGCACATCTCACATAGTTGACATTACTAAATTTATTAACACCATTTTCCACCTAAATAGTTATATTAACATTTATATACATATGATTCACCATTTATTTGATTTATTCAATCAGGACATGAGATCCAAAATATCTACATGACTAAGAGCCACAAAATTAAGGACAACAAAAACTAAAAACAACCAGAAGAATAGTGTAGGCCAAACACAAATAGAGAGAGAGGGCAGGTATTACACAACACAACATAGCTAATTGAAAACTAGACTTCATACAACAAGATATTGACTATCAAAACTGGGACCAAGCAATGGGCCCAACATAACAAACTGAGATCTACAGCTAGAGAAGGATTGACCCATTTTCTTGCAGTGTAGTTATTTTAATATATTATTTAAATGACTAGGATGACTTATTATTATTTACTAGTATTTAATGATCTATTTTTTTCATGCTAATTCCATAGAGTTGTCACAATTCCTTGACCATATGAATATCTCATTTAGTTATATCAGAATCTTAATAAATAGCAAACAATAGTTCTTAAATAAATTATGCATGTGGTAAAATTAAAAAAAAAAAATTGCTAGTACGGTATACAAATTTAGTTTATTTATAATGATACAACTAAGTTGAAAATACTATTAAATTTCACAATATTTAAGTGTTTACTAAAATTAGGAATCTTAGAAATTTGTGTGGTTCTATTGTATTAATTATATATTATTTTTAAAGTTATATCTATAGTAGAAATTTGTGGTTTACTTATTTAGGTTATTTGCATGTATTGATAGTTTGTGAATTTAGTGTAGTTTTTAGTTAAGGGTACAAATAGACATGGAATTAGCATACTTTAATATTGTTGTGAATTAGTTGTGGTCTTCATGATGAGATTTAATCCATGCAATGAGTGTGAAAGATTCATAGGAAAAAAATTTTAGAGGTGGATGATCATCAAATTTAACCCGCGATCATTCTTGGAAACATAGATTAGGGTGATCCCACAATAGTGGGTTACACTTTTTTAGACATGCTGATTTTTTCTGAAATAACACATTTTTAATAAAATATGATGATCTAATCCTTGAGAGGTTCCATTTGAAGGAATTAATTACAAATGCTTATATGAAAACCTTTTAGATAAAAAAAATATTGATATAACATCTATACTATTCACAACTACAATGTAGTCTCCTTTGCACCTATTAAAACACTGATAAAAAATAACTTTGAATTTATCTTTTGGTAGATCAAATGAATCCATTTGACAAACGTATCTGTGTAGCAAGGTTCTACTGAGAAAAATATTTCCAATGATTATATTGTTAATATATATTGAGTTTATTATGACTTTGTATGTTTAGTTTTACTAAACGTAGATATTTCACTGTATGTCTACCTCTATGTTTGACACTTATGGAAAAATAGTAAATGAGGGAAAAAAAATTCTAAAAAATATCTACGCCCTAGGTATTGAAGTTCTCATTCTATCAAAAAAAATAAAAAATGAAATTGGACAAATACATGACAAGTTATAAGCTATGTAGTCGAGGTATGTCAAAATTACGATTAAGTAAACTTCAAATGTTAATAAAATATGCAATAATCATGATAATTTTATCAAACCAATTGCATGCCCTCCATATGGATGTTACAAAACTAAATTTGAAATAAGGACATTGATATCTATTCTAGAAAAAAAAAATTATGATCTATGAAAACAATGTAACTCTTTGAAAATGACGTTTTCAGCAACATACCAGTTTTGTGGGAAATAGAAAAAATCATTCAAATAAATTAAAAAATTAAAAAAAAAAATATGTTTAGAATCTAGACAGAAAATCCTTAAAGACTCTAATTTACTTCATCTTCCCATTTTAAATGGTTTAACGACAATATATATATGAACCTGAAAGTTTTTTTCAAAGTCTTGAGTTCAATGTCCGTTCAGGCAAACAAGTGTAACCCACTATTGTGGGTTCACCCATGAACATTATATTAACTACATATTATTTGTTATGTTAATTCTTCTTGAGTAAGTTTGACCATGGAAATTAAATTATCCTTGTGGTGTTAGTAAAACTATCCCTATTATTCTTTTATATGCATTTTAACTATTTATGACGTGGTAGATTATTTTATGATTTAAATATGTTTTATTTGGTGAAACTTTGTATTTACAATTTTGGAATTGTTTTGATACCTATAAAATGTTAATATTTTAACCTCTCGGTCCATTTTGAGCCCTTTTCATAAGTATGTTGTTTTACCAAAAAAAAAACTTAATGATATTTTTTCATTTACTAAGCATCATTTATTTTAACATGGAATCATTTATTATTTCTTTAAGATGGTTTGTGGAATCATTTATTATTTCTTTAAGATGGTTTGTTGTACAAGTGCTCTTTACTCTAAAATTTAAAGTTGTTCATCCATAGAGTACAAAGAGCCATTTTTTAGAGTTTTCAATCTTGTCATTAAGTAGATAGCGCTAAACTTCATAAAAAAAATAAGGAGAACTAATGACCAATTGTAGATAGTTGATAAATTAATGGAAGAACATCATATGATTTAGTAAATTTTTTATATTCATTTCTTAGTTTAAGGTTACTAGTGCATGGTAGAGAAAGTAACAAATATTACCATATTTTGAAGTAAGAGTTTGCAAATTTGAGCATAGGTTGAGTTAATGTTGAATAATGTCATTCTAATAGTTGAGATGAATTGGATGAGAAGACTATAAAATTTCCTTGACTATGTTCATAGATTGATATTTGTGCACAAAGATGATTATTTCTATTTTTGGTATGTTATTTAGAGTTCATGCAAATAGAAAAATGTATATAATTATTTTTCCTTAATTGAGGTATAATTTAATGTGGTATACCATATGGATAATTTATAAATACATTATCTCGAGTTGATGACATAATATACCTTGTATTGACACATTATTTGTGCGGATTCGCTCTTTCCTTCCTCGATGGATTTCACCTTGCTATCAGATTACCCCATTCTTCGTCTTCTTACTCCGCTACTGAGTCTGCAATTCACTTGAAGAGAAGATGAATTCAGTTATTTGTGTTTGCTAAGGAATGGCTTATCCTTATATAATGCTGTGGGGAAATGGACTTTCGATGCAAAGCAATCTCTCTTACATAGTTCGCAGGTTGTCGAATTTGACTTTGGTTTGGATTCGTGATCTTGAAGAGGCGTTAAGAAAGATTCGTTGAAATGATTTTGCACTGAATGGTGGTTACTACATTCTTCCACTCCTACTATTTCCAAACTATGTTGACTGCCTTTAAATCTGGCACATTGTTATCGCTGAGATGGATAGAGTAATTTGATTTGTTAATGTTCGTCAACTTCTTCACGCAAGTTATTTGACTTTCAGTTGGATGTGATTTTTTTAAAAAACTTTAGAAATGACAATTATTTGGGTACTATTTTTTTCCAAATTTTCTAAAAACAGAAAGGTCATGATGTAGAGTACTTTGTTTTTAAAAATGGTACAACACATATGTTGTTTTTACAATTAATTATAAGATTATCTTAAGGGCACATAGTAATACCAAACTTGTTATAGATAGTAAAAATGGTTCACAACATTTGTAGAATATAAAAAATATTCAACTCTTTATATCAATGTCCCATAAAATCAATAATTTCAAAATACAAAAATATGAAATTTGAATAATGGAAGGAAAACAATTATAGAATAAAATCAAATACCCTAAGCATATACTATTAGACGCTATGATTCATCTATCACTCTTATTATTGTGTACAATTTCATCCAATCCAATAATCAAAATATTAATAATAGATATGTTAATATATTATTTTTAAGCTATGTTTTTGATAGAAAAAGTAGCAAAAAGGGTGTTGGTCGAAGAACATAAGGACTAGAGGCACATTAACAACATATTAATGGCACTAGTCATAAGCATTTCAACAATAGTTTAACAACAGAAAGAACAAGGTCTAATTTTTAAGTTATGTTATAGTAACTACTTTTGTTCTTATTATAATTGCACCTTATCATTTCAAATTTCCATAGATTGAAATGTCCATATCCATTTTAATATGTATGATTAAATTGATTGAGAATAATTTTTAAATAATAATGAAAATGGATTGTAACCAAGTTTTAGATGATACTTGGATGACTAGGTTAATATTATTATATTTATTATGTTTTGATTAGTAAGGTAGGAAACAACTCAAACTCATTTACAAACTAGCCATTAAGGAAAAAGATCAGGATCTCAAAATGGGTGTGGCAACCAAATAAATAAAGAAAAATTGGATTCAAAAATAATGAAAAAATAAGGGGGATGAGGAAGAGATAATTTGATGTAGAAAGAGTAGCTAATGATTACCCAGGAGATGAATGACCTTTACAACCTATAATTCCTTGTAAAGGATTTCTAACTTGTCTATGCAGGACACTTCTTTGGTGACATTGCCTACATGAGTGGGTACAGTGTTTAGATTTTCATTTTGTTTAACTTTATTATTAGATTTGGGAGGTGAACCAACAAACACACATCCATATCCACTATTTTATGCCTTTGTTTCTTCTTCTACAAATGTTGATGAGAGAACTACAATGGGATAGTCAATTTCAACCATCTCCTCTCACCACATCAAAATGTCATACATGTTTTTGACAAATTTAATTTAATTGTCCTAGAGAGTACCTATAGTCTCCTTAATCTTCACCCTCTCTTCCAATGATCCAATAGTTATCTTAATATTCCACACCTCTTTCTTTAAAATAGAACATCCATAAATTTGCTTAGCCAACCCTTTCATAGAAGACCAAACCTCCTCATGAATTGACTCCATAAGGTGATCCATAGCCTTAGCTAGAGCTAGAATTTCTAATTTAGTGAATTTAGTCTTGGTCATGTATAGTTAAGCTAACTTCTACTTTAGAATTTCATTTTAGAGGTTTTATGCTTTCCACTACTCATTCACTTTAGTCATTGATTCCTCACAAATCTTGCAAATAAGGAGGTGCTAAACAAACTCAAAAGTCTATAGGGGGAAGAATCGGTCTAAAAAATATTTAATTTTTACTTGAGTTCCACTAATGGGACCTTAATCAAAAGTAATGAAAGATAAAATATTCTACAACAATATATATGAGATAACTAGATTTATTTGGAGTACCTAGGGAAGGAAAAATCATGGTGTGAGTCAACTTATTATGTATGAAAAATATTATAGGAAATATGAAATGAAGTATAATGAATTAGACCTTCACCAAACTGCTTCTATAATTCTCCTTAGAATACATGTAGATGCTTTTGACATGATTTTCTCAAGCAACAGTTGTCAATTAAATTCCATAACTTCCAGCACTCACTATTTCTCCTTAAAGCTCACATCACCCACACATCACACATGCATCACTCAGTTTGCAATTGATTTAATCTTCTATGTATACCATCTTGATCAATGCTAAACAAGGTATAATGGGTAACCCAAAAGTTGGCCATCAAAACATAATTGTAGTGAAAGTAGTCGTGGGTGATCACACAATACTGGGTTACATTTTTTTGACTAAATTTGACTTTGAAATCAACATTTTGCACTAAATCTTTACTTTCAAATTCATATAGAAGCTAAACCTTTAAGAATTTGAAGATCAAGTAAACTAATAAATTTTAATTTATTTTTTTTTGGAATAAAAATATATTTTGTTCGAAAAGGTTAAAAAGAAATTGTTCATATAAATCTAGCACATTTTCATCTATTGATAAAACTATGTTGAATGACTATGTTAATGTTGCTTAAGTTCTTCTAGGAAGTTATTTAATTTTTAGTTGTATGTCATTTTATTTTTTTAAATTAGAAATGAAAATTATTGCAACACTATTTTTTTTTTCAATTTTTCTAGAAATACAAAGGTTATGATGTAGAGTACTTTGTTTGTAAAAATGGTTCACAACAAATGTAGTTTTCACAACTAATTATAAGCTTATTTCATACTAAAAAAAATAATAGGAAACTTGTTATCGATAATAAAAATAGTTCACAACACATGTATCCTTCATAACTAACTACAAGATCATGTCAAACATGCATAATCTCAAAAACCTTTAACTCTCCATATCAATGTCACATGAACAAGTACTCTCGAAATACAAAAATATCAAATTTGAATAAATTTTTCAGTTCCTTAATAAATTTTCATTTAATTCATAGAAAATATTTTAAAATAGATTAACCATCTAGTTTTATTTCACGTGTCTACCCATAAATATTATAAACATAAACGTGCAATATGAAAGATAGCGTAGTGGCAAATCTTATTGATGCACAAAAATCTAGTTAAGGTTATTATAGCTTTCTTCTATAGTTATTTATTTATCTTTAAGGATCCTAATTAAAAGAATTTATGGACCATAACCCTTTTCCTAGCTATTAGTTTGTTTTCCAGTCATTGCAAAATCTTATGAAAATGGCCTATTCTTTGCAGTCTTTGTTTTGCTGTCCTGCTGTGCCTGCAATCTCAGTTTTGACTTGCGATGAAAATCCTTAGTGTTTCATGGCGTGCGCTCCTGCCCTATGTTCTTCTTGTTGTCATCTAGCTCCAGTCCAGATCACATCTCCTAATTCGTAAGGCCCAGGGAATTTTTCAATTTTTGAGGTCTGCGGGAAACTTTTTTTAAAATCTGCCACAGTGTCGAAAACCCATAGTGTTTTTGAAAACCCGTGATGTTTTCAGCTTCCCTACTATCTTTCGGTCTGTTGATATTCCTGTGTGTTTTCGATCTTTTGCCGAAAACCTGCATTGTTTTCGACCCTTTGCCTTCCAGCTTTGTGCACTTGTCTTTTGGTGCTGAAAACTTTATGTGTTTTCGACCTCGGTCTTAACTGCGCAAGTCCGACTGGATGGTGGGTCCAGAATCTTCCTGATTGGTTGTCGCATGGCCGCATGTTAGACTTTTCTAACATGCAATCATGCAACCGCTTACCACCTAGCCATGTGGGTCCTAGTCCTGTTCAACTGCCTGGCGGTCTACTTTGTCTTAAGTGCGCAAGTGCGAAGATGTGGGGCTAGTTTCTTCAAAGTGGCAGAGGGAGGAGATCAATGGTCGGCGTGTGATCGCATGAAATATTCTTTCCCCATGTGATCATGGTCCTGCCATTGATTTTGTTTGTTCCAAGCGTTTCTTCAGTGAAGTGGGCCCGGTGTCAGAAGGGTGGTAGGGGGCATGTTCTTATTGGCTGTCGCATGGCCACATGTCAAACTTTTCTAACATACGATCATGCGACCGCTTGCCATCTGTCTGCATGGGTCCCGATTCTTACTAGTTGGTGGTTGTTGTTTGGTTGGTCTGAGGCAATGATGTGGCAGCTTGGGGTTGGCTGTCGCATGATCGCATAGCCCAATTTTTGGCTATGCGATCATGCGACCGCTTGCCATGTGTCCCTAGGGCCCAGTAGCAGGTGATGGGGCATCTTCCGGATGCTAACTGATAGTGTTCTATTGGCCGATGAGTGACAGATGTGGCGGTATAATGGCCTTGTCGCATGATCGCAAGGGCCATTTACATGGCTTGCGATCATGTGACAGAACCCCTAGTGTTGACTTCATGTGGTCTGGCAGTTCCCAATTGGTCGGTGGGTGACGGCGGTTATGCTGGCGGGTAACGGTCTGCAGGTTGTCGCATGTTTGCATAGCCCATTTCCTGGCTATGTGATCATGTGACAGGGTGCCACGTGTGCTGTGGCCCGTTTGCAGTTGTTTGGTGGTCCCATTGGTAGGTGGTGTTTCGGCAATCTCCGGTTGGTCCGAGCTGGCAGGAGGATAATTTTGAACGTGGGCCCAGGTCAGGGTATCTCGGCGATGACATGACAACCAGCAGGGTGCATGTTAGCGGCTTGTCGCATGTTTGCGTGAGACATTTTTCCATCTTGCGAACATGCGACATACCCTTTTGTGGCAGCGGCAACATCAGCGGTTATGAAGAAGGAAATGGGAAGTGGCATGTCGCATGTTCGCATAGCCCATCTCCGTGCTATGCGATTATGCGACCAGGCATAAGGTGAACCCATTTTCCTATGGCAGTCAAGTTGTGACCGCGCGATTGCGCGACTGAGAGAAAATGGTTAAGGAACATGAAGCCCGTGAAATGCATGATAACAGTTGAGATTCAGATTTGAATTTCTAAGAGTTTCCAACGACAGAGGGTACCATTTTTATGGAATTCAATGCAGAAATGACCCTGTTTGGTGAGAAGCGATTGGTTTACCATTTGCAGTGTGGTCCAGGGTGCTTGATGGTTGATTGCAGAGGGATTTGTACCGTGAGGAATGATTACAATCTTGGCTCGAGAAGTGTTTGCAGCTGGTTGATTAGACTGTTTGAGCTTGCATGTTGTGGCTTAACCCCTGTCATGTCTGTGTTAATTTCTTGGTGGGGTTAGGTGATTTTGAATTTTTGAGTTGGAAGTGATCATTATGCTTGCTTTGTAACCCTGGTATAAAGGGATTTTTGTGATCATTTTCGAGAGCATTGGGAGTTAGGTATTCAAACTTTTGGGTTGTGAGTCCTCTTCTCAGTCTGGATTGTAATGACTTGTCTAGATTTTATTTTGACTATTGAAAGAAAGTTGTAGGTCTAAGCTGTAGTTTGCAAGCAGGGTTCATTTGGATGGATTGTATACATTTGAGGATTCTTCATACTTAATGCAAGCACATGATTCTCATCTCTCCCTTGTGTCAACGTAGATGAATTTTGAACTTTCCAGTTCACTGCATAACAATTTATGTAGAGGTCTTCATTCTTGAGTTCTAATCTAGGATTAGATTAAATGATGCTTCAGGTGGGACCTAGATTTATCTCTTGTCTATGTAGGGATATTTTGTAAGTAGTAGAGGAGATTGTAAATGTGTTTATGGCTTTGAATCTCAGATACATTCTAGTGTGTGTGTGTAGTCTGTCTAAGAAACCTTGCCCAATGGATGAGGCACTGGCCTAGATAAGTATTTCTTTGTTGACATATACTGATTGTTGTTGTTATGATCCAAAAGCATAAGTTAAGAACCATTCTCTAAATTTTTTATATTTGGTTGTATGTGGTTCTACCCCATAGCAATGGAGAGTCAATGAGTGTGTGGTTAACATTCAGTACTTTCTTGCTATCCATTTATCTGTTATTCAAACCCAGTCTTTGGTGTGTAAAGTATAGTTTATATTGGGTTAGGTGTACCCGCCTTGATTTTGCAGAGCTAGAAGCAGAAGAGGGCAGTCTTGTCCCTAGAGTTGGTCCGGTTATCCTAAGACCTCATTACATTTTGGAGCTAACCACCCCTAAAATCTATCTGAGGGTATACTGGCAGCCTATTAAAGCATAAGCGTCATTTTGGACACCAACACTAGCATAACTCAAAAAAGAAGTTACCTACTCCCATAAATTAGTCCAATGCTACATCCCTAATTGATTATAGTGAAGAGGTATTCTATGTTAGGATGCAT
The DNA here is from genome assembly GCA_027943335.1 of Chamaecyparis obtusa. Taxonomy (NCBI): domain Eukaryota; kingdom Viridiplantae; phylum Streptophyta; class Pinopsida; order Cupressales; family Cupressaceae; genus Chamaecyparis; species Chamaecyparis obtusa. The sequence continues at coordinate 341,615 of BSBK01000849.1, forward strand.
TCCTCAATGCTTATGTGAAACTTGTCTTACAGATTTTCGCAGCCTACAAGTTTGGCAGCATAAAAATATGCTCTAATGTTATGTTTTGCATTTATGTTCAAGCTGATCAATTTGGTCTAGAAGTTTTCTTTTTACTAAATTTAATTGAGCATTGGTTCGAGGTTTTCTTATATGATTGCTCTTGCACTAACTTCTCCTCTAAGTATAGATGTCTCCTATTCATGTGAGTGTTTTCATTGTTGTCTCTGTAGTGTACATTTAAGGTGTGGCTCACACAATTATTCTTAGCATACACATCGTAGCCAGTCTCCCTTACCACATCGTCAATTTGTCAACATGATTGTGGTATCCTCCATTGACATATTGCTGACCTCCAAATTGAATCTTTACCATTTTTTGATTGAGAAAATCAGAAAACCAAGGATGATTGTGATATTGCTATCAAAATTTAAGTGTGTAGTTTATTTGAGTCAAACTCATTGATCTATGTTTCGATGAGTTTGACTCCAAAAAAATTACACAGTTGAATCCTGATAACAATATCACAATTTGACTTGCTGTGAAAAATCTCTTCTACTTATCATTTTGATAATAGATGGAACAAACACCCTAGATCCTTCTCCTCCCCTTGGTAGGATTACATTGACGATATAGCGACATGCTAATTTTCTTCGCTCCTAAAGTTTTACATCAAACCGCAAACATATGATTGAATGCTTCAGTATTTTGTTTTTATATAATTTGAATACGAAATGTCTACTATTCATCACCTAAAATATATATCCAGCTGGATTGTTATTTGAAATGAGAGAGAATATAACGCCAATTCTTTATTGTTTTCACACCAGAAAACGTTTCGATCCGTCGGCTTTGTGATCTAGTTTTCTGATTTTCGACCTCTACTGTTTTAAGAGACTAGTAAACTAAACTCATGTTTCTATAAAACAATAATAACCGAACATATCAGATTATTGCTCATCTAGTAAACAGTGTAACCGCATGTTTGATTAGGGGAAGTTGACTTGGGAGCCGAACTTTGAATACTGTTGTCAAGAACGGTCGTTTGGAATGGTAGAGTCGACTGACATATTGCTACTATATATTCCTCACTCTGTATCGTATTTCTATAACATTCGGCAATTATCACAAACTGTTTTTGTTTGTTATCCCAAAGGTCTGATCATAAGCTTCAATTTTGTTTCATACCGCAAAGGTCTCAGCAAAAAAATTCATTTTGTTTTAATAGATTATTAGGCCTCATAGAATTCTATGGCAATATCCCGGTTAACTATCGGCGGTGGGCATCTAACAATGGAGCAAGTAAAAGGAGATGAAAAGCACAAAAGCCAAGCCCAGATTCGAGACATTTGGAGATCTGTTCAGGGTAGTGATGATTGGAGTGGCATGCTTGACCCCATCAACCCACTTCTCAAATCGGAGATACTCAGGTACGGTTATTTTGCACAGCAGTGTTATGATTCATTTGACAATAGTTATTCTTCCAAGTACTATGGGAATTCCAAACGCAGCAGAAGTTCTCTGGGGCGTAAATTGGAATTGCTTAGAATTGGGCGTGGGTATCAAGTAACCAGATATATTTATGCCAATACTGCAGTGCTAGACTCGTTTTTCAAGCCGAAATCCGGGGATAGCGGTGCTTGGATGGGATATATTGCCGTTTGCAAAGACCCAATGGAGATAAAGAGATTGGGAAGGCGAGATATAGTTGTTGCATGGAGGGGAACTGAAACCCCTCAAGAATGGATGCAAAATTTGAAAGATATATTAGTTCCTGGCACCTTATCTCAGAGTACCCAGTGTCCGGAATTACAAACAATCTTCAAACCCGGTGTTCAAATAGAGAAGGGATTTCTGAGCTGTTACAACACTGTATATGGAGACTCTGTGAGATGCAGACACAGTGCAAGAGATATCGTGGTGAGGGAAATAACAAGGTTATTGAATTAGTACAAAGATGAAGATGTGAGCATAACGTTCACTGGGCATAGTTTGGGGCCTGCCTTAGCAACTCTAAATGCATATGATGTCAAACAGATTCTCATGAAAGAAAATGATAGGAAATCAATACCTGTCACAGTTTTTGCCTTTGCTTCTCCGCGCCGTGTAGGAAACCTAGCATTTTCACAACATTTGCAGGAGATCGGCGTTAAAGTGCTGCGTTTGGTGAATACATGGGACTTCGTTCCCAAAGTTCCAGGAGTTTTTATCAACGAGAACATGGGATGGCTTACCAGGTTCCTGCATTGGCTTCCATGGACATATGTTCATGTGGGAGTCCCCATCACTTTGGACAGTAACAGCTCTCCAGTGCTGAAGAAATCATATAATCCAGCCAGCTCCCACAATTTAGAGGTTTATCTTCACTTGGTTGATGGGTTTCAAGGGAACAACAAGCTGCCTTTCAAACCATCCGGAAGAGATCCAGCTCTGGTGAACAAGTGCTCCGACTTGTTGATTGAAAAGCTTCAGATCCCTTCTCACTGGTAGGCAAAGAGGAATAAAGAGATTGTAAGAAGGATAGATGGGTTATTCGTATACTCTCCTACCACTCCCACTCCTGTTCCCTTAACTCCTCGTCTCCTCTATATGCACCACAGTGATTCCAATTCACACCTATTTTATTCAACATTAAATTGTAATTGTCAAATTCTTGTTCTGTCCTAAAATTCCTATGGCTACGTTATTCTTTTTGAGCGCAACGTGTTAGCCTTTAAACTTGTTCCCACATGGTGCCAGGTTTACACTATGATTGACAAACTGATTAGTTTTTGCTCCAAAGTCTGACAGGGAAAAGTGCCAATTGATGAGGACCGAGGGCATCTTCCTTCTGCTTTGAGCTCCACATCACTCAGGCAAGTATTGCCTCATCTGCACACTCATGACTCTTCTTGATGACTGAAAGGCCTGCAGATGTATTATTGTGGAATAGTTACCAGACTCCTATAGGTATCTTGTACCCCAATGAAACCAAATCTGATGCAATAACCTGCTTGCATGCAATGAGTCTGATAACCAAAGACCTACACTAACAGCAAGAAAGGGAAAGGGTGGGACTGAATGGAAATGATTTTTTAAAATGGGTAGAAGGGACCCCTGAGATACCCTAAGTCTCTCATAGACCAGTGCCTCATCCAATGGGCCACAGAGTCAAATACCCTACTGCAAGAGATAGCTATGAAATAAAGAAACAATATATTCAATGTGTTGATGCCTTACATCAATCACACACCATGACCAAACCTCAACTTAACACCCACCTGTGCATTCAAGCATGTTATTATCCATCAAAGGATTTTGACCCTCCCCTTAGAAGAGACTTATGAATAGATAATACATTAACCAGCATCCACTGGAAGACAAGCATGACCTATCCTTTTTATCTGAGCTCATACATGCATAAACACTAACCCTAAACCAGTTACCTCTGCGAAGATAACTCCACTTGCAAACACGTAGGCAATGCAAATAGATAAATCAAACACCCTTGATGTATGATTAATGCATTCAGAATTCAAATGGAGATAGCTTGGTGATAGTAAGAATAAATTGAGTCCTCATACATAAGACAAATCTGCTACAGCATGCATTATATTCTCTAAACCAGCAATGGAGGAAGAACACCCTATATGTAGAGAAGAAGAAGAAAATCCACAGGAAAAGGACCCTTCCTGGAACTGACAAAATTCAAAACCACTACACAGTCAAAAAATCAACTGTTTATACCACTAGTTACCTTGGAATCCTAAACTAGTAGGATGCAACAAGTTACAGGTAACCAGGGTTAAGCCTTCAACCGCCCAACCAGTCAAGATTTCAAAATCTCCTGCAAAAAAGCCTCGAACAACAAAGTTTGTCCAACACTACACGGCAAAACATCTCAACTCACTGGACCATTTTGCAACCACTGGCACCACCAAACCAGTCAAATCTAGCCATGAAAGCATTGAATTCTGGTACCCTTGGCCGCTGCAGATCAAAATTTGAAAACAAATGATCACCATGCATTTGGCGGGCTTCATATTCCTTAACTGTTTACCCCTAGTTGCACAGTCGCGAGATCATAAACTTCACTGCCACAAGAAATGGGCCTCATTTTATGCTTGGTCGCATGATCGCATGGCTCCCAACTCACCCTTGCGATCATGCAACCGTAGTCTCCTAGCCGCGGTCAATGGTCACAAACCTTTGCAAAGTCCCCGGCCATATCACCCTCACAACCCCGCAACCGCGACAACCCCCAAAACCCTTACCTCCGCAATGGCGACGCCCAGACTATTGTCGCATGATCGCATAGCCCGGAGATAGGCTATGCGAACATGTGACAACCCGCAATCCTCTACCTCTGCATAACCGCCACCACATAGGGTTGATAGAAAATGTCAATCGCATGATCGCATAGCTTTGTAAAAGGCTATGCGAACATGTGACTAACCGCCAGCAAACTACCACTACTTGCCCACCGACCAATCGGGAACTGCCACGCCACCACCTGCTACCGGGCCCTAGGGAGGAAGAACCTTGTCGCATGGTCACAAGCTATGAAAATGGCCCTTGCGATCATGCAACAAGGCCAAAAGACCACCACGTTGTCACCTACCGGCCAATGAAAAATCAACACATCATCACACCAAGAGCGCTGGCCCCACGCCCCCTTTCTTCCGGACATGACCACTACTGCAGCACCACGTGGCACCCAATAGAAAATTGCCACCTCACCATCACGGACGCGACACGACCACCTGCCACCAGGCCCACAGGGACATGTGTCAACCGGTCGCATGATCACATAGCCAAAAACTGGGCTATGCGATCTGTTAGGCCGATTTTCTGTCATTGCAAAATCCTTGAAAATGGTATGTTTTCCTTGCTAGTGTTCTTCAAGGTGTCCTGCCCTATGTTCTTCCTGTTGTCACCTTGCCCTGGTCCAAACTGCATCTCTAAATTCACAAAATCCTGAAAGTTATCCAAATTCTAAGCTTGCTGGAATTATTTAAAAATCTGCCTAAGTGTCGAAAACCCACAGTGTTTTCAAAAGTTCATGATGTTTTCAGTCTGTGTGTTTTCGACCTTTACCAATAACCTGCGTTATTTTCGGCCCTGTGCTTCCTGTTTTGTGCATTTTTCCTGTGGTGTTGAAAACTCTGTGTGTTTTCGGTCTCCCGCCATGTCGAAAATATTGTGTGTTTTCGACCTCACACTAGTTCCCTATTTGCTGGTATTTTTTTTTTAACTGTGGAGGTGCAATGTTTGGTGGGGCCCAGTCCTTACAGGCTCTATGTCACTGATTGTCCAGGTTTTCTAGCAGTTACATCTTCTATCCTGCGACCTGGCGACTGTGTTGTCGCACAATCTCTTCATGCTTGGTGGTTTGTGGCTAGCATCCAGCGACTCGACGACTGTAGTCGCGTGATCTTTGAGAGGTTGGCGGTTATCTGCTAACCTCTAGCAACTTCGCTGGCGGTTAGTCGCATAGTCGCTCAATGTTCAGTGGTTGGTTCAGGGGGTCCCAACTCTTTTCATTTCCCGGTGTTAGAGATTAGAGATCTACGGTCGGTGTATGATCTCAAGGAATATTCTCAGCCTTTGAGATCATGCGCCATCTATCGGATTTTATTCATTGGCCGGCAGGCACTGAGGTGGCATCGCAGTTGCGGAGCTAGATGTGGGGCCATTGTCAGTGGGGTCTGTGGCAAGGATGGATCCTACGGCCAGCGTAAGTTCTCATGGGATTTGTCAAAGCCATGAGATCTTACGCTAGTCATTCATTTTCAAAGGGTTTGTTGAGCGTGGGTCCAGTGTTGGTGACCTGGTGGTATTCTACGAATAATGGCATGACATGTGGCATTTGGCGGGCCCGGGTCTGGGGCGTGATGACAGGTGGCGTCATTCATCACGGTTGCGGAGTTAAAGGTGGGTCTGTGGTTTGGCGGAGTGAATAAAGTTTAGCGGCCCAAAAAACTTACTTCTTGTCGCAGGTTCGCAGGATGATTTGGTAGCAGCGTTTTTCTTTCCGCGAACTAGCAAAAGCCTTTAATCACCAGTTCACTAGATGATTCAATGTGGGCTTTTTCAGCGCGTGCAGTTGTGTGTTCGCGGAGTCTAACTGTGGTTAGGCTTTTCATTCCATGACTGGGCTTTTTCTTTGTCACCAGTTCATGGAATGTTGACCCGAGGTGCTTGATGAGTTAAGAGGATTTGAAGCCCGGGAATGTGGTGAGATCTAACAGCTGGGACTTAATTGTTGATATCCGATCGAATCATGGCCATCATTTTGCTGCTGGCACCAAGGGGTAACTTTTGGTTTTCAAATTCAAACATTAGAGACATTTCCTGCGACAAGAAGGACTGGAATTGATGGCAGAGAGGGCCTAAGTTGGTGAATTTGAATTTCTCCACCATTCCGGTGTGGTCCAAGGTGCTTTGTGCATTTGCAGGGTTTTGTGCCATGTGAAGGAGGACAATTTTTTATTGGCTCGAGGTGTTTTGATGGTTTGATCAGTATGGTTTGTGTGGTAAATTTGTGATCTTCCTGTCCTTCTCAGAGATTCTTCTCAAGTGCGAAGATCTTTCTTGTTGCTGACAGATTGGTGTTGGTTTTCCCTTCAGCAGTGTTTTCAAAATTTTGTTGAAACCCTATCCCTTACCATGGTTACTCGTAGCTTGTTGCATCCTAACTTGTTTGGGATTCCAAGGTAACCAGGGGTATATGTAGTCAAGTTTTGACTTAGACAAGGTTCTGAATTTTGTCAATTTAAGTGAAGGTTCTGTTCTGCAGATTTCTCTTTCTCTCTGCATATAGAGTGTTCCTCTTTCTCATGTTGGCTGAGAGAATATGATACATGTTGTAACAGATTTGTCTTATGTATGAGATTGCAGCATACTTGTTCTTGTATCAGATTGTCTCCATTTGGGTTTTAGACTTATGGATTACAGCATCAAGGGTGTGTACTCTTTCTACTTGTATTTCCAGTGAGTGTCTATAGTAGAGTTGTTTTTGCAGAAGCAACTGAGTCTAGGACTGGTGTTCAGATATGTGTCTGAGTGCACAGGTGGTTTGGTAATGTATGATCTAGTTAGGGTGAGTTTGTTGTGTTCTTGTTTCATAGCTATCTCTTGTAGTAGGGTATTTGACTCTATGGCCCATTGGATAAGGCACTGGTCTATCAGAGGCTTAGGGTATCTCAGGGGTCCCTTCAAATCATTTAAAATCATCTTCTTTTAGTCCCACCCTTTCCCTTTATGTTGTTAGGATAGGTGTCTAGCTTTCAATCTCATTCCATGCAAGTAGGGCTATTGCATGAGACTTTCTATCACTGGGGTACAAGATACCTATAGGAGATTGACTGCTATTCCACACTAAACTATCTGCAAGCCTTTGGTTTTGTCATGAGGTGTCTTGAATGTGCAGATAAGGCAATACCTGCCTGAGTGAATGTGGAGCTCAAAGAAGAAGGAGGATTTCTCTTTGTCCTCATCAATTGGTTTGTTTTTCTTGTCAAGCTTGAGTGCCTAATTTGTGAGTCTAAGCCCAACTATTTGATTCAAGCCTGGTCCTGCAAGGAAATGAACCAACACGATCATGCGATAGACAACCAAAGGCCACCACATCACCGCCTCCGGGACCATTGCCAAAGAAGCCTTACCCTTTCGGAGGATCAGATGGTTGTCGCAAAAGCACATAGCCTTGACAAAACCTTCACACTTTAACAAAAATTGTTGATGCTCTAACACGTCAGGACCCTCTAACCAATCCAGAAACTAGGTCCCACCATCCATCGCACTTGCGCACTAAGGCAAAGTAGACCGCCAGGTAGCTGAACAGGACTAGGACCCACACAGCTAGGTGGCAAGCAATCGCATGATCACATGTAAGAAAAGTCTGACATGCGGCCATGCGACAACCAATAAGAACATGCCCCCTGCCTCCCCTCTGACACTGGGCCCACTTCACTGAAGAAACGTTGAAAATAAACAAGATCAATGATAGGTGCATGATCGCATGGGGTGAGAATATTCCATGTGATCACACGCTGACCGTTGATCTCCTCCCTCTGCCACTTGAAGAATCTAGCCCCACATCATCGCACTTGCACAGTTAAGACAGATGAACAAGGAGTACCGGCAAAAAAGAAGAAATGTAAGGTCCAAAACACACAGGGTTTTTGGTGAAAGATAAAAAACACACAGGATTATCATCAGACCGAAAGGTAACAGGGAAGCCAAAAACATCGAGGGTTTTCATGCAGGCCAAAAAGGTTGAAAACATCATGGATTTTCTAAAACAATGTGGGTTTTTGACACTGTAGCAGATTTTGAAAACATTTCCTACAGACCTTAAAGCTTAAATATCTTCCTGGGTTTTATGATTCAGCACGTGCAATTTGGACTAGAGCAAGGTGACAACATGAAGAACACAAGGCAGGAGCACAAACCATGAAACATTGCAGGGAGGAGGCCATTTTCAAAAGGTTTTTGTTGTGATAGAAAAATGGCCTAACACAATGCTCCACTGTAATAATTCAATTCTTTAAAAAATAAAAATGATGAAGTTAATAACCACATACTGTTATTGTGATGGCAAGAGTATTTATAGTTCAAATGTAACTTTCTTTGATCTATCTGTTTTGAAAGGGATAACTTTAGATGTTCTAAAATGTGTTGCTTGTGCGTGACATTAGAAAAGCTAAATACAAGATTGAATTGTTCATGTTTATAGATATAATGCATTATATTTAACTTATGTGTTTGAGAGGGAATCACTCTTGCACCTTTTGCATTTCAACATATCTTGATGACTCATTGTGTGTTTATCATTTCACCTTCTTGTATATCCACTTCCTCCTCTCGTGTAGTCTCTAGATACAGTGGATATTAGGTATAGTTATACATTTTATTAGTTTTCACCTATTAGAATTATAACAGGGCTTTAAACATTAAACTGTGATTAAAGATTTTCTGTTCGATCAATAAAAATGTAGGGATTTGAGCATTCTACAAAACACACAAAAGATTAAAAAATGTCAAATATTTTTTTTTGTTAGATTCGAGAAAACATATTGATATTTTTGAATTTTTTTTGCAGTTTTCATCTAAATACGCAGATCATTAAGAACAGATAGTGAAAATTTTATGAAAATCTGTTATGTTTTCCACTTTTTGAAATTTGATCAATAGTATATTTTATAGAGAGCTTAGTGTGTCCAATGTGCATAAGCATTCACAAAAAAATCTAAGTCTAGCAAACACACCACAAACAAAGTCGGCAGGGTTGTTCTCAGCAAGGTCCTTTGTAACATAGAGACCTTGACCCCACACAAGTAGCCCATGAAGTTGACAACCACGTGGTTTACTTCACTGCCGAGCATTCAGGCCTCACTTGATGAGACCTACATGATGCGTGTGTGATCTGATGCATTTCTCTGAGACTTCCACTAGCATGTCTGGCATAGCCTTGCTGACAATCTCTAGCCTTTGTCGAGCTGTTGCAGAACCTTCCATTACCAATTCTGGGTATTTCTCTAGGATCTCATCTGACATTACCATGTACCTGTTCTTCACAGTGGTCCTCTTTTCTACATCAGCTTTTTTCAATGAAATAGATCACGTCATCATATTAGACTATTGTCATATTAGATCCCATCACAGTGTTATTATCCTAATTGATAGAGACTATTGTTCTAACGAAACCCAATTGGGTGGAATTTTATAGCATTCTCAAAGGAACATTTCAAATTGATGATGAACAAGGAAAAAGGGGGATTCATTGTTTATATTATAGAGACAGTCAAGTTTCTCGCAGAGAGTGGGATCATTGTAGTTGGTGGAGACCTTATAAAACTTTTAACCTTTAATAACTTTTTAATCCCCTTTCCTTTGCATAGCTAAGACTTAACAAACTATTTGCTAAATGTAAATAAAGTAAAGTAAACTCATTCATCCATAAACACATTTAACATATGATTTGGTTTACATAGAAATCCTTGGTTAGAGGGGAAAACTATGGTGGGGATGACACCCACAATCTTTCACTATTGTAGCATAAAGGTTGCTCGGTTAGAGCATACAAAATATCAGTTATGGTGATATAATGTGTTAGGAGTAACACAAAATAAGACCATCTAAAGTCTACCTAGTTAAAGGATTTTGCAACACTCATTAAGTGTGCACTCTATTAAGAGATTTACAATAAAAAACTTGTCAAAACTTATTCAATATGTGGGATATGAGAATAGAAAAATAATAATGTATTCTAGTAATAATTGATCTGTAATAATGCATCTACTTGTATGCTAAATCATATCTTTTTTTCTCTCTGACGTATCATTGCCTTCCTCAAACTGATTTCACCAAAATCATTCACTTCCTCTTCTTGGTGGCCTTAACTTCTTTGTCTTTGCTATATGTTCTCTTAATTTTTACTCACTCTATTTCTTTTTCTTGATCCATCCTTATGTATTATTTTTGTAGCTTCCTAATTACTTGACCTAATTAGGGTTTAGATCCTTCTAGCAATCTCGATCAAATACATCAATGATTCATATCCATTCCCTTTTTCCAAGAAATATCTTCTATATTCTCATTGGTTCAATTTGTGCCTTGGAATCATTACAATCATGTTTTATTCCGAATAAATCTTACCTAAGGTTTACCTCGATCTTCGTAAACTATTTTCTTTTTTAGTAGAATCTAATCAAACTTTTATGTTCATCATGTGTCACTCGGTAGTCTTTCATGATCTTCTCATCTAACATGTTATTCCTATTTGGTAATTCTCTTTCTTAGTTAACATATTTTCTCAGTATTCTTTCTGTTCAATAACCATTGTGTTTGGTTAAGTTCATTTGTTCATTCTGATTAGTATACACTGTTGGGTATAAAATTGCTTCATGCTCGATATTGTTCTTCCTTGTCTTTTCGATTATTTTTCTTTTTACCGACTAACTTCTTCGCTCATACTGACCTAATCTTTTCCTCACTAATGAAAACACTGAATGAATTTAAGAGTAACATTCTCCCCCTTTGGCATTAGTGATAAAAATTGTCAAAGCTTAGTTAAAATTTTGATATCTATAATATATGATAACCTAGTAATAACTCCCCCTCAACATATACATATTCTTTTTTAAAATCTCACTTATTTCTCCCATATATGTGTTAGGAATAGTCCCAAGAGATAACTGAGAGGGGGGGGAGGGGGCGATGGGGGCGACGAGGCGGGGGGTGTGAATCAGTTATCTAAAAGATTCAATTCTTTATCCAATTAAGTATACTTAAACATAAATTATAAACACAATGAAAGAACACATGAAAACAACGCCAATATTTTGGTTATGGGGAAACCCAAACAAGTAAAAACCCCGGTGCGACTTGATACCCACTAATATTTTGTACTAGTGTATAATGATCCTTGTTAGAAGATCCTTTACCCTATTAAGAGTAGCTTTACAATATATGAAGTACAGTAGACCTGGTTAAGGGTTGGACCCTGTTAGGAGTCTTTTACAATTGTCCCTATTAGGGGAGAGGATGCACTATCTGAGAGCACACTACTCAAAGGGGCAAAGGCTACAACCTTATGAATAACAGATACACACTATATCTAGATCTTGGTGAACTATGCTTTGACCTGCTATCTAGATCAGTTCCAATGTATAGCACAAATATTTTACTTGGTCACATAGACCTTCTTCTAATGGCTCAACACTTCGCACACTCTGCTCTGCTCTACTTAATTAACCATGAACCACACTTCAACAATCACAAATGACTGCCTATAAATATCTTTCCTCTAAATGATATAATCAAGTTTCCCTGTTAGAACCACCTTGAAATCATTATAGAGAAACCATATCAAACTCCAAAAAATATTTTGTCAGCTCTACTATGCATGCAACACAATCTGGGACTTGTCCAAATAAGATAATTGTAGAGGTACCCTACACATTATCGGCTCTACCAAAACAACTGGATCTTTTTCCACAAGAAGAATTAACTCATGCGCTCTTAACCAAACATCAGTAACTTATCTCTAAGCTTAACTTGAAGGGCGCATACCCTAAAGATAGGCGCAATTCAAGAACCAATAAAATCTTTGTCGGCTCCACTAAACAAACATATGAAACTGCTACTAGCGAATAGCGATTGAATAAATTTACTTGCATTCATCATTAGACCATGCGTCCATGAACTTAAAATCATTAACATGTCTACAACATATATCCAAGGGCGCATGCCCATAGGACAACTATACGGACAGTCATACACATAACACTACCTATAACTCTGTCAGGAACACTGCTAACACAAGCTACTATATAACTGTCTATACTAATAGTTAACCTCTTAACCCATGATATCATGTTGATATCATGTCTATGCATCATATATAGAAAGCTTACTACATAAGACTTCCATGCATGCTACTTTTCAAATGTTGTCATCAATGACAAACATATAGTCATTACTGGCCTGTTGGCAAATCTCCAACAATCTCTCCCTTTGGCATTGATGGCAACATGTGGAATGAAAAACCACCACCAACCCAAATGAACATTTATTTTATAACATTCTCTATTTCCTCTTCAAAACTCCCTAAAAGATGAATCTTCCATCTGCTGCAATATATCCCAACATTCTCCATTTCCTCAACTGAACTATTGTGACAATTGAATACTGCTCCCCCTAAGTATACTACTCCTGAACTATTTTTCATGACTCTGTATAGTACACCCCCTTTGACATCAATGGCAAAGGGTGCCATTCATTTTAAGCACTGGTACTACTCCAGAAGTAGAGTAGTCAACCTACCATTAGTCTCTGAGGACTGATGCCATTCCTACTTCCTTATAAGAAGAATCAGGGAAAGGAATTACTCCCAACTTCCCCTTGAGTTACTCAAAAGTATCCTTAGGAAAGAGATTTGTGAATATGTCTGCCAACTGATCTTTAGTATTCACATAGTCCAGCTTAACTTCTTTCTCTTCCACTTTCTCTCGTAGGAAGTGATACTTGATCTCAATGTGCTTTGTCTTTGTATGCATAATAGGGTTCTTCAACATATTGATAGTGCTAGTGTTATTACAGTGAATAACAATAGGATAATCAATCTGAATTCCAAAATCTTTTATCATTTTCTTGATCCAAATAATTGTAGAACAATTCAAGGCTGTTGCAACATACTCCACTTCTACTGTTGACTAAGAAATATAATTTTGTTTCTTTCTTGTCCAAGTGACAAGTCTATCAGCAAGAAACATTGCTCCACCTAATGTACTTTTTCTATCATCAACACATCCTGCCCAATCTGCATCAGTGTACACATGAAGCTCAACATTTTCTGAATTGGGATACCATAGACCATAGTCTATAGTGCCTTGTAAGTATCTGAATATCTTTTTTACTACCATGAGGTGACTTTGTTTAGGCTCTACTGCAAATCTTCCAACTATGCCAACTGCATTGGAAATATCAGGTCTAGTCTGAGTAAGATAAATCAATTTGTTGTTCATTGACTTGTAAAAATGTTATATCAACTACTGGTGAGTCATCTTCCTTTGTAAGCTTGCATCTAGTAATCATAGGAGTCCCTACTAGCTTGCAATCATCCATCTTGAATTTCTTTAATATCTCTTTCACATACTTAGACTGATTAATGAAGATACCTTTCTCTATCTACTACACATTCAATCCTAAAAAATATTTGATAGGACCAATCATACTCATTTCAAATTCATTCTACATCCCTTTGGAAAATTCAACACTAAGTTTGTCATTACCTCCAAAGATAATGTCATCAACAAATATAGCTACAGGTAAAAAACCTTCAGATGTCTCTCTACTAAATAGATTACAATCTGCTGCTCCTTTCTTGAATCCAATCTTTGTTAGGTCTCCATCTAGTCTCTCATACCATGCTCTAGGGGCTTGCTTAAGTCCATAGAGGGCCTTCTTCAATCTGCATACCATATCAAGTCTGTCTGATAAGGTGAATCCTTCAGGCTGCTCAATGTATACTTCTTCTTTCATATCTCCATTCAGGAAAGCTGACTTGACATCCATCTGATAAACTTTGAAGTTTTTGACTGTAGCATAAGCTAGAAATAACTTAATAGCTTCTAATTTGCTGACAGGTGCAAATGTGTCTAAATAATCAATGCCTTCTCTTTGCACATATCCCTTACATAATAATCTTGCTTTGTTCCTTACAACTGTACCATCCTCATTCATCTTATTTCTGAATATCCATTTTGTACCAATCACATTCTTATCACTGGGTCTTGGAACCAGTTCCCAAGTGTCATTTTTAATAATCTGATCTTGAGTTCTTCTTTCATAGCATCATGCCAATCTGAATCATTACAAGCATCGTCAACACTTAAGGGTTCAATCTGAGATAATAAACATACTGCATCACCACTAGCTGAGTTCTTTGCTTGTGACCTTGTTAAGACTTTGCTGCTCTGATCTCCAATGATGTCTTTCTTGGAATGGTTTCTAGATGTAAACTTTGGAGCTTTACCTATTGCTGACTCATCAGCCTTAGGAGTCTCTTTCTCACTTGTCTCAGGGTCATTGAATAGCACATCAATACTGTCAAACATTTCTTCAATAACTGTCTCACTAGAAGAGGGTCTGGGTTCTTCTTCAATCATGGGTGAGTAATCATGATATCTTTCTTGAACCATAAAATTTTCTTCAATCTTTACATGAGCACTTTCAATTATCTTTTTCAATCTTAAATTGAAACATCTATAAGCTTTACTTTTAGTAGAGTAACCAAGGAAAATACCTTCATCACTTCTTGCATCAAACTTGCCTACTGCTTCATCTCTCTTGATGTAGTACTTGCTTCCAAAGATTCTGAAGTATTTTACTATGGGAACATTACCAAACCATAGCTCATATGGTGTTTTGTCAATGCCAGTCCTCAGTTGAATTCTATTGATGGTGTAGACTGTTGTATTGACCACATCTCTCCAATAGGTGTGTGCAACTTTTCCTTCTATCATGATAGTGCACATTGTATCAAGAATGATCCTATTCCTTCTCTCTGTAATCCCATTTTGCTGAGGTGTTCTAGGTGCACTTAACTATCTCTTTATGCCATGTTCTTCATAGTACTCATAAAATCTGTCAAAGGTGAATTCTCCTCCTCAATCTGATCTCAAACATTTTATCTTTAATCTAGATTCATTCTCAACCTTAGCTTTAAATATTTTAAACTTATCAAATGCTTCTGACTTATCTTTCAAGAACGCAACTCACATCATCCTAGTATAATCATCAATAAACAAAATAAAATACCCTTCACCATAGTATGATATTGTTTGAGTTGGTCCACATAGGTCTGTATGAATCAGATCCAACTTGTTCTCTGTTGAATTGTGCTTTCTTTTGAATGAATTCCTCACATGCTTTCCCATCACACATTCTTTGCATATAGTATCAACTGGCTTTGCTTTGCTAGGTAGATCTCTTACTACCTTAACATTGCTTATCTTCACTATGTTATCAAAATTGATATGACATAGTCTTTTATGTCACAACCAACTGTCATCAACTTTAGCAACAAAACAACTTGCTTCTGAGTTGAGTTGAAAAACATTACCTCTTGTCTTTGATCCTGATGCAATCATAACACCATCCTTGTTGTTAATGATGCATTTTTCATCTTTGAACTCCAACTGATATTCTTTTCCAAGTAATTGTCCAACACTGAGAAGTTTATGTTTCAAACCATCATCATAGAGAACATCATCAGTACTGTTCTTTCCATCCAAAGTGATGGCTCCTCTACCAACTATTGGTTTAGGAGTGTTATCTCCAAATCTAACCATACCAATATTGTATTTGTCTAGATGAACAGATCTACCTTTATCTCTTGTCATGTGATGTGAACAACCACTATCTATAATCCAGTCTGTCCTTATGTCTGCTTGGGAAATCAATGTTAGCTCTTGATTTACTTTCTCATCTTTAGGAACTGACTTACTATTCATTTTTTCTACAATAGAAATGAATCCAGTTTCTTCTTCACCTGATTATTCATCTGAAACTCCATCTCCAGCAAAGTAATATTCCTTAGAGTACTTAGGCTTGTAATCCTTCTTGAACTTTCTAGCTCTAGTGGGACACTTAGATGCAAAGTGACCAATTTTATTACATGAAAATCACTTAAATGGAAATTGACCTTCATATTTTCCTTTCTTTTCTCTTTTAGCAACCATAGCAATAAAATCATCTAGAGTTTTCTCTTCATCATCATCTTCAAAATTACCAGAAGTGTTTGCAAATTTCTTACCATGAACTGTTGCCTTGAAGGTTGTCTCATTTTTAGGTTCTGTCTTCAATCTTGAAATCTCAAAAGCTGAGATTTTGCTGATCAAGGTCTCTTTCTTGAAATTATATGTAAGCTGCATGGTCTCATCAAGGATATCGATCTTTCTTTCATATTCTAGAGTGAGAGTAGTCATCAACTTGTCCATAATATCTTCCTCTAAGATCTCTCCGCCATTGTTCCTGATTCTAGTAATTGCTTCATTGATCCTTTGATTATAAGATCTGATGTTTTCTTCAAGCAGCATCTCTAATGCATTCTATCTTTTCTCCCAAGTCTTTCTGCGTGCATCCTTTGCTTTCTTGTCTCCTTCAAATACATCTGCTAGGTACTTCCATATCTTGTTCTTAGTGTCTACCTTCTTTATCTCTGAAAACTCACTATTTGATAGGGCACTTATAAGGGCTTCTTTTCCAATAGCATTTTGATGAAACAATTCCTTTTGTGTTTTCATAGCATCATCCTTTCCAAGATCTTCTATGGTAGAAATCTTGGCTTCTTTGATAGTTACATTAAGAACTTCAAAACCAATACACTGCAAATGGGTCACCATCTTGTTCTTCCAATCAGGATAATTCTCTCCATCAAACTTAGGACTCTCTTTCCTAAAGTATGGAATTTGATCAACCTCAAGTTGTTAAACTTCTCTCTGAGGCACTTGGCTGTGATACCAATTGTTAGGAATAGTCCCAAGAGATAACTGAGAAGGGGGCGGGGGGGGGGGGGGGGGGGGGTTGAATCAATTATCTACAGGATTCAATTCTTTATTCAATTAAGTATACTTAAACATAAAGCATAAACACAATGAAAAAACACATGAACACAACACCAATATTTTGGTTATGGGGAAACCCAAATAGGTAAAAACTCTGGTGGGACTTGATAGCCACAAATATTTTGTACTAGTGTATAATGATCCTTGTTAGAAGATCCTTTACCCTGTTAGGAGTAGCTTTACAATATATGAAGTATAGTAGACTTGGTTAAGGGTCAGACCCTGTTAGGAGTCTTTTACAATTGTCTCTGTTAGGGGAGAGGACCCACTATCTGAGAGCTCACTGCTCAAAGGGGTGAAGGCTACAACCTTCTAAATAATAAATACACACTATATTTGGATCTTGGTGAACTACGCTTTGACTTGTTGTCTAGATTAGTTCCAATGTATAGAACAAATACTTTACTTGGTCACATAGACCTTATTCTAATGGCTCAACACTTCACACACTCTGCTTTGCTTTGATTAATTAACCATGAACCACACTTCAACAATCACAAATGACTGCCTATAAATATCTTTCCTCTAAATGATATAATCAAGTCAGCCTATTAGAACCACCTTGAAATCATAATAGAGAAACCATAGCAAACTCCAACAAACATTCTGTCAGCTCTACTATGCACACAGCACAATTTGGGACTTGTCCAAATAAGATAATTGTAGACGTACACTACACACTGTCGGCTCTACCAAAACAACTGGATCTTTCTCTAGAAGAAGAATTAACTCATGCACTCTTAACCGAACATCAATAACTTATCTCTAAGCTTAACTCCAAGGGCACATACCCTAAAGATAGGTGCAACTCAAGAACTAATAAAATCTATGTTGGCTCCACTGAACAAACACAAGAAACTGCTACTGGCAAATAGTGACTGAATAACTTTACTTGCATTCATTATTAGACCATGCATCCATGAACTTAACATCATTAACATGTTTGCAACATATATCCAAGGGTGCATGCCCATAGGACAATTGTATGGACAGCTATATATAGATCACTACCTGTAACTCTGTTAGGAACACTGCTGAGACACGATGCTATATAACTGTCTATACTAATAGTTAACCTCTGCGCCCATGATATCATGCTAATATCATTTCCATGCATCATATAGAGAAATCTTACTGCATAAGACTTCCATGCATGCTACTTTCCATATATTGTCATCAATGACAAACATACAGTCAGTACTGGCCTGCTAGCAAATCTCCAACAATATGTACATATTGAACTTTAATTATCTACTATCCCTTTTACTATCCCCCTTTTTTGATAATAATGCCAAAAATGAAAATGTAAATTATTATGGAATACTTATAGTCTATCAAACAATCCTTTGAAAGTAGATTTAGCATTGTCATATGTAGTTTTCCATGTTTCTTGTAGTGCTTCAAGTGCCAAGAGTTGAGCTTGCAGTTGAGATAAAAGATCTTCCATATGATCCAAAACTAACATTTCAGGTGTTACAATTAGCTCCTTTTCTTTCTTTACATTTACCTGAATAACCTCCAAATGAGGAATAATTTTTTCTTGGAGTTCAAGAATTTGTATTTTGATTTTCTCTTCTTCCTTCTTTAAATCTTGTTGTAAGCTCATAAAATGATTGACCTTGGAACAATGTGCTTGGAATGTTTGAGGGTCATCCATCAACTTATTTGCACTATCCTTGAGTTCTTCATCTATTTATTTCATCTTGTCTAGGACATGTTGGGAAATATGAGAAACATTGACAAGCTATTGGAATACTTGGATTATTACCTGGATTGTGTCTTCCAACTTAGTAGAAAAGATAGAAAGTGGATTGTATATCTTCTATACAATTGTATTTCAGATAGTGAATCCTGAAGGTGGATTTAACCTTCTTTAGGAAGTGTGCTTGGGTAGTGACCCTACCATTTCTTTTTGTTGACTCCTAATAGGTTTTGTCCTTTAACAAGGATTATGTATTGTATGCATTAATAAGCTCCTAACAGGGCTAAATCTTTTGGCAATGATAGTATACTTTTAGTACATCATCTGTGGGTGCTTATTCCCACCAAGGTTTTACCTTTAACATAGTTTCCTCGACAAGAAAATAGTATGTTATGGTGTTGCAATCATTGTGTTGATATTATGATTAAGCGTTTTGGTTTCTAAAGTTTAAAGTTTAATATTTTGTCTCACAAATGATTCACCTCCCTCTTAGTTGTGTTGGTGGACTATTATTCCTAATAAATTTAGCCTTTCTTCTATGTTGGCATAGTTTTCTAAAGATTAAATTTTATTTCAAGGTTGATTTCAAACTAGGGTTTGATTGAGGGAAACCCCTCTCTACCCAGAATTTTTCCTTCTCTTTTATGTGCAAGAATAGGTGGTAACCATTCCTAACGAGATTTGGGAATTTTAGATACTTACAGATAGCCTACTACTAAAAGTTGTCAAAAGTGTAGGTCCTCTCAAACAAGTTTCTCTAGGCCACCCTATCTGAGGAAAAGGTTGGTTGCCGAAATCTAGTCCCCCCAGATCCTCTTTAAATTGGTTTTTCAAGTCAATGTCATCATTTGGTTTTAGTTTTTGGTGCCTTTATTGACCTATCTATTTCTTGTCACTCCTTGTATCTTGAAACTTATCATTTTATCTTTCTAGCACACTAATTTTCATTCTCCTAATCAACCCTCCATTTAGCAAAGGATTGTTGTACCTACTTAGAGATAAAGTTATCTTGATAATAGTGGGTCATCTTCCATCAAAATGTCCTATAGGAAGTATAATCATCCTCATTGATGCTTCTCATCTCTTATTGTACATAATTGTTATCCATCCAAAGGTATAATCTTCTCAACACATAAATTTATTTCAGATTCACCCTTTCCCTACCAAGTGAAGCTCACTTTTCTATTTAATAATAGATATAGTCAAAGTTAACTCAAATTTTGGGTTAAAATTAAGAAATATTTTTTCATCCCTCTATGTGTGGGTTATAGACCTAACAATAACTAGTTGTAGGTTCATGCAAGAAATCCTAGATACATAGCTCTAGATTTTGAATTAGTGAATACCATATAGCTAATCCTTTTAACATACCCATGTAACACTTATCGCCTAAATGTTTTAGAACAAAAGGATAACAAACCTCTTGATTTGATATCCCCAACATTATCTCATTCAAAACCTATAAGAACTTAGCTTTTTAGCTCTACAATTTGACTATTTTAGGAGAAAATTTTAGTTATATAAGTTCCTCTCTACATGTGATTTCCAGATCTATACTTATGAGTTTATTTTAAATGTTGAATCTCTTTTCTAATGTATATTATTCTCAATATTGCATCATTTTACATAGTCATTGCATACTTATATCAAATAAATAAAAAATAAAAAAAATAAAAAAATTAGAGAAGCTTTCCACCTCTCGTTTAGGACTAGAGAGAGATCTTGGGAGCTATGTTTCCAAATTAAATGATATTTATTTTGATCCTAGTTTATGTATTTAGGATAGGACCCAATTTATCATCATTTCAATAACTAATATATTTAAAAAATCACTAGCATAAACC
This sequence comes from Chamaecyparis obtusa, assembly GCA_027943335.1. NCBI lineage: Eukaryota > Viridiplantae > Streptophyta > Pinopsida > Cupressales > Cupressaceae > Chamaecyparis > Chamaecyparis obtusa. The sequence continues at coordinate 362,293 of BSBK01000849.1, forward strand.
AATTAAATATATGTAAATATGATTTTTTATGCAAATCACTACTTATGTAGCATGTTGGGCTCACAAAAATAATTAGAATGTTGTAAGCTATTAAACATTTACAATTTTACACACTTTTCTAGCCCTTGATTTAGTGTTTCTCCCATTAAATTGTGTTTTATCTAATTTGGCCTTATCTTGAATCAATATATCAAAATTCACATACATATTGATCATACCTTTACAACTTGACCCTTTGATCATGTTGCTAGGAATGTATTAGAAAAAAAGATGACATGGTTTATAAAATAGCCTCTCACTCCTCTGTTGGTATTTGGTGATTGATGAAGAAAGTATTGTATACTCGTAAAGTATCCTAATTGAGGTTCAAGGGTGTAAGCCCCTAAGAATTCTTTTCAGGGTTAGGGTTAATTTTTTAGCCAACCTTGTAAACGACCTTCAAAGGGCTTGATAAATATGTGCCTATGCGATGTGAAATCATCATATTTTAAGTTTCTCTTTATTGGATGATAAAATAAGTGGACAACTATTATTTTGGTGGATGTAGCGCAAATTGGGTGAACCATGTTAAGTCTCTATGTTATTGTATTTTTGTCTTCTCTTATTTTAGTATTATCTTAATATTGTTTATTGTGCATATCTACTGAAACCCTAACATCATCTATATATTCATGTCACTAAATATTCTATTAATTAGAATCTCCAATGGGCCATCTTGAGTTGGGTTAGATCTACTATTATCTTGGTTTGGGTGGGATCTACAATAATTGACCTTTCAAAAAATGATATGTAACCCCTGACATGAATGGACCGATAATAGCCATAGATTCCCTCTTTACTAGAAATGATTTATAATACTCCTAATCAATATAATTGAGCCTTCTACATTGGTAATATAATAATATCTGATCCAAATATTTTTCCAATAAATTTTCTCTTTAAAATGTTAAACATATTTCACTTCCCTCAAAATCTAAAACTTTTAAATTCTCTCTTTACTAATGATCTCTTTCTTAATCATTTTTGAAGAGCACTTACTTATTCGTCATTCATTTTAATATCTTAAAAGTTTTTATCTCGCCTCTCACTCTAGTATATAGTGAGAAATGCCCTATTGCTATAATTGTATCTGTTTTCCTAAGCCTCTACATGTTCATTAGACATTTCAAGTTATATTTATCATAGAGTTCAATTTTCTATGAGTTTCTATTTCTTTATGACATGCCTATCTAGCTTCATGACAAGTTATTTCAGACTACTTCTGAGGCCTCTAAAATTAATTTTGAAGTGTCATATATATTTATTTTTTTCCCATAAAATTTCATAGAAGAATCTTTCTAGAACCTAGAGAAATCACACCTAGGTATTTTCCTTGTGGCCATTTTAAATATGGTCGGAATCTACCATGTTGCCTTCTATATGAATTTTGTAGTCTTCCATATAAATTTTGTAATCTTTTCCTTATTGAAATTCATGAAAAGCATAATTCATTATGATCCAAATGAATTATCAATGTATTTGGAAAAAATGATGCATGATGAAATCATCCTCATTATCTCCTTTCTTTGAGAGCTTTACATGACATGTAACCAAAAAATTGTAAGATTAATGCCCAATCTCATAATGAAGGAGCTTATAGTAATTCAAATTAGTTTATTTGCCAATAGTAGTTTGATGGATTAGGAAGTTATTATGCCATCATATTTATTAAAGAATAATAATTTTAGAAATATTATATTGATTAGCCATTAATATCTTTAGATGTCTCATACAATCAATTTTCAAGATCATCCCCCTTGCAAAACTTTTCTAGCCTCCTACTCTAAACTTTTATAGAGTAATTTGGTATAATTAGGACCTCCTTTTGAAAACTAGAAAGTGTTCTAATTTATAATTGTTATAGTATAGATCTAAATAAAAATTTGAAAATCAAGATTATAATAAAAAATTGTGAACATTTTTTCTAGATATGCTTCATAAACTTGGAGCTTAGGTGTACCAAGTCTTAGTGGAAAGAATAGTAGATATATCCAAGCAATATTTTTTTTAAATTATTATAATCATGGGACTTGGGTGTACCTAATCGACTCTTAAATTCAATAAAATTACAAGTTTGAATACAAACTTAGAGGTGAGAGTAGACCCAATATTTTGGACTCCCACTTCCGATGATCACATGTGATTAGGATTGATATAGCCTATGTGGATGACCTGAGATAGCAATGATAAAATAAATAAATATAACAAATTGTTGAAAGTATAACATAAATAATAGAAATAGTAAGGAGTATCAAGATTGGGGACACAAAGACAAACCTAGTACTAATATTTGAAATTGATTGTGTAGCAAGCATGTGATGGATACCCAATTCTAAAGATTAAACAATAATAACCGAACATATCAGATTATTGCCCATCTAGTAAACTGTGTAACCGCGTGTTTGACTAGGCGAAGTTGACTTGGGAGCTGCACTTTGAAGACTGTCGTTAAAACGGTCGTTTGGAATGGTAGAGCCGACTGACATATTGTTACTATATATTCATCACTCTGTATCGTATTTCAATCATTCGGCAATTATTACGAACTGTAAATAACAAAATTTACAAACTGAATTCTAGGTTTTTTTAGGAATCGGATTAATTTTCATTTTAGATCAAAATTGGACTTAATTTATGCTAATTTTCCTATTCTTGTTTTCCTATTCCAGATTAATTCCAGCAACCAAATGACCCTAAAGGAACAAAGGTGTGTACATAAGTTTCATTTTTGCTTGTTATCCCAAAGGTCTCATCATAAGGTTTACTTTTGTTTCATATCGGAAAGGTCTCAGCAAAAAATTTCATTTTGTTTTAGTAGATTATTATGTCTCATAGAATTCTATGGCAATATCCCGGTTAACTATCGGTGGTGGGCATCTAACAACGGAGCAAGTAAAAGGAGATAAAAAGCACAAAAGCCAAGCTCAGATTGGAGACATTTGGAGGTCTATTCAGGGGAGTGATGATTGGAGTGACATGCTTGAACCCATTAACCCACATCTCAAATCGGAGATACTCAGGTACGGTGATTTTGCACAATAGTTACTCTTCCAAGTACTATGGGAATTCCAAACGCAGCAGAAGTTGTTTGCGGCGTAGATTGGAATTGCTTAGAATTGAGCGTGGGTATCAAGTAACCAGATATATTTACACCAATACTGCAGTGCTAAACTCTTTTTTCAAGCCGAAATCCAGGGATTGCGGTGCTTGGATGAGATAAAGAGATTGGGAAGGCGAGAAATAGTTGTTGCGTGGAGGGGAACTGAAACACCTCAAGAATGGATGCAAAATTTGAAAGATATATTAGTTCCTGGCACCTTATCTCAGAGTACCGAGTGTCCGGAAGTACAAACAATTTTCAAACCCGGTGTTCAAGTAGAGAAGGGATTTCTGAGCTGTTACAACAGTGTATATGGAGACTCTGTGAGATGCAGACTCAGTGCAAGAGATATTGTGGTGAGGGAAATAACTAGGTTATTGAATGAGTACAAAAATGAAGAAGATATGAGCATAACGTTCACTGGGCATAGTTTGGGGGCTGCCTTAGCAACTCTAAATGCATATGATGTCAAACAGATTCTCATGAAAGAAAATGGTAGGAAATCAATACCTGTCACAGTTTTTGCCTTTGCTTCTCCGCATGTAGGAAACCTAGCATTTTCCCAATATTTGCAGGAAATCGGCGTTGAAGTGCTGCGTTTGGTGAATAAATGGGACTACGTTCCCAAAGTTCCAGGAGTTTTTATCAACGAGAACATGGGATGGCTTACCAGATTCCTGCATTGGCTTCCATTGACATATGTTCATGTGGGAGTCCCCATCAGTTTGGACAGTAACAGCTCTCCAGTGCTGAAGAAATCGTATAATCCAGCCAGCTCCCACAATTTAGAGGTTTATCTTCACTTGCTTGATGGATTTCAAGGGAACAACAAACTCCCTTTCAAACCATCCGGAAGAGATCCAGATCTGGTGAACAAATACTACGACTTGTTGATTGAAAAGCTTCAGATCCCTTCTCACTGGTGGGCAAAGAGGAATAAAGAGGTTGTAAGAAAGATAGATGGGTTATTCGTATACTCTCCTACCACTCCCACTCCTGTTCCCTTAACTCCTCGTCTCCTGTATATGCGCCACAATGACTCCAATTCGCACCCATTTTATTCATCATCAAATTGTAATTGTCAAATTCTTGCTCTGTCCTAAAATTCTTATGGCTGCATTATTATTTTACTGTGCAAAGCTCCACTGTAATAATTCATATCTTTTCCAAAAAAAATTATATGTCGATGTCAATGACCACAGACTGTTATTGTAATGGCAAGAGTATTTATAGTTCAAATATAGCTTTCTTTGATCTACAACTTTTTAAAATGATAACTTTAGATGTCCTAAAATGTGTTGTTAAAATGATAACTTTAGATGTCCTAAACTGTGTTGCCTGTGTGCGACATTAGAAAAGTTAAATAGAAGGTTGAATTGTCCGTTTCTATATAAGAGAAGAGAATTAGCCTCGTGGGGAGAATGGTATGAGGCTGGTTGAGTAAAGACAGAAAAAAGAGGATTTGGTGGGTGCAGGCATTTTGTGGGGATTGTGTGCAAGTATGACAGCATGTTTGAAGAGGTACCTAAGGAATGTGGAATGGGTCTTGTTTGAAGAGATATCATGTTAGATTAGAGGTAAGGTGTATATTTTAGAGGGTTTCCTAAGAGTTTGAAAAATCATGAATAAATAATGTTTTGTAATCTTTGTAGCAGATTAGTCAATGTTTTGTAGTCTCTGTAGCAGATTGATATATTTGTTTATAGGAGCAGATTGATATATTTGTTTATAGGAGTTGAAATTCAATAAAATGTAGTAAGTTTAATTTGTATATATTTTGTGAGTTGTGAGCTTTGTGAGAAAGGAATGAGTTGATGCATTTGGAGGAGCTTTATTCATCTGCATCAATCTATAGAGATAGTGTGTATGGTGAAAGTTTTTCTTGGGGAATGAATATTTTATTGACATAAACAATATGCTGGAATATGTATCGTTTTACTCTATCTACAACTATATAGCTGCTGGTAGAAGTCTGGTGGCGCTGGATAAGAATGTGCAAACGTAATGTTATAATTCTTTCCCTTTTCCATGAATTTTGGATTTGTAAAAGAATTGTTGCCATGCGATAATGGATCTGATATGGTGTCGGGTAGCCCCAGTAGTTATTTTGAACCCATTTTTTAGCATTTCTTTTTTACAACGATGTTTTGATAACATATGCCATTGTTGAGGAGCAACGGAATAGATGATGCTATTGTGATGGAGGAGTTGCATTTTATGAAGTGTAAAAGAGCCATCATTGTTGTTAGGTAAAGTTGAGGGTACAGATAAATGAGAAATTGAAATCAAAGTAAAAAAAAATAAGGAACTTGAACAAGGGTTTACTCTTGAGTGTGCTACTTCGGATACTATCCTATCCCATTCCATTCCATGTGATAATGTTATAGACCTGAAGGGTGAATACTAAGTTTTTCAAAGTAATTGTATGGGATAATTGTGCAGATTGTATTTCTTCAATCTTAATAGGAATTGTTATTTCACTAAAGGACAAAATGTTTACAGAAGATGATGACCAAGAGTTTGAATGAAAAATCAGTATTTATTATATTGTATCTTTGACTAATCCTCCAAGACTTCAACTGAAACAATCTCCTTAACCTCTCCTAGATATAATTTATCACATCATTATTCCATCCTAAATCAATATCATCTTTATTACCTTGTTTACTGATTTTCTTACAAGGTAAGTCTAGCTTCTTGTTTACTGATTTTCTTATAAGGTAAGTCTAGCTTCTTGTTCATACTATTTTTTTTTGAGACAACTCCTTTACCTTGCACTGTTTCTCTTATGACTTAGAGAGAAAACAATTTAGTACTACTTTATTTTCCTTCAAGGAAGAGGCCTCTTATTCAAAATTAGAAGAAATGTTTCCTATAAATCTGTCCTTCTATATGTGTTCCCCTTCTATTAGAATAAAAATTTCCTTTTTGTTTTTATTTTTTATTTTGTTCCTTTCTGATTACATCAATTTTTTGTGCATCAAAAGTCAATTCATTGACCTTTGGTACCTCAGTTATTAAACCAATTTTATAAGATAATGTTTTAAATTTATTCTTACTCTTTGTTTCTATTCATTAACACTTGTAGGCATGACCATAGATGGTAGTTGGTTATCCTTACTAACTTTAGGATCCAACTCTATTTGGTAAAAAATACTCCTAAGAGTCTGATGCTTCTTTAGGGGTTGTTTTCTGCATTCATTTCTCAATTGGCCATACTTGTTACATAACTGAAAATAGGCCTAAACATTTGCATATTTATAAGTTGATTCTATGAGGAAAAAGTAGAGCTCAACATAACAAAGGTAGGAAAGATCTGTTGGATTACTGAGAGGAAGGTGAATCAGTAATTAGTGATTCTTTAAACCTTTAAACTTTAAGTTAGATTAAACTCGATAAGACAAACTTTAGTATTAACAGAATTAACTTTTTCAATCAGCAACTTTAAGTAATGAGAAAATATCATGCACAATAAACATTCAATACATTTGACATTAGTATTCAACATGGAAACCCAATTTGGGAAAAACCACTATGGGAATTGTCACCCACCACTCAAAATACTCTTCTAAAGTATACTTGGTTAAGAGTCAATCTTGTTAAAGATTAGAATGCACATTATTAAATGTGACCCTGTTAGCATATTTGCCTCAAATATGTTAGGATCTTCACCATGTTAGGAGTGGCCTAGTTAAAGGTCTTTAAACACTCTTCTAGAATGTCACCTCTCTCAAGGATTTACAATAAGACTGTTAAGTCCACTCAGTTAAGAAATTATCCTACTACAAACGTTAATAAGAAACAGTATAAAATTTGATATAATGTAAATCTGCAACTACCTCTTTCTTAGTCGGATCCCTTTTGTGCTATTTTTCTTCACAAGTCATTTCTTCACTATTCATCCTAGAATATTTTGGAAAATGAATCCTAGATTATATGGAAAGTAAACAAAGGAAAGGAAAGCTAATTTATGATCAGAAATAGTAGAACTACTTGTATTAAAGAAGTGTGTAATTCGGATACCCATATGCCCCCCCCCGCAGCCATCCCCCCGCACATACTATTCCCATTGAGAACTTGTATAGAAATAAAACTAGATAGGAGGCAACAACACAAAACCCTAAAACTTAGTGAAGATCTCAAGATCATTTAGAGGATACTCTGCATGTTATTTTAACATTCCTTGACTTTTATAGTAGATACAAATGAATTGAATTTTTTTTCTTTTGTACTACATTTTTGGTTGATATCTCTTTGAATTGATTGTAAGGATGTGTTCAACTAGATGCTTGGGTCCTTCATGTTTTCTTTTGGCCACCTAAAATATTACCACTAGGCTCACACTGTTCTTATTTTGCTAAAGAATAGTTTACAGATGTCATTTCCAAAATCCCACTTGGTATATTGACACCTCTTTATTATATTTATCAGCAGGATATTAATAATTTGTAATAGATGAGGAAAATTTATTTTGATTCTATAGTTGGGCAAACTATATTGTTCTTGCCTACCATTTTGGCCCTTTAATAAATATATCATTTCTTCATTTAAACATGTCATTCACTTTGAGAAAGAAAAATAATTTGAAGGATGAATTATATAATAACCTAAGGGAATATCTAGATAGGAACTTGAATTCCCACTCAAATGGTGTGGTATTTTGACATTCTAAACATGCTATATTGGTATCGATTCTTGAATCATAAAATATATGAATTTTCATTGTACAATGAATGCCCCAAGCCTTAATTGAAGCACCTTCCTAAGATATCTACACCTATGAAAATAAGAATAATGGGATCATGATAAGGAATAGAAGAAATCACTACTACATGATGGGGCATTTTAAGACATTTTTTAAAGATGAAATTACTTTTTTGTCTTAAATATTTAAGTTTTCTTTAAGTATCTTAAATAAAAAATAGAAACTATTGAATTATCGTCTTAAATTAAAAAAAGAGACAAAAGCACCATGCATTTTCGATTAAGCGGTAAGAGGGAGAGGACGGTGGAAGGAAGGCGGGAAGTAAATTTTTTGCAGGAAAAGTCAGGATTTTAGAATAAAAATAATGGGTTGTCTTCTTAGCTCTGTTTAATGGCGATATGCATCAGGGTAGTTGTTAGCTTTGCAGCTTCTAGCAGGTATTATTCTGTACTCGTGTCTTAGATAAAATATAAAGAAATTTTGTGCTAGGGGTTTCTATGAAATGCATTTTTCTGTTTGACATAGGGGTTTTCATTGAAATGCATTTTTCTTTTTGACAAAGGGGTTTTCACTGAAATGCATTTTTTTGTTTGACATAGGAGTTTTAACTGAAATAAATTCTATTTGTTTTGTGCTCTGGCCTAGTCACTATGGGAGTTGTAGTCGGGAGCTTTATTCGGAGCCTCTGTTATAAATGCCTTATACCTTGCCCTAGTGCACGATTTAGTAGCTTCCTCCTCTAAATGGATATTTGTGTCCATATAATGAGCTAATTGGGTGATGAAACTAGATTAACGGGTTTGAATTAATAAACCTCAACCTAGATCTGTAATGGATTACATATGCTCTATTTGACGAGAGATTTGTGAAGGCAACTTTGACGCATATATGGAGATTTTGCATAAATATAAATAAATTGTTAATCCCTCCCTACGATTGAACTAAAAATACCCAAAGAGATAAAACATAGTTAAAATCTTTAGTACTAGAGCTGAAAATTTCATATTATGGCCACAATGGAGGTAGAATAAATATTTAATCAGTAACAATCACGACTGCAGAGAGGGCATGCATGTAACAAAATGAATTTTTTGTTAAAAAAATAGTTAATTATGTGGAGTGCGTGGATGGTCTGTGGCACTTCAACAGAGATTTTCAGTGAAGGGTCCATCTTTCCTTTCTTTTGAGTACCAACGAGCTATAGTTGGACCCCCTAGGGTCAAGCCACGACCATATATATCTGGCAGACTATGGTACTTTTTTGTTTGGCCTATATGTGGGGACTTTTCATGTGATCTTAGCAAAGATCTACTAGAGATGGACTTATCAAAAGAAGATTACCCTCCCTGTAAAGCATGTTATTTGTATCCAGTATTTGGAATGCGTGATCCCCAAAATTCATCAATTCTAAATTCAACTGTAACACTATTCACAAGTTCATAGAATTATCAATGCATGTTGGATAACAAGATCCAACTCCTAACTAGGATTCAATATGAGAACATATTGCATTATCACCTTCCATTAGAATTCCACTTTGACCGATATAGGATTGCATTTGATAGTCATGTATGGTAGCTGATTGGTAATCAAATTCTTTATGATAAGCTGGAAGATGCAAAATTGAGTACCGTCTCTCACTTACACTAAAAGATGGGATGGCTTGGCTTGTATAGGGATCTTGTGAAAGTGTAGAAGAAGGCCAAGCTGCTGACGAAACCCTGTGCATGTTGGTTCCCATAGATGAATGCACACCACTAAAGTGCTCACCTATTTGTATGCATGACTATGTAGGACTTGAGCACTCACTTGTGTTTCCTTTTTGCCAAAGCATCCTTTTCTAGCCCTATATCAACTTCCATCTCAAGTTCTTTGAATGTAGACGTCTCTAAAGCCCCTGTTGAAAATTTGACCACATTTGACAAAATTTAAGTTGATAGAGTGTCTGAGGTGGTTCCAAGCATCTTCATGGAAGATTATTCAATTCCAACAGAATCTGACGATGCTGAAGAATCAAGTGAGAGAAGTTCTATGTTACTTCTCACATCAGGTGGTTGGAGTAAATCTGTCTTTGGAACATGCTCTGAAGAATAAATTCTACCCTCTAGGACTGAAGAAGCTATTGCAATAACAGTTTCCTTAGAAAGATTCCTAAATTCTATCACAGCCAAGGGCTCATCACTTCTGGATTCCTTATTCACTGACAACTCAAGTGCCCGAGAGATCTCTTCAGATTTTGTACCCTTTGCGTCTGTATGCTTTAAAATAAGATGCTCAGAGTGTTCATGCAAAGTTATTGGTTCATCATTTGATGGTTGGTTCTTTGGTTTTTCATTTGCAGACTTTAGTGGCATTGTAATAATCCATAACATAAGCATGAATAACATACTAGCAACCATGAGAATAAGAGTGAAAGGAACCTCTCTACCAGCTCCAATATTCCATCTCAAAGAGAAAATACAATCGCTATTCTAAAAACACATCTCTAAGACAAGAGATAGGTTAAGGATAAGCATAAAAAAGAATGATAACCAGGCCATAACTTCTACTGCATAAGACACTCTATAGGTGCCCATTATTGAACTTCATGAAGCCACTCTAAAAAGAGGTATGACGGCCGATGGAAGTTGCATAGCTAACATAACTTGAGAGAATATCAGCAGCCAATAAATACCTGTTGCATCTGTATTCCAAATGCAAAGCATGCCCAAAAAAATAATACCTACTTTGATTATAATGTGGTGAACCCAAATACGTGGATGAACACCCAGAGAACCTTCCAAAGAAACTTGTGCCCCAACAATTCCAGTTAGTGTGGACAACTGGCTAGCACAATATATGCCTACAAAAAAATATGACAAGAGGAATTGGACTGTTGAATACATGTTCAATTAGTGATTGTGCATCCTGATAAGTTAAAACTTCAAGTCCTGCAATATAAAATATTGAGATCTCAACAATGCAAGATTTACTAAATAACTCCTCCTCAATGCGACTGTAATCTCCAAAAAATTGTAGTGACACAAAGTCCAAATGGGTATTGTTTGTAAATTATTTTCTTGAACAACAGAAGAGTGAAGATAAAAATTGTGAGGCACGATGTTTGTACCAAGAAGGCCAATGTCCATATACAGACTTTCACGCCTCATGGTAGGAAGCATTTCATTCATGATGAAGGCACCATTCTTTTCAGTAGATATAGTGTCAAGCACAAAGAAGATAAGCATCAATCCTACTATTATTAAAGCTAATAATTCTGCACGACATTTTCCCAAGTGGTGAAATGTTCTCCTATCTCTTGACTCCTTATCTCAAAAATTTGTAAGGAGTTCAAGTAAGATAAAAATCCTGGAAAATAAAGAAAAAAATTCCATAATTTTAGCCAATTATGCTTTAGGACTTTTCGATTGTGACAATAATATAGTATTAAAGTTATAAAATAAAGAAAAAAAGAAAATGACTTCTAAGATATATTTTAGAAAGAAAAGATTTTTTTTTTATAAAAGAAAATTGCTAATTTCTTCAAAGGAATAAATTAATATGTTATGTGATTTTGTTATTCTTGTTTATTTTTGTATTATTTCTTTTCTACTAAAATATTTAATCATCTGAATTAGGAATGACATATTCCCCTTGATGTATTAAGACAGTAATATTTTGATCTAAAAACAATGACCCACTTTCAAGATTAATTATAATTGTACCTGAAACTTCAAGGCTTCATTGTTGCTGCTTTAGCAAATCATTGTATCTTTTAGGCAAATTGATGAGAACTCAGTCCATACAATCTTATAACAAATTGTCTGCTTGCACCAGTCAATGAAGACTTTTGTCTAAACAATAGTCTTCTCTCTTATATGCAGTGATCCCAGTAGGAAAATTTTGTTGCTTAGTCACAGTATTTGTATTATGATCAGGTTTTTCTCCTTAAAATCAGTTGAATAAATGCATTACAATTTTCATCAATCTTTTTGTGGCCCTCTTGATTTTTGTTGTTGTAGCCATAGCTTCCTAATGCTAATGATTTGTTTTGCAAAATGTTATATATTTTTTATCATCTTTCTTTAGCCATTTACCTTATCCATGACCTTATCCCTTAATCACATGTATTAATTCCAATCAAACTTTTTCTCAGCGTTGCTTTCTTTTCATTCCAAGAAGTTGACCTTGATTGCTATAGTTTAAAAGTTTTATGACATTAGGGAGTTTGAGTTTGAGAATATGTGATTTTTTCTTGTATGGTATCGAAGTTCTAGTTTTTTATAGAAATTGAGTTATTCCATTCAGTGATAAATCATTGGATTTTTTCTTAGAATAGTTCAATAGTTATTTGTGTAATGATTCTAACAAGCGTTAATACACTTTTGTTTGCAGATTTCTATTGTGTCATTTTCTTGGTTCCTATATGAAATGGCAGACCAGGTATTTCATGAGAGGTTAGTTCAACTTTGATTTTTATTTTTATTTATTTTTTTTGTTGGCTTGATGAAATGATAAAAGTCATATTTGATCTCTGCTTATGATAAAAATGGCCTTCCTCTCTATCTTTCAATATTTCATTACATTATTATGACATCATTGTCATCATGACCATGACTTTATACATGTCTTTAATGTGACTACCATTTTGTCTTTTCTTGGAACTTTGACTATCTTGATACTTATTGATGCTTTCTTGGCTTTTGTGACTTTTATGAAGACCCCTTCTTATATTTGTGATGCAGAGAATCCCCCACCAACACAAATCCTAGGGTACTCACTAACCCAAACACCTTCAAGGTTCATGTTTCATGGAAATGAGGCATCTAACAAGATTAAAACTCCTTTCAATATGCCAATCTCCACTATGATCTACTCCCATCACTTAACATCCCTAATTCAAGGGTTGGTCAAATGCACTTTGTCATGGTTTGACAACTTCAAGGAAAATAGTATACTTCCAATGTCTTTGACTGTTCCAAGAAACATTAGAACACTACTTCTCAATGGTTGATCACACCTACAACAACTCTTCCTATAAACACTTCCACTCCCAAAATATCTCAATCATTTTGTAGCACATCTCCTTCACTTGATGGGGACTCAATATTTCATAGACCGATTGCCAAATGCCCTAGAAGGTTTATTACATAGTGAAAGACAAAATCCATGATCCTATACAATACAACAACCTTGCACTTATTCAAAGGCATCTCATTATCACAATCTTTTATTCTAATTAACACTTAACTTTTTGACTATCAACGTACATCTTCAAATCTTGATCACCGTGTCAAATAAACCCAACTTTCATTTTTGGAAGACTCCTTTCAATGGTTACAGAGATTCCTCCATGTCTTTTGAAATAAATATCAATGACCCCTCGCAACATATACTCATATCTCATTGGATCAACTAAAACGATTTGGACTATAATGTCACTGTCTGATAGTAAATAAGAAATGAACAACTAACCGTGAGAAAAAAAACTTAGAAGAATTATCCAATGGAAAAATAGTGGTATGAGAAGAATGTTATATATTACAAACTTTAAATATTCATAGGACAGTGACCCAAATTTCTATGGGACAGTGATGTTAATCTGATTGTGACTGTCATGAAACTAAGACTATTTAGCAGTAACCTCCATAACAATGATTTAAAAAAGCCTAGTAAACTCTTCCTATGACCATGATGGTATTAATTAATTCTTCTTTATCTCAATCAAATTCCATGACAACAAAGGAATGCCACTCATGATGGTTTCTAATTAAAGGTCTATAATGACAGTCACAAATTACAAGACAGTTGGATAGAGATCAGTAAAATTTGAATTCCCCAAGCCACTTGGGATATCTACCATGTCATTCATAGGACCATTTACATCTATCACAATCTTGTTTCAACCCTTTCAATGCTTGAATGCTTCAAACTTAAGTAAAATCAATCAAAATATTGAACTTCACTGTTACAGTCATAAACGTCTTCATAACAGTCCACCTAGGGCTTTGAAAATCTCACATAATACACGATATTCTAAACTCAAAGAAATTTCATTTGATTGGTACTTCAAAGTACTATTGGAATCCGGAAAATAAGATTTGTTTAACAGTGAAAAAGAAAGATATTAATCAAACTTTAAGTAAGCCCTTGGCAATGAGGGTTTGGATGTTGTTTTGAAAGAAATGCCTCTTTCTCCCTCTATAATCAATAGTTGGCCCTCAAACTTGAAAGAGAATTCATCAAACTTTACTACGAAATCAATTTGGGGAAACCATCCTTGAATTTCAGCATGTTGGAAATAATAATAATGACGAGATTGTTAAATGCGATGAACAATCCACACCAACTATTAGAATAGTGCCTCGTAGAAAGAGGAAACAAAGGAAGAGGATGGAAGAAATACAATGTTGAATTTGAAAACCAGGTATGTAGTAAGAAGTTAGTAGAATATATTATTTTTTGATTATATATGTAGTTAAATTAGAATTTTCAATTCAATATCATGGTTTTCTCTACTTACAATTGGTCATGCAAGCTTATGCAAAAAGATACACTTGAGGCTGTGAATAAAGAGTTCATAGTGAGATTTTTGAGTTTCAATGTTCTAATCATGTGACATTTTATCAAATTATATTTACTTTTATGTTCATTTTTCATCTTTGCAGAGTTTATTTGTGCATACTCTTTCATTTCAAAGTCTTGCTTTCTTAACAACTTATTATGGGATAGATCATATTTCTTATCTAATGCTCTTTTTTTATATATCCAAACTTGAGACAATAACGACATTTGATTATGTTTGGAGCATGAAATAGAAGTTGAGGGTTTTGTTAACACTTAAAACTAAACATCAAGTGCACATTCAAACTATCCAAAATAGGACTGTCATTTGTCATTTTCTCCATTGGTTCTTTTTGCAACTCATATGAACTAATGTGTTCAAATGTGAGATTTTGGCTCTCTACCTATAGAGATAAATGTCCATAAAAGTTCAGTTCCATACACTATGGAAGAAGAGAATCTTAAATACACTACATATGGCATTGTTAATAGATTTGGAAGACCTTTTCTCAAAGCTCAGACAGGTGGTTGGAAATTTGCAATTTTGATATTAGGTACTCTCAAACTTTGTTTCTTGTTTTTATAGAGAATACCATATGAATGATGATAGAAGTTACGAGATAATTTGACAACTGGCCATGTCTAATTTTGAAATTTCTCATAGGAAATTGAGTTATCCATTCATGACACATAAATGATTTGACTGTCTCTTTTTTTGTTTGGTTACTGCAGATGTATCGAGCAGTGAAGAGAACTAACAAACCTAAGGTAATTAAGATCTTGCCTAGTTTTAACTCTTAGTACACAATTTTCCATACCAGGTTATCAAGGTTAGCCAGATTATTTTATAGTACAAATGACTTATTATTTTATAGTGCCAATGATTTATGGCTTGAATCAGGTTTCATTATTGAAAATGACTGATTGGTCTTTTTCTTGAATCTATAATTACAATTACAGGACCTTGTGATACATTTGCAGATTCTTCCATGAAAAAGTCTGAAGATCAGAAAATTTTACACACAACACAATTAATTAGCAGCCATGTGTCTGTGAATTAAGGAATGTTGTAGAGAGTTAGTGGTGATCAGTGATGACAGGTTGCAGGTCATGTTGCCGACATAAGAAGCACAAGAAGGGACTCTGGTCTCCGAAGGAAGACAAGAAACTTATGGCTCACATTTCCAAATTTGGACATGGCTATTGGACCACTGTACCCATGTTGGACAGTACTCATCCTCATCTTAAGTTTTAACATCCTTACTTTACATGGATATTCCTGTATTCCCATGATTATAGGTAATTCTAGGTAATTTTTCAGGCCTTGACAGATGTGGGAAAAGTTGTTGGCTGAGATGGATAAACTACTTGAGACCCGGTCTGAAAATAGGTGCTTTCTCCATCTTGGAAGAGAAGCTCATTATTGACAAAGGCCTTAAGAATATCATAAAACTCAAATTCTTTAAGAAAAGATTTTTCCCATTTTTATTTGTTTGTAGCTTAGTGATCAGTAAATTCTATATTTGAGAATTTAATGTTGTAAATTTTAATCAAACAGGTGGTCCATGATTGCCAAGCTACTTCCAGGGTGAACAGACAATGAGATTAATAATTTATGGAACTCTTGCATTAAGATGAAGCTCAGTCATATGGGTATTGATTCTAATAGTTACATGCCCAATGATTCCTCAAATTCTTTTCAGATCAATGAAGTTTATTGAGGAACAAGCTGAGCACTGAGAATGGCATCCAAAACTGCACTTATTTTGCCCCAGAAGCAGATACACTAATGGAAACTGTTAGTAACTCAAAGCTTACTACCAGCTGTGTTGAATCTTCTCATTGTATGTCGACTTTTGATGTAGCTACAGTGGTAGATGAACTCCTACAGAGAGATGATTATAATGAGCCAAGTATCTTGGAAAGTTCAGCTCAAGATTTGAGTTTCTATGCTAAGGCAGAGAATGGATTTTTCTCAGAGTTTAGGATGTATTCTCAAGCTGAAGTAGATATGGGTGAAATGTTGATTTGGGAAGGACTCCTTGCTGTGAAAGACCAAGAATTGCAATATGTGACACCACATATAGAGATGGATAACATGGGATTTAACATTCCTTCTGATCAAATCTGTCTGTGATTAATTTAGTCATGGGCAATCCCTGAGTAATACTAATGGGGCAACAGAATTATTCTAGCACAATGGATTAGAATATGGGCAACATTGATATAGTTTAACATGACATTCTGGATTTATAAAAACTAAGATTTATTTTTGCTAATTCCAATTCATTTAGAATACTCATTGCTGGACCATCTTCTAGCCCTTTGGATAGGTTTTCTCCATTTTGAATAGTGTTTCAACTATGCTCCCTACTCTTTGCCCATTAACACATGCTGCAGATTAAGATAACAAAAGCGGTGTCATGTTCAGAATGTAATAACGTGTTGCTTTTCATTAATTACTAAGCTTACAGCTATAAATTATGACATAAATGCTACATGTTGATACATGCAGAAATAGTTGTAGCTTTCTGCAACTTCTTCCAAACTCCGTGAGCCGAGAGGGCCCCTTTGTATTTGTCTCTGCCTCTGTTTAATAATATGAATGTTATTTTTCTGCTGAGCTGTTGAAGTTGTAGCTGTAGCATAAGTTTATGAGATAGTAATAATATAATTAATACTTTCCTCTCTTTCTCTGTTCAATTATATGAATGTTATTTTTCTTCTAATCTTTTGTAATAGATTTCAAACAATCAGCAATTCTTACTTTGTGATTTCTATTGAAAACATTTGGTAGCTCTTGACTGAGCATTTCCAGCACTTAGCTGTCTGCTCAAAAATTAACAGCATATGCTTTTCTGTCGGAGTCTGCTCCAGGAAAGAACACACAACATTCATCAAAAACGTATATGACAAGGAAATCCAAAAGACTTATGAACAACGTTGAAATGGACCAACAACAGCAGCAAGCCGGATCGCTACAACAGCAGCTCATTAATGGTTCACTTCACAGCTCTCTGATTAAAAAAGAAGAATGAAAGGCCACATTCCAAGCAATCAATGTCTTCCACCATAGGTCAGTGAAGGTCCATACAAAAGCACAGCTTTCTCCTTTGTAGAAAAAACACAGTATTTATGCTGTTCAAATTCCTTGCACACAAAATGTAGAGACAATTTAACACAACATGGACAAGACAAAGGAACATTGAAGGCTCTGATATCAAATTAATAAATGAAATAGCTGAAACACTATCGGAGTAATTTAATCATTGATAAATTTACAATGAGATAAACTTCTAATAGTCTCCTATCAGTTTGGGAAAAACACTGACAATAAATACAGGTTATTGACAACAAACTGTAATACTAAACAGCTAGCTATGATAGCCAACTAAGACTATTTAAAAGTGTACAAATTCTGTTAATAATATTTCCCAGCAGTTTTCCCTTGCTAATAGATCAAACCTATTATAAGAGTAGCTACATGATATACCATAACATTACAAAAGTCTGTAAGATGCAAATATAGACATTCATCTTTTACTTTAGAATTTTACACCAAAAAAGATAGCCGATTAAACTCAATGCTTCAGGATTCACTACTACAAAGAGTGGGGGTTAAAGACAAATTTTGAGACAGATTTTTAATAAATTGTCTTCATTTGAGACAAAAAGAAAGTCACATATCATCTCAAATATGTCTTTAACAGAGCGTCTTAATATATTGTCTTAAAAAATTGTCTCAATAAGACAAAAATACTTATGTTCCATATTGTTTTATTAAGACATTTTTAAAAGACTATATTGAGACGCCCGGTTAAAGACATATTTGAGACAATACGCAAATTTCTTTTTGTCTCAGATGAAAACAATTTATTAAAAATCTGTATCAAAATTTGTCTTTAATGCCCACTCTTTGTAGTAGTGAATATTGATAGTTCTTGAGATAAATAAATCAATCACAAGGGGAAGGAGGTGGTTGATGTGCAACTCCGCCATATTTTTCTACTTTTATCAAATTACTATAAATATTTTATATCATATGAAGCAATAACTAGTTCCTAACATTAAAAACATATTAATTGAGTTAAAATTTCTTAAATTCGCGTAACTAAAAGATGATTATTTGTTAAATATATGAAACTCAAAAGATTATATCTTAGATAATATGTAAAGTTATTAATGATCTCGATGATATATATCTTAATTGTCTTCCATTAATATTATTTGAATAATGCAACCATATTAATATAGATCTCTTAATTCTCTTCCATTAATATTATTTCAAACTCAAACAAGGCCATTATGATCACACACTTGTGTCTTAATTTAAATCCAATGTGCTCGCTGGTTTGAGCCTCATCTTTGTTAAATGGGGATGAGGTGCCCCATTTCTAATCTCACCGATTCATAGTTCTAGGTCAAAATCATTTCACCGGGGGCCAAAGGGCATGTGGTGCTAGCAGCACTAGTCACGTTAAAATATTGTAGCAGACACTAATTTAAAAATAAAAGCCATAATATATATGTTTATAAGTAATCTTATGCTCTTCAAAAATTACATCTTGGATGACATCATTGTCATTGTTCCTTATATGGACAATTACTTCCTGCATCCCTTTTTGTATTTTAGCTATTATCATGAGTGTCTTTTCTTGATTCATACTAGATCATGGTATTTATGATTTTCCTATTTGAATACTAAAACCACTTATCTTTTTCATATTGAAATAAGATATTTGTATCAGTGTTCAAACTAAAATATCATAGCACTCATATACATGAAAGGTCTTTGTTTTTTTATTCAAGATTTTACAAGTGTATTTGTAGCAAACGTTGTAGTGACCTTCATGCAAATCCTAATAGTGCACAAAAAAATTAAGTTAAGATTATTAAAGCACTCATCAATAGTTGTTTATTTCTCTTTAATGAACTTAATTAAAAGAAGATTAGCATAACTTAAAGAAAAAGATAATACTTTCATAAATCAATTTAATATTATCCCTAATTAATTATAATTGATAGATATTCTATATCAGGGTGGTGTTCCCAAGACTTAAGTGAAACATGTCTTAGATGTTTTCACACCCAGCCAAAAATATGCTCTAATGTTGTAATAGGTATTCTATGTAGGATGCATTCCCAAGCTCAAAGAAAAAATTTTCTTAGAGGATTTTGCAGCCTGCGACTTTGGCAGAAAAATATATGCTCTAATGCTATGTTGTGCATCTATGGTAAAGTTGATGGTCTGAATGTTTCTCCTTCCTGAATCTTATTGAGCATTAGGTCAAGCTTTTCTTATGTGGTTGGTCTTTTACTACCTGCCTTCATTGTTGTCTCCACACTGTTGACTCGAGGTGTGCCTCACACAATTCACCTTAGCATAAACATCGTAGACAGTCTCGCTTACCACATCATCCATTGGCATGTTATCGACCTCGTAATTGAAAGTTGTTAGATTAAGAGAAAGAGACAGCCAAGGATGATATTTTCATAGATGAGGAATATCCCTATGATCCCCCTCCTCCGTTTGGTAGGATTACAGTAACTATATGACAATTTTCTTTGATCTCTTAAGTTTTACATCAAACTGTAAAGATGTGATTGAATTCTACAATGTTTTATTTTATATAATTTTGATACAAATGTTGATTGTATTTTTGTGTTTTTTCAAAATTTGGTCAATGGACCGTAAAAACTAAAACGTGTAGACTAGACTAGTTTTGTGATTTTTCGTCCTTACTGTTTTAACTCGGCGCATTTGAGAATCCTGGCTGTTAAAGACTAAGGGAGCTGAACTTTGAAGACTATCTTTCAGGAATGTTCGTTGGGAACGGTAGGGCGCGCTGACATATTGTTACTGTATATTTATGACTCCTTATTGTATTTCTATCTTTCGGCAATTATTAGAAACTGTAAATACCAAAGGGACAAAGATCTAAGCATAAACTTCATATTTGTTTGATATAGCAAAGATCTAAGCATAAGCTTTACTTTTCTTTCATATCGCAAAGGTCTGAGAATAAATTTCATTTACATTTAGTAAAGTATAGGTCTCAGATAAAGTCTATGGCAATATCTCCATTAACTATCAGCGCCTGGCGTCTAACAAGCAAGCAAGTGGAAGGAGATGGAAAGTACAAAAGCCACGAACAGATTGGAGATATTTGGAGATCTATTCAGGGTAATGATGATTGGAGTGGCATGCTTGATCCCATTAACCCACTTCTCAAGGCTGAGATACTCAGGTATGGTGATTTTGCACAGCAGTGCTATGATTCATTTGACAACACTTATCTTTCCAAGTATTATGGGAATTCTAAACGCAGCAGAAGCTCCCTGGGGCGTAGATTGGAATTTCTTAGAATTGGGCATGGGTATCAAGTAACCAGATATATTTACGCCAACACTGCCGTATTAAAGTCCTTTTTGAAGCCGAATTCCGGGGATAGTGGTGCTTGGATGGGATATATTGCCGTTTGCACAGACCCAATGGAGATAAAGAGATTGGGAAGACGAGATATAGTTGTTGCGTGGAGGGGAACTGAAACACCTCATGAATGGATGCAAAATATGAAGAATATATTAGTTCCTGGCACCTTATCTAAGAGTACAGTTTGTCCGGAATTACAAACAACTTTTAAAACAGGTGTTCAAATAGAGAAGGGATTTCTGTGCTGCTACAACACTGTATATGGAGACTCTGTGAGAGGCGGACTGAGTGCAAGAGATATTGTGGTGAGGGAAATAACAAGGTTATTGAATGAGTAAGAAGACGAGGAAAGTTTGAGCATAACATTCAGTGGGCATAGTTTGGGAACTGCGCTAGCAACTCTAAATGCATATGATGTCAAACAGATTCTCATGAAAGAAAATGATAGGAAATCAATTCCTGTCACAGTTTTTGCCTTTGCTTCTCCGCGTGTAGGAAACCTAGCATTTTCCGAACATTTGCAGGAGATCGGAGCCAAAGTGTTGCGTGTGGTGAATAAATGGGACTTCGTTCCCAGAGTGCCAGGAGTTTTTATCAACGAGAATATGGGATGGCTTACCAGACTCCTTCGTTGGTTTCCATGGACATATGTTCATGTGGGAGTCCCCATCACTTTGGATAGTAACAGCTCTCTAGTGCTGAAGAAATCGTATAATCCAGCCAGCTCCCACAATTTAGAGGTTTATCTTCACTTGCTTGATGGGTTTCAAAGGGACAACAAGCTGCCTTTCAAACCATCCGGAAGAGATCCAGCTCTGGTGAACAAGTACTCAGACTTGTTGATTGAAAAGCTTCAGATCCCTTCTCACTGGTGGGCAAAGAGGAATAAAGAGATTGTAAGAAGGATAGATGGGTTATTGGTATACTCTCCTACCACTCCCACTCCTGTTCCCCTAACTCTTCGTCTCCTGTATATGAGCTACAGTGATTTCGATTCAGAAAGGAAATTGAATAAAAGTGGCTTATGTAATTGTTTTGAGGAAGGAAATTGAATAAAAGTTCTGGTGCAGCAGCACGTTTATGTATTTTCTGAGTTTATGCTTATGTTTCTGTCCACCATCAGACTTAGTCTATTTGTATGCGTATATATACATAACGATCGTATTTTGTACGCATATATGATTTACGATTCTGAAAGTATTTAGGAGTATAACTTAGACTTAGAAACGAAGATCTCTCAATTTCAATATTGCTAGTATATTATATCTAGAAAAATCTATGTAGAAACATAGATATTGTTATGGAGGGAACTGTTAAGGGTAAATTAATTCCATGGCACCGACCAGCCACCCAACCCAACTGTCCAGCACAGATCAAATAGAAGAAACCTCTCATTGTTCACGTCGAGTCAAAGTAGGCATCTCCACATCGTCCATAATCAATATTCCAACTAACTAGAGTGATTGTAATTTGTTATTTATTTATCAATAAATACAATACCTGAGTCTAGGATTTTTGAGCGTTCAAATTGAAAGTGTTCTGCTGGGTTTGTTTATCTCTATATTTGTATTTGCTGTCTTTTTCATGGTATCAGAGCTGAGGGATTACCAGTTGCCATGCGAGGAGAGTGAAGAGTTTAGGTTTAGCAGAGCCAAGTAGAGCATCCTTGGATAGCAGAATGAACAAGATTGTTGAGAGTGGTTTGAAGACGAACAGATCGTGACAACAGAAGTGAAGGAAGATTGGTGCTAGAAGGTACGTAAAACTGTTGATGTACGCAGAGTCAGCATGGACGTGGTTGCCAGCCGGGCACCTTCTCTAATCTTCCCTGTCCTTTTACCTACTCCCACCTACCACTGGGCCTGCCTTATGCCTTGACGCATGATCGCAAGGCAGCTTTCCTGCTCTTGCGATCATGTGACCTCAATATTTGTCCAGCACTTAAATTTTGGTCTTTTTGCATAGTCTCATAAATAATGTTTTATATGCAGATTACTCTATTTAGCATGGGCCCCCTTTTTTGAGCTTATCGCATAATCGCATGACTATTATTTTATTCATGCGATTATGCGACCTGCCCGTTTTTCCTTCGCCAACTATTGCATTTAATGTAATTTTTATTTTATATTTTTTCTCTGACGTTTCTTTAATCGGACATTCTCCAGGCAATTCCAGAAGTTTCGATAGGTAGAATATTTTTTAAAATAGGAATGTTTTTCTTAGTTTTAAGTCCTGAAAAAATTCTCTGTTTATGCAAGAAATATATTGGGTGTTCTGAGCATTCTGGCAACTCTCTGTGTAATCAGAAAATCAAGGCATTAATATAAATAGTTTTATTTTAAATCTTTGAATATCTTTGAATACTCTGTTTTACTCTGTTCTGTTATCTTCAACATTGTATGTTTCTGTCTTCCTCCATCAAATTGGTATTAGAGCACGGTTATTGAAGAAAAAAAAAAGTTTGCTGGAGATTGAAGCACAAAAAGGATCTGGGTATTATTTCTTGGCAAAATTTTATTCTGGGTAAAGAGTAAATCACAGAACAGTTGAAGATCTAAGGAGGTGACCAAAGAAAGAAAAGGGTTTATAAAAAAAAAAAAGTATTACTAGTAAAGCATGGTAGGAACCAGTGGGAGTATTTCTCAACCTCAGATTCTAATTTTTAATGACAAAAACTATGATTATTGGAGCATCAAAATGAAGACTCTCTTTTGTTCTCAAGATGTTTGGGATTTAGTGAAAAATGAGTTTCCTGAACCACTAGACCAGCAGGCATATCAGACCCTTTCACAAGCTGATAAAAATTTATTGAAGGAAAATAAGAAGGATGCAAAGGCACTATTTTTCATTCAACAAGCAATGGAAGAATCAATCTTTCCAAAGGTTGCAGCTGCCACAAGATCAAAACAAGCATGAGATAGTTTGCAAACAGCATACCAAGGCACAGGCAAGGTAATAATGGCAAAATTGCAGATACTTAGAAGGGATTTTGAAAATTTACAAATGAAAGACTCAGATTCAATATATGTTTTTTTCACTCATGCAATGTCTATAGTAAATCAGTTAAGGATCTATGGAGACACTATTGAAGATCAAAAGATTGTTGAGAAAATACTTAGAAGTCTGCCTGCTAAATTTGATGTTGTAGTAATAGCCATTCAAGAGGCTAAAGATCTTTCTCAATTATCAGTAGATAAATTAATGGGATCACTTTTAGTCCATGAGCAAAGATTGAACCGAACAGGGTCATCATCATTTGAGAATGCATTCAAGACTCAGCTCTCATTTGGCAAGTCAAGAGGGAGATCAAACAATAGTAGAGGCAGAGGACGTTTTTCATCAAGAGAAGGAAGAGAAAACACACAATTTAAAAGTAGAAGACCACCATCAAGCTCAAATGCCCATTCTACATCAACAAGAGGAAGGGGGAGCAGTCACTCTCAAAGCCATCATCAAGGAGAAAGGTATGATAAATCCAACATCCAATGTCATTACTGTAGCAAATTTAGGCATTATGCATCAGAATGTAGGAAAAAGCAATATGATTTGAATAAGCAAAAAATACATTTCACAAATGAAAATCAGTCAAACACTAATGGACAAGACACAATATTGATAGCATGCAATGTAGCACAAGAAAGTTCTAAAGAACTGTGGTTTTTAGATAGTGGGTGTAGTAACCACATGAGTTGTAAAAAGGAGATGTTTGCAACAATAGATGATTCAGTAAAATCAGAAGTAAAATTGAGAAATGATCAAAAAGTTTCAGTTATGGGCAAAGGGTCAATTAACATAAAAACAAAACAAGGTGAAGATAAGCAAATTTTAGATGTATACTATGTTCCCGGATTACAACACAACTTTATAAGTATTGGGCAATTGGTACAAAAAGGTTATAGAATATATTTTGAGAATGGTGAATGTGTGATCCTAGATAAGAAACCAAGCAATAGGCTGATTGCAAGAGTTGACATGACAAAGAATATGATGTTCCCATTAAAAATTCAAAGTGGACTAATGATAGAGCCACAAGGTTTACAAAAGGTTGCTGAAATAGCTTTCAAAGCTTCATACAAAAATGAATCTTGGCTATGGCATTTAAGGCTTGGACATTTAAACTTCAAAGGATTACAACTGTTATACAAGAAGAAAATGGTATATGGGTTGCCACAAATAGAGCCACTTAAAACCACATGTGAGAGTTGCATATTGGCAAAACAACATAGGAAATCATTTTCAGTTGGGGAATCATATAGAGAAAAACAACCACTTGAGATAGACATTTGTGGACCTATGCAAACACTTTTCATAAGTGGAAAACTTTATTTCATAATGTTCATTGATGATTTCAGTAGAAAAACATGGGTTTATTTCTTGAAGTATAAATCTGATATGTTTGCTGTTTTCAAAGAGTTCAAGGCAAAAGTTGAAAAAGAAAGTGGATATTTTATTAAAACATTGAGAACCGATCAAGGTGGAGAGTATCTCTCAACTGATTTTCAAAAATTTTGGAAAGAAAATGGCATAAATAAATAATTTACAGCAAGGTACACACCTCAACAAAATGGAGTAGCAGAGAGAAAGAATAGAACAATCATGAAAATGACATGTAGCATGATAAAAGATAAACACTTACCAAATGAATATTGGGCTGAAGCAGTTGGATGTTCGGTATATATTTTGAATAAGTGTCCAACAAAAGCAGTGATAAATAAAACACCAGAAGAAGCTTGGAGCAAAAGAAAACATAACATATCACATTTAAGAGTTTTTGGATGTGTGGCATACTCATTGATACCTCAAGAGTTGAGAAGAAAATTAGATGAAAAAGGAGAGAAATGTATATTTGTGGGATATAGTGAACATTCAAAAGCATATAAGCTATACAATCCCATTACAAAGAAGCTAATAGTAAGCCGTGATGTTGAGTTTGTTGAAGAAGAGGAATGGGATGGCAGCATAGATAAAATAAATTCAAGCACACCTAGTGTTCTACAAGAAAATGAAGAAGATGAAAATCAGGTTGCAAATCCTCCTATACAAGTAAATGCTCCTACAACACCATCAAGAGCACCTAGCACTCCAAATCTCACTACGACAAATAATAACAGCAATGAATCTTCTAATCCTACACTTGCATCTTTAAGGTCTAGGTCCATAAACACATCAAAGAAGACAAGAAGTCTTAGAGAGATCTATGATGAAACTCAAGAAGCTGAAAATGCTGATTTTTGTTGTGATTTTGCATTTTTAACACAAGCTGATCCAATTTATTTTGAAGAAATCATAAAAGAAGACAAATGGATTACAGCCATGGATGAAGAGATTCAGTCAATAGAAAAGAATGAAACTTGGGATCTAGTAGAACTTCCTAAAGGCAAGGATGTGATTGGAGTTAAATGGATTTATAAGACAAAATATAATGTTGATGGTAAAGTAGCAAACCACAAGGCAAGACTAGTGGCAAAAGGTTTTACACAAAAGTTAGGTATAGACTTCAATGAAACATTTGCACCTGTGGCAAGATTGGATACAATAAGAATGGTCCTATCTATTTCAGCTCAAAACAAATGGAAAGTTTATCAAATGGACGTGAAATCAGCAATCTTAAATGAAATTTTGGAAGAAGAGGTGTATGTAAGTCAGCCACTTGGTTATGAAGTTTTGGGAGAAGAACATAAAGTATGTAGATTGAAAAAGGCATTATATGGTTTGAAACAAGCTCCTAGAACATGGTACAACAGGATAGATTCCTATTTTCTGAACAATGGCTTTAACAAGTGCGGTAATGAACCTACTTTGTATATCAAAGTGAATGATGAAGAAGAAATATTGATAGTTTGTTTGTATGTAGATGATTTGATATTCACAGGAAATATGCAAACCAATACATTCAAAGAAGCCATGAAAAAGGAATTTGATATGACTGATTTGGGCCTCATGAGATACTTTCTTGGCATGGAGGTAAGTCAAAATAATCAAGGGATTCTCATATGTCAAAGCAAGTATGCTGGTGAATTGTTGAAAAGATTTAAGATGACAAAAGTGAATCCAGCCCCTACAGTGATTGCATTGGGTTTGAAGCTTAGTAAGGATGATCAAGGTCCAAGTGTAGATCCAACTTTATTTAAAAGATTAGTGGGCAGCCTCATGTATTTAACTGCCACAAGACTGGATATTATGTTTGGTGTTAGTCTTATTTCTAGATTCATGGAGAAACCAAAGGAATCATATTGGAAAGCTGGAAAAAGAATTTTGAGATACATAGCTGGAACAAAGAATTTTGGAATTTTGTATACTTCTTCAGATGATTACAAACTGATTGGATATACAGACAGTGATTGGGGAGGTAGCATGGATGATAGAAAAAGCACTTCCGGATACATTTTTCATCTAGGTTCCAGTGCTATCTCTTGGGCATCAAAGAAACAATCAATTGTTACTCTCTCTTCAGCTGAAGCAGAGTATGTAGCAGCCACATCAGCATCTTGTCAAGCAGTTTGGTTAAGGAGAGTACTTTCAGATTTGGGACATCATCAAGAAGAAGCTACGAAGATCTATTGTGATAACAATTCGGCAATTGCCTTATCTAAAAATCATGTATTTCATAAATGAAGTAAACATATTGATACCAGATATCATTTTATCAGAGAATTGGTAAACAATGGTGACATTCATCTTGAGTTTTGTAGGTCCAATGAACAACTAGCTGACATTTTCACAAAACCATTGGCAAAGAACATTTTTGAACATCTTCGGGAAGAAATCGGCATTGCGGACATACATAACAGTGAAGATTAAGGGGGAGTGTTGAAGTACGCAAAGTCAGCATGGACGTGGTTGCTAGCTGGGCACCTTCTCTAATCTTCCCTATCCTTTTACCTACTCCCACCTACCGTTGGGCCTACCTTATGCCTTGACGCATGATCGCAAGGCAACTTTCCTGCTCTTGCGATCATGAGACCTCAATATTTGCCCAGCACTTTAATTTTTGGTCTTTTTGCATAGTCTCATAAATAATGTTTTATATGTGGACTACTCTATTTAGCAAGGGCCCCCTCTTTTGAGCTTATCACATAATCACATGACTATTATTTTATTCATGCGATTATGCGACCTGCCCGTTTTTCCTCTGCCAACTACTACATTTAATGTAATTTTTATTTTATATTTTTTCTCTGACGTTTCTTTAATCGGACATTCTCCAGGCAATTCTAGAAGTTTCGATAGGTAGAATATTTTTTAAAATAGGAATCTTTTTCTTAGTTTTGAGTCCTGAAAAAATTCTTTGTTTATGTAAGAAATATATTGGGTTTTCTGAGCATTCTGGCAGCTCTTTGTGTAATCAGAAAATCAAGGCATTAATATAAATAGTTTTATTTTAAATCTTTGAATATCTTTCAATACTCTATTTTACTTTGTTATGTTATCTCCAGCATTGTATGTTTCTGTCTTCCTCCATCAAGAACTCCTAAAATTGAGTTTGTGTGGGGTAGTAGTGTTGCTCAATATTGCTATGTTTTTCTAATTTGTGGTGATCTTGGTAAATAGTCTTTCTTTTTTAAAACATGTTGAGAACGTTCCTGCTAGAATATTGAATAGTGTTGTTACTTAGAAGTTATGAATGACATTTCATTTATCTAAGATAGTTGAAACAAATTGAGGGATATCTTATGTGTGATTGTGGATTTGAGTGTGTGCTATGTATGTTGTAATTGATCTGCAATTTGATCTATGATCTGTGAGGTTCTGGTCTTTGTTATGTGGGCATCAATAAGATTTGATATCAATGGTAAAAGCCTTTCATAGTTTTCTATTATAATATAAGCTATGGTGAACATAGCAGAAATGGATTTCTTTATTCCTTCATTGTTTGAAAGGCTCAACAACTAAATTGGTTAAAGGAACACAGGAGTTCTTGACTCTTGAAGGAGTTGTCCCAAACTCCATGAGGTATGTGAGGTAGATATATGGATTGTAAGTTTGATTGAATTTTATTTTTGTATACTCTATTGTGGCTGATAGTATTTTTGCAGACAATCTTTTCCAAATCTTGGAAGAATTATTTTACATAGGAAGAGCCTGAATCTCCTCGCACTATGCTGACTATAAACATCTGCATTGGAGTGGATTCAATCAGCATGTTTTGTCGCAGCTCTCCTCACTATTCAAATAATGTAGCCAGCCACCATAAGGATTCCATGTTGAAGAAATTGGCTTGAAATTGTTCTTATTTGTAACTACCACAGCTCTTCTTTTCTTGAAAAGTGTAAGTTGAAAGGAGTTATGTCCACACAGGGTAAAGTGTTCTTGTGAATCATGAACAAAGTTGAAGATGAAATTGTCATGTGCAACAAGCCTTGTTGAAGTTAAGGGTGTGATTGAACTCTCTTTAAAGTTGTATGGAAAATAAAATCAAAAAGCCCTTGTTTGTTTGGCTTATAAGAAGGCAAACATCAAGGTACGATAATATAGAATTTTATTATGATTGCTAGAGGCTCTAAGCCTTTGTGTTTGTGTGTTTTGGAGTTATATTGTGTTTCTCATATGGCTACTTCTAAGGTGTCTAACATTGTGGTTAGTGAAATTGTAGACAGTTCTAATTATGTCAGATGGAAATATGAGATGAAATTCATTAAAGCAAGCATGAAAAATGGGATAAAATTGATATGAATTCATGGGTTACAATATCACAACAAAATAGTCCAACGATTAAGCTTCATGTTCAAAATTTGAAAAAACAAAAAAAGAAAATATGAAAAACTTTACAAATATTGTATGAAAGCACTAGCAAATTAAAAGTGATGGACATTAAAAGATAATTAGCTCATTTGAAAATGAAAAGAAGAGATAGAATGAATGATCATATTTCTAAATTAAAAAAAATTATAAATCAACTTGTAATGATGTAGGTTGAGTATGAAGACCATGAAATGATAGATTTTTTAATTGAGTATGTAGTCTCTATATTTACCTTTATAGGAGAGGATTTCTTACCGAATATCTATGATGAATGTAGTTCTTTTTGAGTATTGATGAGACATCCATACTTCACTCATTCTATTACTTATACACAATCTTATTTGAATTATCCCTTTTAGGGAGGAATTTAATTGCATTACATTTTCTCATTTTCTCTATTTGTGAAAGGTTTATTATGGAAAAATATCTAATGTGGCCTACTAGCCAATACACATATTGCATAATATTGCATAATCATCTTTCTTGTTGCATTATTTGCATAACAATTTCATCTCAATAATTTTTAATTGGGGGGGTGTTGGTGTGAAAAAGGATATTTCTTAATTATTCATTAGTAGGAACCTATTCAAATGTTAACTTGGGTCCTAGGTTTCACTTCTACAAGTTAGTTTATAAGATGTCCATATTCACCTCAATTTTATCATTTTCTCTGTTTGTAAAAGGTTTATTATGGAGAAATACCTAATGTGGCCTACTAGCCAATACACATATTGCATAATCATCTTTCTTGTTGCATCATTTGCATAATAATTTTATCTCACCAATTTTTAATTGAGGGGGTGTTGGTGTGAAAAAGGATATTTCTTAACTATTCATTAGTAGGAACCTATTCAAATATTAACTAGGTCCTAGGTTTCACTTCTACAAGTTAGTTTATAAGATGTCTATATTCACCTCACTTACTTTTAGTTATCTATATGCATTACATATTTTCATAGAGAATTTCATGTTTGTATCAGGGTGAACCCACAATAGTGGGTTACAATTTTTTGCCTGAACGGACATTGAACTCTACATTTTGAAAAAAACTTTCAGATTCAGATGCATATTGTCATTAATCCGTTTGAAATTGGAAGATGAAGTAAATTAGAGTCCTTTAGTATTCTCTATCTAGATTCTAATTATATTTTTTATTTTTATTTTTGAATATATTTGAATAATTTTATCTTTCTCCCACAAAAATTGGCATGTTGCTGAAAATGTCATTTTCATAAGTTACATTATTTTCATAGAGCATAACATTTTTTCTAAAATAGATATCAATGTGATTCTTTTGAATTTAGTTTTTTAACATCCATATAGAGGGCATGAAATTGGTTTGACAATATTATCATGATTATTTCATATTTAATTAACGTTTGAAGTTAATTAAACCGTAATTTTGACATACCTTGACTACATAGCTTATAACTTGTCATGTATTTTTCCAATTTCTTTTTTTTTTAATAGAAAGATAACATCAACACCTAGGGCATAGATATTGTTTAGTATTTTTTTTCTCTCATTTACTATTTTTCCATAAACATCAAACATAGAGGTAGACATACAGTGAAATATCCATGTTTAGTAAAACTAAAAATATAAATTCATAATAAAAATAATATATATTAATATTATAATCATTGGAAAGATTTTTCTCAGTAGTACCTTACTACATATATAGGTTTGTCAAATGGATTCATTTGATCTAGAAAAATATAAAGTCAAAGTGATTTTTTGTTAGTATTATAATAGGTGAGAAGGAGACTCCATTGTAGGTGTGAATGAGGAGTATAGATGTTATATCATTTTTTTTAATCTAAGAGACTTTGAGCTAATCATTTGTAATTAATTCCTTCAAATGGAACCTCTCAATTCTTAAATCATCATATTTTATTAAAAATGTGTTACTTCAGCAAAAATCAGCATGTCTAAAAAAGTGTAACCCGCTATTGTAGGGTCACCCATCAAAGGTAGTCATCATATTGCATTATACCTTTCCTATATAATCAAGGTGATTGTACATTTATCAAATATGTTATATCCCATATCTCAATAGAAAGATCATTATTTCCATACTCTCTTATGTAAGGCTTATATTGTTTTTTATTGGTGATCTTGAGATCTATAGATTCAATAAGAACTCAATTAATTTAAAAATTTCTCTTTCCTTATTAGTCATTGATTTACCAAGAACTAGGAAGTAGTCTCTTTTAATGGGCGGATTACCATCTCCAAAGGAGCTATTCCATTTTTTGGGTTTCTTTATTGATTAGCAAATATTTCCTTATTTATACTAAGTTCATCTTTTCTCCTAGTTTATCATGAGTTCCTACATTAGTTTCTCCTTTTTATCACGAGTTCCTACATTCCTAATAACTACCTTATCTGTAATTTCCCATCTTTTATGCTTTTTTTCCCTATTGTTGAGGTTCCAACAATATTGGTGACAAATACATATTTAAAATCTCTTTAAGTTTCATTCAATTTTATGTTCCTGAATTTCAAATACTTTGTTAGAGTTGCAGTAGACATTGCAAAATTTTATTTATAATTACAAAGGCTTCCCATCCTAAGTATAAATCCTTTATCAAAGGTTTATCATCCTCTAGCAAATTTCTGTTATGGCATTTATGGATGGTTTTGTATTAACTGCTCCTTTTTGGTGTACTTCATGTCTGATATGTTTTTTTTACTATTTGCATTTTGGCTCCTTGTAAAAACCTATTTTTTCTTTAATTTCAAAATTATGAAGAAAATAAATTGTTAAAGAATGCATTGACAATTTTAGGAAAACAAGAGCATTTAGTGGGCTTGAACACTTTTGAAACCAATTCAAACTTGTAGAAATCCAAGATTTAGAAGAGATTAAAAAAAGAAATATGATAAAATAATTATAGAAGAAACAACCTTCCATTGATTGGAGAAGAAAAGGCGAAGAAAAGTACATATACAAAGAAAGATAGGGTTGAATCACAAGTTGAACCCAACACAGAATGAGTGGTGGCAAGTTGAAGCCTACTAAACTAGGATGATGTGTCAAAATAGAATTGACACCTCTCAAACAACTCCTAAATGATGACAACTTGTGTGAACAAGCTTCAAATGAACATGGACGACTAAGTTGGCTTAATAATCCTAATTATAAATAAATTAAATAAATACCCTAGCACCCCCCCCGGCCCCCCACCCCCCCTTAAGCATAACTAAGAGGAAGAAGATAAAAAGTGGGTCAGATTACTAGCCTAGTGAGGTTCCCATGTAGAATGAAATCTCTCATAAAAGGAGAAAGATTGAAACCCCAATGGGAAAAAATTATCCTCCAAAAAAGAGACAAGAGGAGAAGAAGCCTATAAGCCCCTACCCCTGATGTAGAGGTCAGTGCTCAACCAATTATTTTATGTAGGAGACAACTAACTATCCTTTTGTTTTGAAACAATACCCTTATATCTTCCTCGAATGCAATTGAAATAATGACCCAACCCACTCAATCTTCTATCAGAGGATAATCATGCAAATGGTTTAACCCACTAAGCTCCACACCTTTGAATCCATAGGACTAACTCCACTTCAAAATTTCTTCAAGCATGCAAGTTGTCCAAGTTGCCCAAAACACCTACAAACCCCATATGACTCCAAATAACTCCAAATATGCAAAGGACTCAACCCAAGGTTAGATAAGAATCTTATAAGTTATATAGGGTATATTAAACTAGGTTCAACCATCTAATTGGCTAGACCCAACCTCCAATGCCCAATTCTTCCAATGCACCTTAGGAGACCTAATAGTCCCTCTAACTAGGTTAGCAACAAACAACACAAACTCCTATCTCCAAACTTTCTAAAACAATAACCAAATAAATTATGGATTTGAATACCCCTTATCCCATATTTAAGCATATATTGAATGAAAAATGAATCTCTTTGGACCATATATGACTATCTGCACACTGTGTCCCAAAATGCATAGAAAATGTGACCAATTAACAAAGAAACTCCTAGCAGAACTTACTCCCAGACCTTGTAACTTTCAACAATATTCATTCATGGCATAAAAATACCAAATCTACAAGAAATTTGTTCCAGACTTCCTAGAACCCCAAAAGCCCAAATTAACCCCATTCAAACCCTCAAATCTAGGTTATCATCAGTATCGCCATTCCCCAAACTTCTAGATCAAATTGGTTGACCCTAAACCTTCACATGGACCATATTATATGATCCGAGTCAGAAAAATGCCTCCTTGTTCAGACCAAACCGCCACTACTATACTGTACCCAATATCTCATTAAGGATTCTTCACTATTTTGTGACAGTCAGTAAATGATGGCATTATCCCTGGATTTCATGAGTTAGAAAGTTATTTTACATGTTAGATTAACACATCCCATGAAGTCAGGGCCCTTATATTTCATGGGATGGCCATATCTTCAAGAGAACCTTCACTGTTATAGATAAACTCTAAGAACACAGCCTGTTAGTGAACACCAGGCATCTAACCCTTAACATAGAGTAGGTATAATGTATTCAGGACAAAGAATAAATGATAATGAAGGTCTAATACATCTCAATGAAATTAAATAAACTTATAATACATCTCCACAATGAAAACTTAATCAGTTTGCAGAGATTCAGTATTCCAATGCCAGAAAATGTATTCTTGTTAATATCTTTGTTCAGTTCGTACACCACCCTGGTATATGATGTACAATAGATGCATTTGTCTTTTATAAAACCTCCCTTACCTATCACATCCAAATTTTATTGGTTAAAGGCTTAGTTTAAGCCTAAAACAATCTAAATGCTAATTCCCTCCAAAATACATTCCTAGCCATTTAAATTTAAATATTTGAATTTTAGAACCATAAAATGGCTTTATTAAACATTAAATCCCTTTCTTTATTGTTTCCTAATGCCTTAGACCTATCCCATGCCCATCCTATACTTCTAGAAACATAACTAAGATTTGGACAACATTAGTCCATTACAAACAAACTTTTAGTCCTTTGAGGACATTATAAATATATTAAAGTATTGCATTACTTTAGGATCATTATAGGTTCTAGGATCCTCCAATTGATCTTTTGACCCTGATTGTCCATGATCTTTCTCTGGTCTTGAATGGATATCTTCATGCTATGAGTGAATGCTTTCATGCCTTTTTTGATGAACCTTGGTGCCCTTGCACCATACTCCCAAGGATCAAATCAATCCAAGTCCCTTTGGATTGGGGAGTCTTCTTTCTTTTCTTCTAGTCATCAATCACTTCTTGAGCAAACCCTGCAACTATAATGTATCCTTTGTTATTTGTCCACATTTACCTGCAACCAAACACCTTGGGTTTATGCCAAGTGTTCCAACCTCCAACTAGCATCATGATATGTTCATGGTATGCAACATCATCATCTACATAATAATCCTATAATCCTGCAAAAAAATTATTAGAAAACACAAATACCAATGTTTCTTCATTCACCAAAGCATATGTTTGGTTCCTCACTTTCTTATCCATCCTTTCATCCAACACTTCCTTCTTCTATTCACCCATTCCTTATGAGATTCCAATGCTTGGAAATATTTTAGTTTTCATGGTCTCTTCTTAACCAATGTCTGCTATAGTACCATATTCTTCCCTGTCATCTATATGTTTGTCATCCAACTGACCCCAAACATCCATCTTGGTTAGCACATCTTCAAGACCTTGTTCATGGTCTTCCTCCATCAATTCACTTTCATCTTTTCCCTCACTATCATCTACCTGCCATGTCTCCTTTATGGCTTCAAATGCCTTTGCCAAATCCAGCATGTCTTCTGCACATCCTTGAATACTTGTTTCCTTTGTCTTGTCAGCAACTTGTATGACTATGTTGTCATCATCTCAAACATTTAGAACAATAGGTCCAATATTCAACAAATCCTTCCTCTTACCTAGCTTCTTGATAGGCCAAGTAACTGTCTTCTTCATCTTCTTATGTCAACTTGTGGCTCTCCCTTCCATCCCTACCTTTAGAGATTCTTCCACTATCCTTATTTGCACTTCAGTGTGCCCTCCATTGTCTTCCATGTGTGCCCCATCATTGTTGTCGTCGACTACACTTGCAACCTCATTGTGCCTTCCTTCCACATCTTTTCCTTTAAATGAACACTCCTCTATCATATCCTCATTCAATAGGATCTCTTGTTGATCCATTTCCCCATCTCTTATTTCAAAAACATTTTGTTTCATCCTTGCTTCATCTTTCTTCCTTCTAGGTTCTATAAAACTTATCCACTCCATCACACCAATGTGACCACACACTTTCCATGTTGCTTGTCCTATCCTTAATGGATGCGATACTACCATCTGTTCCATATTCCTAAAAGTATAGGTGTTATGTTTCCCACAATGTAAAGCCCTCTTTTCCATCTACCATGTCCTCCCAAGGATCAAATGACATTCCATCCTTGGAACAATATCAAACCACCAAACATCTTCATAGGCACCAATTTGGAAAGGAATGAATGCTTGTTTAGTGATGGCAATGATATTTTGTTCATTCCACCCTTGTACCCTATAAGGCTTCTTAAGTGAAGTCCTAGGAATATGCAACTTTTCAATCACCTCCATAGAAACAAAGTAGGTAAAGGCTCCATTTGTCACGACAAGCTTACATATTTTACCATAGCATTTGCAATGTGTCTTAAAAACTCCTTCTTCTTCTTCATTGTACTCCACATCCATGGGCTCGTTCATTATCACCATTCTTGCTGTCAGAAATTTTTTTTAACTACCTTATACCTTCTTCAGAAAGAAACCCAATCTAGTCCATCCCTCAAGCCCAATGCCAACACTTTGGAACACATAGAAGGATGCATCTACTTCTATGTCACATCAAAGGACACCAAGCACTTAGGATCTTAGACCAGATTCCAATTCTCCAAACATCATATCCTAAAAACCTTTTTAGGCTCTGATACCACTTGATGCAGAGGTCAGTGGTCAACCAATGATTTTATGTAGAAGACAACTAACTATCCCTTTGTTTTGAAACAATACCCTTATATCTTCCTCGAATGAAACTGAAGTAATGACCCAACCCACTCAATCTTCTATCAGAGGATAATCATGCAAATGGTTTAACCCACTGAGCTCCACACCTTTGAATCTATAGGGCTAACTCCACTTCAAAATTTCTTCAAGCATGCAAGTTGTCCAAGTTGTCCAAAACAACTACAAACCCCATATGACTCCAAATAACTCCAACTATGAAAAATACTCAACCTAGGGTTAAATAAGAATATTATAAGTTATATAGGGTATATTCAACTAGGTTCAACCATCCAATTGGCTAGACCCAACTTCCAATGCCCAATTCTTCCACTGCACCTTAGGAGACCTAATAGTCCCTCTAACTAGGTCAACAACAAACAACTCTAACTCCTATCTCCAAACTTTCTAAAACACTAACCAAATAAATCATTGATTTGAATACCCTTTATCCCATATTTCAACATATATTGAATGCAACATGAATCCCTTTGGACCATATATGACTGTCTGCACACTATGCCCCAAAATGCATAGAAAATGTGACCAATTAACAAAGCAACTCCTAGCAGAACTTACTCCCAAACCTTGTAACTTTCAACAGTCTTCATTCATGGCATAAAAATACCAAATCTACAAGAAATTTGTTCCAAAATTCCTAGAACCCCAAAAGCCCAAATTAACCTCATTCAAACCCTCAAATCTAGGGTATCATCAATATCGCCATTCCCCAAAGTTCTAGATCAAATTGGTTGATCCTACACCTTCACATAGACCATATTAGATGATCCAAATCATAAAAATGCCTCCTTGTTCAGACCAAACCACCACTGCTATACTGTACCCAATATCTCATTAAGGATTCTTCACTGTTTTGTGATAGTTAGTAAATGTTGGCATTATCCCTACATTTCATGAGTTAGAAAGTTATTGTACATGTTAGATTAACACATTCCATGAATTCATGGCCCTTAGATTTCATGGGATGGCCATATCTTCAAGAGAACCTTGACTATTATAGAGAAACTCTAAGAACACAACCTGTTAGTGAACAACAGGCATCTAACCCTTAACACATAGTAGGTATAATGTATTTAGGACAAAGAATAAATGATAATGAAGTTATAATACATCTCAATGAAAGGAAATAAATTTCTAATACATCTCCACAATGAAAACTAATCAGTTTGCAGAGATTCAATATGCCAATGCCAAAAAATGTATTCTTTCTAATATCTTTGTTCAGTCCATACACCACCCTGGTATATGCTGTACAATAGATGCATTTGTCTTTTATAAACTCTCCCCTACCTATCACAATCAACTTTTATTGGTTTGAGGCTTAGTTTAAGCCTAAAATAATCTAAATGCCAATTCCCTCCAAAATACCTTCTTAGCCCTTTACATTTAAATATTTGAATTTTAGAACCATAAAATGGCTTTATTGAACATTAAATCCCTTTCTTTATTGTTTCCTAATGCCTTAGACCTATCCCATGCCCATCCTATACTTCTAGAAACATAACTAAGATTTGGATGTACATTAGTCCATTACAAACAAACTTTTAGTCCTTTGAAGACATTACAAATATATTAAAGTATTACATTACTTTACGATCATTATAGGTTCTAGGATCCTCCAATTGATCTTTTGACCCTGATTGTCCATGCTCTTTCTTTGGTCTTGAATGGGTATCTTCATGCTATGAGTGAATTCTTTCCTACCTTGTTTGATGAACCTTGGTGCCCTTGCACTAACCCCCCACATCCAAAGGATGATATTGTTGTTGATGTAGAGTGCACGTGAATAAGAGCTTGTGGCCCTTCTTGAAAATCTACCAAAATATTACTATCATCTGTTGTATCATCTAAATTATTATTCTTTATTACAAGAATTACTTTCAACTTCAAATTGTGATAATTAAAAAGTGTTAGAGGTTGTCTAGTCATATTAGAGTCCATGCTAAGCTAGACTTAGATTGTTTCTTTGTCTAATGCCTAAATAAAGAACACTTCTTGAGGAAGTGTGAAAAATAGAAAACATACAACACCCCCTTGATTATCTTTTAGTTTAAACTTTTAATAAATTTTCTACTATTATTTTCCAAGCCTAATAGTGAAAATATGAAAAAAAAGTATAATTTCCTTTGATATTGTTAATGTTGTGGTTTTGATCCTCATTAATAACCCAACTACTTATCCTAATTTATTGGGGTTTTAATCATTATTAGAAATTTCATTTCTTACCCTTATTTTTCAAGCCTTAAAGGGATCCCATACTCTTATCTTCCTTCTCAAAACTTATAACTACAACTATTTATTATTCTAGTAGCTCTAGGATTTTCCCTTCATTTTTTACTACCTTTTACTCAGTAAATTTACATACAGTGTTTACTAAATTGAACTTTATATTAGACTTATGGCCCTTCTACAAGGTAGAATTGAAATTTGTAGATAATTAATAATCAAATAATGGTTAGAGATTCCTGCATGAACTATAATATACTATATATTAAAATTGTTCCTATAACTATCTATATATTTGACTTATTCCCAAAAGAGGCCAAACCTTTGATTGACTATAGTTTGAGCCAATTTTGGTCTGATTTGTACCATATATAAATAAGAGACAACCATTTAGGAATTCTCCATGATCAAATGCTCCCTTGGAATTTTTTTTTCCTTTTATATAAAAGGCATGAGGGTTAAATATTGTTTTGGATTAAGACAAAAATAGGTTTTGAGGGGAGCCCAGAAACCCCTTAAAAATAATTACAAGAAATAATCAATAAATTTCTTCTTGAAAAAATACTACTAGAGACAAACCAACTAGTAGAATCAAACCAGAAACCAGCAATAAAATAAACAAAAACAAAAAAGAACTAGTAGTGATACATGTAGAACATGACACTAAGATAAAAACAAACAAAACACTAGGCCATTTTTTTCAAAGCAGCGGAAAATTCCTCTTTAATGACTGTAAAATATTCCATAGCATCATTTATAACTTTGAAAGCCATAGGAGAAGTCATATGTTTCTTCCTCATACTTTCCTATGTCTGCTTTCTTGGACCTTTGGTAGCAACAACAACTCTGACCCCCTTGTCCAGTTCAGTCTAACCAGGTTCCTTGTTCTCAGTAATCTTGTCCATTGTACTAGTCAGGTCCCTTAACTTATGGATAGTGTCCCACATATTCACATTTCTTCCACGAAGGATATTCCCTAGGGGCTCCTCATAGACATTTATCTTCACTTAAAATTGTTCAAAGTTCTCCCCTAAATTATTTCTGGGTTGGGTTCCTTATCCAGTTGATCCTACATGATGTTCAAATTGTACTTAATATTGTTAATTTTACTTTGTATCAAGTTATCCATGTGTTTGTTTGAGTTTGAGTTTGGTCCTTTGATTCTTTGATTATGGCTTCGTGTTAATAACCTTCTCTTTTTATCAGAGTTTTCTCAACTCAATATGCATCACATTCATTCATCATTTTTGAAATCCTATTCGTGCCTTTAGTCACTTGGAATTTTGCAAGCTTTGTTTTTCTTGAACACTCTTGAACACCTTTGAACAGCCTTAAACGATGTTCATACCTGTTCAAGGATGTTCACATAATTTTCATCTTTTGTGAAGACATGACAGGTTGATAAAGAATGAAATACACTTGCCGCTGGTACTTAAGAAGATTGAAGCAAAATGGTCCTTTGTTCATAATGTCCCCTGACATTCAAATCATCAACTGAGCTAAATCAGAGGTTTGTAAATGTTGTACAGTCCTTAACAGTTTTGAACGGTGTCGAACTCCCATGAACTATGTTCTTTCTTGTTCAGTGAAATCTAAGGAGGTTATGAAAGAGAAGAGAATCTAATGACAGCTAAGCAGCGGGGCCCATAGGGGAATGGCATTAAATGCTAATTATGGTCACAATTTGTTAAGTACACCCTAGAGTTATGGAATAATCATTACTTTTAATGGCCTTGAGATTTGATTAAGTGGTAATTATGGTTGCATGTACAAAATGTCAAATCAAATCAGCACTACGCTCCACATTAAAGATTTGCAATAAATTCATGAGCTCTTGTGTTTCTATTTAAGTTATATCTTTTCATTTAAATGCTTAAGTATTCTTTTAAGAAGCTAGTGCATGGAGGTAAGGATTGAAAAGATCTTGTGATCAAAATATTCTGTAGAAATGAGATGAGTTTGGCCGATACCCCTTGTGGTATTTACAAATTCATTAGTTTGCAAGGTGAATAGAAGATAATTTTCTGCAATCATGAGGTCAACTTTTCATATGTTTGGGAATACTACAAGTTTAGTATGTGATGCCCCCATAGTATTAGACACTGACCTAGAGGACTACAATGTGGAGGACTTGCCTTCCCAAATTTTGAATTCTTTAGAGGGTACCCCAGCTCTGGAAATCCTACATAGTGGTTTGTGTTCAACAATGTCTTTTCCTCCCGCTATTGTTTGTCCGGAACTAATTCTTGAATGTATAAAAAATTATGATGCGCGAACTAAGTCAATAAAAAATAAGGATGGTAGCGTCCTTATGCTTGTAAATAGGGAATTGGTTACACAAGCTCTGCAAATCCCAAAAAAGGCATTCTCTACTTTTTCTCCTACGCAATCCATTGTTAAATTCAATGAAAATAAGGATGCAAATCGTACCTCTATAGCTAAGAGCTGGTTGCTAAAACCACAAAGAGGTGGTTCACGTTTGCCTAAGAAATTTAACAGAGCCCATGTCCGCCCTTACATTAGTGACTTGATGGTGATGCTGCATAGAGTAAGAGGGTCTCAAGTTGCCTATCTTTTTTCTGACTAGATGTATTTCTATGTTCAAATCATCCTAGAAGGAACACAACTCCTAGATTGGGCCGAATTAATTGCTAGTTCCCTGAGAGAACAACTCAACACCTCTAAATTGATAGGTAGTGGTTTCTTCATGTCTTCCTATCTGATGTATTGTTTAGCCTATAGTAGACAATGGCACATATTGCCACATGAACCCTGGGTTGCAGATATGTGTGTGTATAAATATTACCCAATTCTACGGAAGGATAAGGTTGTCAAAAATTACAGAAGAGTGGATGACACATTCATGGGTAAACTATGTTTTGAACTACCTGGTGTTACTGATAAAAGGATTAGTTTGAAAGCCCAAGAACTAGTAACTAATTATGGGAGCTATTATATTCAATTTCCTAGATTTACATATATCAGAGTTGGGGGTTTTGAAGACCAGCTGCTGAGGTTACCCAAGTATGCATTTGATTATTTTATCCTAGCTAAGATTTGCTGACATCTTGCTACAGTTTTGAAAAGGTTTCTTCTTGATGAAGAGTGGGATAAGCCTTTTCCTATAACAATGGATAAATTTTCATGTAAAACCATGGCTGATGATGTCAGTATTTGAAGTGACATTTGTCATTTTGACTTCAAGTACTATACTGAAAGGGTGGGATTTGATAATAAAAACTATGCCAGTGGTAGTCTAGGGCTTAAATCACACATGTTTCATATACCTGACATGGAAGATTTTTGGGAAGACTGCTGTGATGAGTCACAAGTAGAGGAAAGAGCACATAATAGACTGTGTGTATGTCAAATTCAATCCATGAGACTACAGATTAATGTAGATGGGGTAATTGATGATGGATCTAACTTGATTGACCCTAGCTACAAAAAACTAGTTGAGAAAAGTGATCTTGTTATATATT
The DNA here is from genome assembly GCA_027943335.1 of Chamaecyparis obtusa. NCBI lineage: Eukaryota > Viridiplantae > Streptophyta > Pinopsida > Cupressales > Cupressaceae > Chamaecyparis > Chamaecyparis obtusa. The sequence goes on from BSBK01000849.1 coordinate 404,611, forward strand.
GGTCCAAGGAGGAAGAGGATAATATTGAAAAAATAACCTTATGTGTTATCTAGCTGACTAATGAGTGGCTACAAAAAAGAAGGAAGAAAAAAGAACCTAGAGTAGAAAAAGAAGAAGTTGCATGTACTTCTTTACATTCCCCTATTTCTATTTCTAATTTATCTACCCAAATTGAAAATGCAGGATCTACTGAGAAATCACAGGCCAGAAACATGAGAAAGAAAGCTATAGCTAAACCCCACCTAGCTGTCCCTTTGTAAAGGATTAAAAGGTCCAAGACTAGGTTAAAAACTAAGAAAAACATGGCTCAGTAGGATGTCCTAACAATCAATCTAGATGAAGACAAGATAGAAGATATGATTTTTCACATATCTGAAAATGAGCAAGTGGATAAAGATCTTTTTGACCTAGATGATGCCACGCTGGAGGTAATTGGTACACCAGCAAAGACACTTGAGCAGCCCATTGGTTCTATAGTCACACCCCCATGGCTAATCTCCATGGTGAGTAAAAAACACAATCTAGTTCCTGTATCTATTCCCGTTAAAGATATAGTTAGCAAGTATGTCCAGAAGACTCCCAAAACTAAAAAGGTAAAAAGCACAGCTCGAATGTTCACTGATGTGAAAAATGGAAAATGGACTACTGAAGTGGTGACTTACAGACCTAAAGAGGGGGAACAAGAAGTTAAGGTGGAGGACTTTGAAATCACCAAGGTGGAATTAGGTACCATGGATCGTGCTAGCAAGAATAATTTGTTCAAAGAAACAACACATCAGATGTTGAATTCTTCTTGGCAAGATGGAAAGGAAAAGAAAGAATTAAAGTAGACAATTGTAACATTGTCACAGTTTATCAATACCTTCTGTAGTTTTGATGCCACTCCTTTGGTCCGGTCTCCTCAGATTTTTGACCCAGATTCTACTGAGAGCAAAAATTTCTTGAGTCAAGTACAGAGAGGCTGAGCCCTGGTGACTTTTGTAGATGAATGGATTAGTGAAATTGTCAAAAGTGGTCTTAAGTACCTCAAAGATGCTCAGGAAGTTTTATAGGATATAGAAACCTTGATAGGAGAGTTACAAACTCAAAGTCAAGTGTGGGAAAGAGAGGAAGAGAAATGGTTTGGAGCCATGTCTAAGTTCTTGGAGATAGAAAAATATGGGTATGTGAAGTTTTGTACAGAGAAGTCAATGAAGTCACTTGATGAAGCCACTTTCATTGTTCTCAAAATGAATGTTAGTTGGTGTCTTAGCATCATCAGGAGTACTATTGCTGAGAACAAAGAGGGTGAAAATGAAATTAGGCAGTTGTAAAAAATGATGATGACTAAACTAAAGGTGATCAACTTCGCTCATACCTACACAGTCAACCATGGAGACCAAGACCAGAAAATATCCCTTGTAGTGTTTGATAATACCATGAAGAAGCTTAAAGAAAAGGCCAACCCTAAGCCTTTAGATTTTACATAGGTGGCTAGGATTGACTCAATGTTGTATCTCTACGTAGATCAATTTCCTTCCACAATTGAGAAGGTCAAGAAATTCAGGAGGACTAAGGAAGCGATGATGACAAGGATAGTGAACATGAAGGTTCCTCATCTGCAGCTCATGAAGGAATTGATCCAGGCACACAAACAGTGGGAGGTGACGCAATCTACCATAGCTGAAGGAGAGAATATCGTAGGAGAAGAGGAGCGTGCTATCGAAAAGGAGGCTAATCTTGAAATTTAGTTATGTTTTAAATTGTTTGGAAACTTTGAGGGGCATGTGTCCTCTTTTAATTTGGTTACTCGTAAAACTGTTCTAACTGAGAGGTCAGGTTCTTTGGGAGACCTCTCGGCTTTGCAAAAACTATAAGTAGTTTAGTTGCATAGTAGAAAGGGTTAGAAATTTTAGGAAGAAAATTAGTATTTTTCTTTGAAAGTTTCTTTCATTTGAAAAAGACATTTTCGATATATCAAGTTTGATGTTAAAGAACATAGATATATTTTTCATGCTTTTTGCCTGTGCTACAAGAACAAGTTAATATATCAATCATACTTTGTTTTAGATCTATGTAATTTGAAATGAGTGAATATATGGCTTTTGGTGATGTTTTTATTCATTCCCTATTTCTACAATAGATCTTTGTCAGTATCTTGAGGATATCAGTAATCATACCCTGATTCATATTTCTTTGATCCATTATTTTGTTATGCTATCTCAAAGAGGTATAGAAAGTAGAAAATTGTGATTTTTTGTTTTCATATATCTTGTTTTTCTTTTGAAAAAGTTGTAAAAAGTGCTAGTCATCTGAAGAACAATATAGCCACCTTCTAAGCTTTCAGGTTAAAAGCTAAATTGAGAAATCTGCTTAAATAAATTCATTGAAAAGCTATTTAGGGAGCTGTGCCTAGATTAAAATTCAGAGGGAAGTGACTCATTTTTAGTGCTTACCCAACTGTTAGTAGAAGTTTTTCTTTGAAAGGGTGATAGAGTGATAGTCTTAAGGAAGATAGAAACAAAGACAAAAATCTGTTTACTAACACCATGGAATAGGAGTTATCATCTCTGAGCCTATCTTTCTAAAGGATATCTAGAGGAGATTTAAAATTACCCGCAAGAGGACCAAGACTCAAATGAACAGACTCCTCTTTCCTCCCAAAACTAGTAACATTCTATCTAGAAATATTTCTAGGGATGAAATGGGGATCAATCAAACAAGAACTAGGGTAACCCACAATGTTGAGCATTTGTTCCTTAGCTTTCTTACCATTTTGTTTGTTTCCCTTATCACTTTCCTCCTGCAAGACCTTATTAGCAGTCTCTATCACCTCCTTACCATTTTTATGATTGTCCTCCTTATCCTGCTCACTCTTTGGCAGAGAGATCTTCTCTTCCCGAGTGGTACTTTCCATCTCTTTTAGGAGGCTACCCTTTTCAGATTTGGATACTGAAACATTATTATCCTTGTTAGAATTGGTAGTGGAGTCATCTTCATCCTCTGTTTCCATACATTTATCTTCATCAAACCTAGGTTTAGCAATGTTCACTTCCTTCTTCTCAGAGTTTCTATTACTATCATCCTTCATCTCCATACCCTTCTCACTATCAAACTATTTTTGGAGGTTCAAAGGAGTTTTATTTTTTCCTATAGTTCCCCAAGTTCTTTTCCTCTCAACCTCATCAGACTCATAATTCTCCACTTTTCTCTTATCCTTGTGTTGCCCCACTTTTCACCCCATAACCATGTTGTTAAAAGTGGAAGTATTTGATGTCAAGTTAGATTTAGTCATGTCTGAGTCTAAGTCTAGGCTTCCTTTAGGATAGGTTGTCCTTGCTAGGTTTCCTTGCCATTGCCTTCTTCTTTTCAAGCCAGGTGGGTTATTTGGAAGTCTTGTCATCATGGGTAGGTGATAGACCCCAACCTGGCAAGGATATCATGCTCCCATTGATGATCTCTTTCAGATCGAATGGTGATTGAAGTCATGATCTTAGGACACTCATAAGAAATAAAAAATCAAAAGATTCTTCATATGGATGATGCAATGATAGAGCCGACATTGTACTATTTAGAGAATTCCACTCCATATAATAGTGTGCAAGTTAAAAGGATTCATTTCTTTAAAAATAGTAAAATAAGTTTTTATTTAAAAAGAAGGCATCATTGACTAAGATCATTGAATTCAAGTTTCTTTTATGGGTCTTAGAAAGGTTGTATAAACCTTTTCCAAATGGATATTTTCATATTGAGTCATGAAGCCATGAAGGTTGAAATGAGTAAAAAAAAAATATAATAAAATTGTAGTAAAAGTGGTAGTGTGGTTGGTGGCAGGTTGCATGATCGCAAGATCAAAATAACTCCCTTGAGTTTATGTGACAAAGGCTAAAATGAACTGCTGAGCAAGTTAACTAGTCACATAATCGCATGAATGGAATAACTTCCATGCGATCATGCGACAGTGGAGGTTCAGGTGGTAAGAAAAGTCAATGAAAAGGGAGACTGGAAATAGATGGTGCCCCGCTGGAGTCCATGTGCGCCAATGAAAAAGCAGTCGCATGATCGCAAGAGTTTAAAACATGCCATGTAATCATGCGAGATGATGACACGTGTAAAGTGGCTCCATGTTTGTGGTGCTATTATCTCTGCCAATGTAATGATCAAGATTCCTAATCGACGGTTACCACTTTTTCACTATGTTGTGGAATATGCTTTGCAAAAAACTGAGATCATGCCACGTGGTGGTGGGTCCATAAGGTTTATATGCAATGATAAATCAATGGTTGCCACTATTCCTCAAAGTCACGGGAGATTCTTTGACACCTGAGCTGGAGTCCACCTGCACCAATCATAGAGCGGTCGCATGATCACATGAATTAAAATATTGCTATGCGATCATGTGATAATGGGAACTCAGGCTGGTGAATACGCTCTACTGGGACCCACTTATGCCAATAGCGTAGATGTGACAACATAAGCTGAGTAGGGAAAGATCCTACATCCGACAGAGGGCGTATGTTTGCAAAGAATCTTGGAGGTCTATGCAAAGAAGCAATGGCCGTTGATCTTCCGATGGTGGGTCTAAAAACATTTGACTACAGTTATGACATAGCGAAAACTTCCACGTGGCAGTGGGACCCACATAATCTGATAGCGCAGATGCACCAATGTTAAAGCGGTCGCATGATCGCATCGATTAAAATATTGCTATGTGATCATGTGACAACGTAAGTCACCGAACATGCTTGCAGAGTTTACCAATCATAAAGCGGTCACATGATCGCAAGAAATAAACAAGTATCATGTAATCATGCGACAAGGTATGAGGTGCAGCCGGTGGTAGGTGCCGAAGGTGTACGGAAGCAAGGAAGATTAAAACAAAAATGTCTGGTTGGCATCCACGTCCATTGACAACAAAATCACATCAGTTATATAATAATTTGAGTTTTAGTGATACGAGGTTGAATATCAGTCACGGGCATGCTTTCATGTTTTGAGATTTGTCAACACATAAATTGATTAGCAAGGCCAGATGAAGGGACAAAGTCATGCTAGTTCTTCCTATTGTATTTTCGTAAGTCCTTGGCTTCAGACTTTTCAAATTCTGGAATTTGAAACATTTTGTATTCCCATGGATGCCATATGATTGTAAAATCTATATATACTACTGAGAAAGTTAATAAAAGGGTTGAAAAACTTGTTAATGAAGCAGTGTGATTCTATTTACAAAGCTAAATTCCTATTTGTTGTTCCATTTTCATAGTTTATTTGCATGATGAATGGAAAGAACGGTTATAAGTGAAACTGCTCTTTCTTATTGAATGCCATTTCATGTCAAAAATTGTGGTGTGATCAATTCTAGTTGGTCTTTCATTTGTAATTCTTCATCTTTTCACTCTTTATTTCAGTTGCATCTTTGAATGGAAAGTACACTTATATTCTGAGACTGTAATTTCTCCCTGAATTCTATTTCATGCTAAGTGGTTGCAGTATTGGTGATTCCATTTACCTTTCATTGTATAGGTCTACTTCTATTCATCAAGTAGAATCTGCTTTTCATATAGAGTAGGATAGAATTAGTTAAATGTCAAAATCATGTGATGATCTAAGGTCAACATTCTACTGGGGGTTGTAGATTATCTTCATATATCCTTGCCTAAGTTGTTTGTGTCTACAAGCAATTTGGTTAAAAACACATAAGAGACAACCTAGTGGTCAAGATAAAAACATATTCATTGCATATCATACACAATTAGGGAGCTATACCTGTCAATTCAGAGGGCAGTGATAGAAGTCTTACACTGACCCATTTGTTGGTGGACATCTTTTTGTTCTCTCACCTTGGGTGTATGGAGAGTGAAAGATTGAAAATCTTAAGAGAGGAAAAACTGTTAACCAACAGTTTTTGGCGACTCTACTGGGGAGGACTTTGAAAAAAAGAAGATATTGATAAGTTTTTCTCAGAATGTTAAGGCATCCTGGATTCTAGATTTACTAGGAGTGCAAAACAAAAGTGAAAGGTTGATCCAGTCTACGAAGAACTCAAAGCGGTCAATTTCCCTATCCTTGAAGATATTTTTAGGAAAGGAAGAGAAAAGGCAAGGGAAACTGAAAATAAGAAGCTTTCTGATTTTCAGTTATCTACAGTAGTTCCTTTGAGACCGAAGAGAAGTAAGTCTTCCTCTCCTCCTATTGGTAGAATTCCTATTTCTACCACTTGCAATTCATTGTTATTGCACAATATTGCACTCCCCCTCTCATTTTCAATCCAAGTGGTTGCACAGAATATAGGAGTAGTAAACATGGTTGTTCCTTGGGGAAATGCTATTGGACCATTGAATCTTGTAGCAAATCATGACTTGCCAAAGGCCTCTAGAAAGAACTTCCCTAGGTTTAATGGTGATGGCTCAGTGTCAGCTAAACAACATCTAAGTGCTTTCCAGAAAGCGTGTAGTGTGGTGAATCCTTAGCATGAGGATGTTGTAGTCATGATGTTTGTGGATACTTTGGTGGATGATGTAGTAGATTGGTTCCAAGATTTACCCACAGGCTATATTACGGGATGGGACACCATGAAGAAAATTTTTTAAGGAAGATACAAGAGCACTGAAGATGCTCAAGTTCTCTTGCTACAATTAGCCCAAATTAAGAAATAACCATCCATCTCTATGAGAGATTTTAATGCAAAATTTAATAAACTTATTAAAAGAATACCAGTTGCTAGTGCTCCAACAGGAGACAATCAGAAAACTTTCTACATCAGTTCCATTCCTCCTGAACTTGGTTATCAACTAAGAAGGGATAATGTGGCCACTTTACAAGCTGCATAAACTCTTGCAGTAGAGATGGAGGATGACATGATAGCCTCTGGGAAATGGAAGAAAGAGTATCATAGTAGATCTTCAAGCAATACAACAAGAACTTCAAACAGTACTGAGGCTATGTTACAAAAGTTGTCCAATGAGATGATTGCATTAAAGAAACAAGTTGCTAGACTAGCTCATTCATTATATCAGCCTTATCAAGAAGGACCAAGATATCAAGGTGGAAATAAGAACTTGCAGCTCCCTACCCCTCAGCAAAGATTAGCTATTGAAGTTGCTCCTAAAGGCCAGACTTCTTGTGCCTTTCATCTCAGAGAAGATCATGATGGTAATACCTATGAAGACATGATCAAATATTTACAGATGAGAGGAGAAGAAGTGCAAAGAATTGAATATCCAGAAGATGATGATGATCATGCTCCTCATGGCAACTCCGTAAATTTGTATTGTGAGTATGAGTTAGATTCAAAAAATGGAGGAAATTGTTTTGCCACCTTGGAAGGACCTCAGCTAACGGTGATGACTAGAAGTCAGAAAAATAAGAGTCAAGTTTCTAATGCTACTCCTGCTAAGAATCCAGCACCTTCTCACAAGGTGGATAAAGACAAGAATGCAACATCAAGTTCTTCACAAAAGGATCTAAAAGATAAGTCATCTACTTCTTTTGATATCATCAAATTTTGTGAGGAAACTAAGATTCAAATAACTACCATGGATTATTTAAAATCTAATCTGGATCAATTGCAAAGACTATTAGAACATTGTAAAAGTAAGGAGAATGTTCTTATTAATGCTAATGTTCATGATAAAAATTAGACTAGTACTAGCAAAGAGAATTCAATAGATGATGATTTTTCAATTCCAAGATTGTTTCATGAAGAAGAATCTGCTGCCCATGCTACTTGTTCTAGTAAAAAACCAGAGCCTTTCTGTGTATCACTTTTTATCAACGGAAATAAATTGAGTAATTGCATCATAGATTCAGGAGCTTCAGACAATGTGATGCCTGCTTCAGTTGCTAAAGCTTTAGGATTGCCTTTAACTAAAGTCTTTGGCAGATGTTATTCTATGGATGCTAAACAAGTGCCCTTAATTGGTCAAATTAAAGATGCTCAAGTTGCCTTAGTTGCCTATCCCTCTAAGAGATTGAAGCTCACAATCCTTGTTGTTGATATCCCTAAGAGTTATGGAATGCTTCTTAGTAGAAGTTTTTGCAAAGACTTGGGAGGAGAAATCAAGTTAGATTGGACATCTGCCTATATTCAAGTAGGAAATAAAAAGGTGAAGTTGGAACCGGAAGGAAAAGAAAAATTTACTGTATTAAAGTCAGATGATCCTAGGTCACAAATTCTTTATCAAGAAATGCAATTTGGAAACTATATGATATCTTATGATGGCCCTGATGTTCAAGAAGAGATAGAAGAAGCAAAAACTGAGCAATTATGGACATTAGAGTTTGATGGAAGTTGTGCCAAGGTTGGTTCAGGAGCTGGGATAGTCTTGATAGCCCCTGATGGAGAAACTACTCATTTGGCCTATAAATTGAATTTTAAAAATACCAATAATACTGCAGAATATGAGGCCCTTCTCCTTGGTATAGAGGCAGCTAAACAAAAAGGAATTAAATTGCTCAAAGTTCAAGGGGATGCTAAATTGGTGGTGAGACAAGTAAGAAATTAGTACTCTGTGAAAAATAATAGATTGAAAAATTATAGAAATAAAGTATGGGATGAAATAGAAAGTCTAGATGCCTTTTCAATAATTTCGGTCCCAAGAGATCAAAATTCCAGGGCTGATTCTCTAGCAGTTTCTGCATCTTTACTCTTGCCTCATCCTAACTTCAAGAATCAAGTATATAGAATGGAGGTCCTATTCAGACCTAAGGTGCCTGATAATGAAGAATCTTGGCAAGTATTTGAAGATGACAAGCATATTCAATAGTTTCTAGAAGGAACAAGCCCTTTTGCCAATATGTGTTTTGAAAATGACAAAGAAGAGCAATCACCAATTGATGAAGAAGAATTAAAATCAAGTATCATTCAATTAAAAGAAAATAGAATTCCTCCTCATGTTGTTTCTTTAGAGAAACTTTTTGATAAACATGATGCTTATATTAATAAGGAGAGAAATAAAAAGGGCAAAACATGTGGAGAGTATGATGGAATTAATATAGGGACTGAGGACAGTCCTAAAATGATCAACATCGGAAAATGCTGCACTCTTGAGGAAAGAATGAAATTCAAAAAATTGCTAATTGAATTTCAAGATGTTTTTGCATGGAGTTATGAGGATTTAAAGAATTTTATTAATGGAAAATTCAGGCACAACATCCCTCTTAAATCTGGAGCATCACCTGTCAAACAAAAATAGAGAAATTATAATCCTTTGATTGAAGGAGCCATTTTCAAAGAAATTGATAAGATGTTGAAAGCCAAGATTATCTATCCTATTCATCATTCCACTTGGGTAGCAACATTGTTCCTGTGAGGAAAAAGAATGGAGAAATAAGGATTTGTGTCGATTTTAGAAATTTGAACCAAGCTTCCCTCAAGGATAACTATGCTCTACCAAACATGGATCATTTGTTGCAAATTATTGCAGGGTTAGAGATGATGTCTATGTTAGATGGATTTTCAGGATATAATCAGATACAAGTAGATGAAGCAGATAAGTATAAATTAGCTTTCACAACACCTTGGGGCACATTTGCTTATAATAGAATGCCTTTTGGGTTAATTAATGTAGGTGCAACCTTTCAAAGGGCTATGGATTTATCTTTTGGTGATCTTAAAAATAAAATTATTGTGATTTATCTTGATGACTTGACTATTTTCTCCAAGAAGAGGAAAGATCACCTAGGAGATCTGACCAAGGTTCTGCAAAGATGTAGAGATCAAGGCATATCCTTGAACCCAAAGAAATCAATGTTTTGTGTCACTCAAGGTAAGCTTCTTGGTCACATTGTTTCTCAAGAAGGAGTCAAAATTGATCCTGATAGGGTTAAAGCCATTCAACAATTAAGTTTACCTTTGAGTAAGACTGGTGTTAAATCCTTCTTTGGACAAGTGAATTTTTTGAGAAGATTTGTACCTGATTTTTCTGAGATTGTGCAAAGCATAGTTGACATGATGAAAGGTAATAAAACTTTTAAATGGACTGATGTTGGAAAGAAAGCTTTTGAAAATAAAAAGAGTGCCATTGCAAATGCTCCTGTACTTGTTCATCCAGATTATGCTAAAGAATTCATCATATATTGTTATGCATCAACACATACTATGTCAGCAATATTAATGTAGGAAAATAAAGAAGGTATACAAGCTCCAATTGCCTTCATGAGTATGCCCTTGAAGAATCATGAGCTGAAGTATTCTCAAGTTGAAAAACATGCTTATGCAGTGGTGAGAGTGTTAAAGAATTTTAGATTTTATATCCTGCATTCACATTCAGTCATCCATGTGCCTGATGCTACTGTAAAGAGTGTGTTAATGCAGCAAGATGTGGGTTGTAACAATAGAGGAGCTTGGATTGCTAAAGTCTAGGAATATGACATAGACATTAGACCAACAAAGCTAATAAGAGGGAATGCTCTTTGCAAGGCCATAGCAGAGAATCAGCAAGTTGAAGAAGATGATCGCAAAGTGCTGATGGTAAGTCTGCAAGATCCTTGGTTCTCAAACATTGCATATTTTCTGACTTATGGTGAATGTCCGGATGGATTAACTACTAAACAAAAGAGGAACTTAAAGAATAAAGCCTTGAAGTATGTTATACATGATGATGTTTTATATAAGAAAGCAATTGATGGTACTTTTCTGAGATGTGTTGATAAAGATCAGCAGGAAAAGTTATTGAAATCTTTCCATGATGAAGCATGTGGAGGTCACTTCTCATCCACTGTGACAGCTTTCAAGATTCTAAGACAATGCTATTATTGGCCCGACATGTTCAAAGACTCATATAAGTGGGTTGCAAATTGTGAGAAGTGTAGGATGTTTGCAAGCAAACCACAGTTGGTTGCATTACCTCTAAGACTGGTGGTGATAGATGCTCCTTTTCACTAGTGGGGTTTGGACTTTGTAGGACCTATCAATCCTTCTTCAAGTCAAGGAAATTCATACATCTTGACTGCCACTGATTACTTCAGTAAATGGGTTGAAGCTAAACCAATGAAGAAGACTACTTCAGAAGTAGCATGTGAATTCATTAAAGAACAAATACTGGTAAGATTTGGAGTTCCCACAAAATTGATATTGGATAATGCTTCTTACTTTTCATCCTTAGAAATGGTTTCCTTTTGTTATGATCATGGGATTCAAATAGGACACTCTTCTGATTATTTTCCTCAAGGTAACGGGTAGGCCGAGTCAAGTAATAAAAATCTGATTAATATTTTGAAGAAGTTAGTTGCTGATAATTAGAGAGATTGGCACAAAAATATATATGATGCTCTTTGGGTAGATATAACCAATCCTAAAAGAGCCATTGGTATTTCTCCTTTTGATTTGGTGTATGGAGTAGAGGCCAACTTACCATTGCCATTAGAACTTGCTGCTTGTAAACTGAAAACCGCAATTGAGGATGATGTTTTCAAGGATGGGTTGGAAAAAAGGATCCTGTATTTGACAAAGCTATAGGAACAAAGGGAAGATATGGTTGATAGGATCACTGAACATCAGAACCAAGTCAAGAAGTTGTTTGAAAAAAGGGAAAGGCCAAGAAAATTCATGGAAGGTGATATGGTGCTGCTGTGGGATAAGAGACATGAACCTAAAGGAATGCATTCTAAATTTTGGTCCTTGTGGAAAGGTCCATTTCAGATAGTACAAGTGAATCAAAAAAATTCTTTCAGATTGGCATATCCCTCCAGAGAGTCTCTGCCATGTTCCTATAATGGGCAGGACTTAAAGCTATACAAGATGCATAATTAAAGAGCAGGTAACCCCTGTGTAGTAGTTAGTTAGGTAGGTTTTCCTTTTGTGTCATAGTTTAGTGGTTGTCTTTCATTTTGCTGCTGCTTTCCTTAAGTTTAGTTTTCTTGTTGTCAAGTTGTCGGTTATTTTGCGAAACTAGAGATTGCTAGAGTTCTTTTAAGCATTGTAATGCTTAAATCCCCAATCGGAGCCAGATGTTGCGCCACTTTTCACCCCATAACCATGCTGTTAAAAGTGGAAGTATTTGATGTCAAGTCAGATTTAGTCATGTCTGAGTCCAAGTCTAGGTTTCCTTTAGGATAGGTTGTCCTTGCCAGGTTTCCCTACCATTGCCTTCTTCTTTTCAAGCCGGGTGGGTTATTTGGAAGTCTTGTCATAATGGGTAGGTGATAGACCCCAACCTGGCAAGGATATCATGCTCCCATTGATGATCTCTTTCAGATGGAATGGTGATTGAAGTCATGATCACAGGACACTCATAAAAAATTAGAAATCAAAATATTCTTCATATGGATGATGTAGTGACAGAGCCGACATTGTACTATTCAGAGAATTCCACTCCATATAACAGTGTGCAAGTTAAAAGGATTCATTTCTTTAAAAATAGTAAAATAAGTTTTTATTTAAAAAGAAGGCATCATTGACATAGCGAAAACATTTGACTACAGTTATGACATAGCGAAAACTTCCATGTGGCAGTGGGACCCACGTACTTTGATTGCGTAGATGCACCAATGTTAAAGTGGTCGCATGATCGCATGGATTAAAATATTGCTATGCGATCATGCGACAACGTAAGTCACCGAAGATGCTTGCAGAGTTTACCAATCATAAAGCGGTCACATGATCGCAAGAAATAAACAAGTATCATGTGATCATGCGACAAGGTATGAGGTGCAGCCGGTGGTAGGTGCCGAAGGTGTACGGAAGCAAGGAAGATTAAAACAAAAATGTCTGGTTGGCATCCACGTCCATTGACAACAAAATCACATCAGTTATATAATAATTTGAGTTTTAGTGATACGAGGTTGAATATCAGTCACGGGCATGCTTTCATGTTTTGAGATTTGTCAACACATAAATTGATTAGCAAGGCCAGATGAAGGGACAAAGTCATGCTAGTTCTTCCTATTGTATTTTCGTAAGTCCTTGGCTTCAGACTTTTCAAATTCTGGAATTTGAAACATTTTGTATTCCCATGGATGCCATATGATTGTAAAATCTATATATACTACTGAGAAAGTTAATAAAAGGGTTGAAAAACTTGTTAATGAAGCAGTGTGATTCTATTTACAAAGCTAAATTCCTATTTGTTGTTCCATTTTCATAGTTTATTTGCATGATGAATGGAAAGAACGGTTATAAGTGAAACTGCTCTTTCTTATTGAATGCCATTTCATGTCAGAAATTGTGGTGTGATCAATTCTAGTTGGTCTTTCATTTGTAATTCTTCATCTTTTCACTCTTTATTTCAGTTGCATCTTTGAATGGAAAGTACACTTATATTCTGAGACTGTAATTTCTCCCTGAATTCTATTTCATGCTAAGTGGTTGGAGTATTGGTGATTCCATTTACCTTTCATTGTATAGGTCTACTTCTATTCATCAAGTAGAATCTACTTTTCATATAGAGTAGGATAGAATTAGTTAAATGTCAAAATCATGTGATGATCTAAGGTCAACATTCTACTGGGGGTTGTAGATTATCTTCATATATCCTTGCCTAAGTTGTTTGTGTCTACAAGCAATTTGGTTAAAAACACATAAGAGACAACCTAGTGGTCAAGATAAAAACATATTCATTACATATCATACACAATTAGGGAGCTATACCTGTCAATTCAGAGGGCAGTGATAGAAGTCTTACACTGACCCATTTATTGGTGGACATCCTTTTGTTCTCTCACCTTGGGTGTATGGAGAGTCAAAGATTAAAAATCTTAAGAGAGGAAAAATTGTTAACCAACACCTTCCAAAGTGAAAGAGGAGTCATTTGAGCCCTTAACAAAAGCATTTGTTACCTCTCTATTAAACCCATGGAGTCATTCAAGGTACGGGGTGACATTTCCTTTCTCAAGACACTTCCAGACCTCCTTCTCCATTTTCCATTCCTTGCAAGACTCAGGCTCCTATATCTTAGGATCCCCTCCCATATTTTTATCACTAGTAAAGAGACTCGAGTTGTTTTTAAAATTGAAGAAGATAGAAATAGCCCAAATGGTAACCAAAAAATATGTCGAGGGGGATTATAATTTTTTTTTTGTACTCTCCCCAAATCAACATCATACATTCTCTAAAAATGAAGTTTTTAAATTTCATTTCCATCATCGTTGATTATACTCCCCACATTACTATGTGACATATCATAATTAATTATATCTTTGAACTCTTCATGATGCTTAATTATGCCCTGACATGTAATAATTTTGTTATAATTAACAAAAATATTGGCTAATCAATCCATCACTTTAATAACTTCATGATACACATAGAATAAAAAAATGTGATTGAACGTACCAAAAATGATCTCAGCTTCCTTAATAATGGCATTAATAGACCATGATGCCTTATTATTTCCAAGTAAGCACTTGATAATGTTATTTGAATCTCCCTCAAACTATAAATTTTGGTAATTCAACTTTTTAGCGAGTTTGATGACCTGGAGGGCTCCCATCACTTTAGCCACATGGCTAATTTGAACACCCAAAGGGAGATCCACCACACCAATTTATTTACCATACACTCTCACCAACCCTTCACAACTGGCCTAATCCAACTTACCTTTTGCAGCACCATCAAAATTGGCTTTTAGCCATCCTTCTGGAAGAAATAATGGTGACACCAATCTCTCCATTTTGTTCTCCTTCTTTCCTTTGGAATTGAAGTTACATAACATAAAGGAATTTGGGTCATAACATTCCCCTTTAAAATATCCTTTACCCTTTGCAGAGACAAAGTTCTCCTTAATAGCTCTAATAATCTTTTTAGCAACCACTAGAGGAGGACATTCTCTATCTCTAAAAATCCTATTGTTTTGTTCTTTCCACAAGTTCCAATAAACATGAGGAGAAACTGATGACCTAACCAACTTGGTAGCTTTATTAGAGACTGGGAATTTCCACTAAGAAAGAAATTCCTTTATGTTCACTAGAAAGACCCAAGATAGATTTCACCCTTACAAAATGCTTTCCCAAATCTCTATAGCAAAAGTGCATTAGAAAGAAATGTGGAAAATAGATTTAGCTTCATTCTTGCAAAGAAAGAACCTATTATTTGGAAATAAACCCCTCCTACACAAGTTACCAATGTTAGAATTTTATTTTGAACTTGAGGATCCAAAAAAAGATCTCAACTTTAGGAATAAGGGATTTGTTCCAGCAAGATACCCATAAAGCGGTCTCCCCTTCAAAAATATTTAAAGAAAATAATCCAAAGGAAATAGTGAATTTCCCATTGGGATTAAGAGCCCAAATCAACAAGCTTGGCTATTCTCTTTTAACAAATCTAGAATTAAGGGAAAGCTAGATCTGGATAAATTATTATGTTAGAAAGGAGAATTACATTATAGATTTTAAAGTTATAGAAAAGAGGAAAACTATTCCTCCCCCAAGAAATTGAAAACTATTAAGTTTAAACTTCTAGAAAGGAGATTATTTTTCCTCGCTTTATAGGAAAAATAAAAATTTAAAGTTTGAGCTACATACAAATAGCCACTTGTATAATCTGGATAAGATAGTAGTTAGTCCTCCTGCTTGGTTTTGATAGATGTGAACCATGAAATTAGATTTTTTTTAAAGATGCTTAATAAACCACATTATGTCAGATGTTATTAAATAACATTTTGGTAAGGATAAGAGAAAAATTATTATAACCATTAATTAGGCCATAAGGAATCCTTATATATCACCCACAAAAATATTAGACAATGAAAATGAAACAAGTTAACTAACTTAATTTGCCTCCTTGTTAGTGTCTTAATTTGAGGCTTTCCCTTCTTCTTTAATGGCTTCTTCTCCATTGAGGAGGAGATTGTATTGGCACACTTGAGTATGATTTTTGTGGGTTAAGAGGAGAAATTTTTAAAATTATTTATGATCTCATTGCATAATCTTGAGTTTAATTGAACCTTTTGTGTTGAGGGCCATGTTGAGTAATATTTCAACTATGTCTAGCTAAGATATTTTGAAATCCAAGTCAGAACATAAGAAAGTAGACTGTTTGAGAAAATCCTTCTTTTAAAGAATACAACCAACTAAGGTTTTGCCTTCGTGTAGGTCATAGGTATTGATAGCTAGATTGAGAGTGTTATGAGGAAATAATTATTCATGAACATAGTTAATCACCAGCTCAGTTATAAAGCTATAAGATTGTAATAGATCCTTAGAGTTCTAGATATAAACTTGGTGATATAATTGTAAAATTTTATCCACTACATTCCTAATAAAGTTTTTAATTCTTACTCATTGTAGAACAAAAATCCTACTCAATACTGGGAGAAAAAAATCCCTATACTCAAGGAATTCATCATCTATGAAAGGGAGAAGTAATCTCTTATTGAACAGAGATGTCCATCTGTTGCAAATTGAGTGAGAAAAACACTACTTCCTTTAGTGAAAACACTAGGAAAATCAAAGAGAAATTATCACTAAAGATTTATGCATATTGAAGGGGAATATCTTGATTTAGAGAACGAGATGAGAATTTGGTGATTAAAGAGAAAGGAATAATTAAAAATTGAATGAATTACATTTCTTTGAGGCTTGTTGTTTTTCTTATTAATGCACATCTTTAGTGGATGAGTGTATTCTTATATGTTTTATTCCCATGCATTCACAAAATGGGTGCCAACATTTCAAAATAATTGTGGCATCACATATTATCATTAAAATAGAATAAAATTAATAGTTTTTATTTGGATAATATTGTGTTGAAATCTCTTAGTGATCCATCATCGTGATGAGAGATCCTCACTTGAATAAATTAATTTATACTTTTTCTATAAAAGTAGATGGGGAAAAATAAATTGGAAACCAATTTAAGCACAAGCCAACACCAAAACGAAATCAAGTTGAAATAGAAATAAAACATTTCCTCTTTTGGGTGATGGAGGATTTCATATGAAATCAAATTCTCCTATATCATATATTCAATTCAAAGCCAATAAGCATGCTTTAAAATATTTATACTTTCACAATCTTATTGAGCATTGAATTAATTTTTTTTTTATATAGTTGTTAATGTTTTCTCTTATCATTCAATCATCTATGTCTCCACTTTACATGGGTTACTTTATGATTTTTTGTGTGGTGTTCATTCTAAATGTGGCTATGACAAGCTTCCTTAGAATAAATATTATGGCTTGTCTACCCAAGAACATGGTCAATTTACTACTAATTAGTATAGTTATGTCATTCATTCTTGACATGCTAGTGATAAATTTCACTAGTTTGAACTTGGAAATTATTTTATTCACGACTTTGAGAACTATTAAGAAGAAGAGAAAGACCATAATTATATTATTCTTAAAAAGAAATCTCCTTACAATACTTTTTCTCCTTGTGTTAGGATTAATTTAATTGTAAATCAATGTGCCATGTTTTACATCAACTTGTACATGTTGTGAAGTAATACATTAGCCTCACTAACATTTTCTATTTTGTTAATTTCAAAGAGTATCTTAATCAAAATAAATTTTTATATGACTTGCATGTTCATCTACAAGTTTTAAGAATGCGTGAAATGCATGACAAATGGATGGACAAAAGAAACTCCAATTTCACTCTACTTTTATTGATCATTATCTCTATAGGTCCCATACTATTAAGTATGTTAAGTTTATATTGTAGATGAAATACCTCATTATAGAGGTACAATTCAATCTATTTGATTGAATAATAAGATACAGTATTTTGAAGTGTAGAAATGTTTTTGATAAAGAAAAGTAGCAAGAGGGTGCTGGGCCAAGGAACAAAAGACTAGGAGCACATTAATATCACATTAATAGCACTAGTTTGAGAGTAGATAATCAGTAGAAAAATATTCTCCATTTTGCTTCTATCAAAGATAAACTTAAAGATCATCTTGGGACAAGCCCCCACAAAAACTGCAAGCTTTAACAAAATACAAAAACAAAGGACTAGAGTGAGCCCTTTAAAATTGTCAGCAATCACCCAATCACAAGAAGGAAAGAAACTAAAAGAGAGAGACACTTTCATCACCATAAAACCGAAGAAGCAAGCTCAAGCCACAAATAGCCTATCCATCTTTCTCCGTAAAAAATGAAGGTCCAAAAACTACTACACCTCCAGCCTAGCCCAACGTTGTCAAAGATATTCCAACCCACTGCAAGATCCTTGTCTACCTCAATAGAAAAAGGGTCCACCTCTATAGGAGCAGAGGGGAAGAAGATCAAGATAACAAGGTTGAAGCTGTAACATCTCCTTCCATTAGCATAGCCTCAAGAGGTAGTCCAGAAAAACTCCACCTCAATAGGAGTCTCCTCCACCTCCAAGTTCACGAACACAATCTCGACCTCAATAGGAGACTGCTCCACCTCCATAGAAGGATTCCACCACTCCTTAACAAGAAGAGCACCCACACTCAACATCTCTTCCAACACCAAAATCATTTCCCCAACTTTAAACTGGCAACCAAAAATAGTACCCTTAGCCCACTTAAGACAAGGGTCATCCTCCATCTTGATCCACAACACCTTCAAGTCATTCAAAGAAGGAAAAAAACAAATGCCGCTACTCGCCTCCTCTAAACAGCCACTGTTCACCTCAATAGGATGGGCTTCCTCCTCAATAGGATCTTCTCCCTCTATAAGATTCAAGGAAGAGGAAAGCATCAACAGAGAAGGAATCTTCCACCAATAACCACGAGAAGAAATCCCACCTCGATAGGGATGAAATCACCCTCAATAGGAGTAAAGTAAAGTGGAAAGAGAAGAGGAAAGGAATAGTCCTTGTACCAAATAATGACATAGGCCAAAGGAGGGACAAAACTGACCACAACTTGAACCAGATAAGAAGGGGAAGAGACAAGCCCAGCAAAGCAGAAGCCAAGCCTTCTGGCAGAAGCATACACAAACCCCCAACAAATAATTTCAAAGAAAGAAAACCAGAGAGGCTTTCCGACATGAGAGCTACTCCCTCTACCACAAAACATGCAAAAAAACAAAATGAATCTTGTTTCCCCACCTCCTTAGGCTCTAGAAGAATTGGGAAGCACACCAGAGACTGGCCTCCAACAGTATTGTAAAATATTTCATTAAAAACTTGCAGAGATCCCCCACGGGACGTATATCCACCAAAAGTGTAGAAATGTTGAAAGAAAGGCAAGATGTCTAATTTAATTTGATGAAATTATGTTTCAAACAATTTTATAACGTAGTTTCGATCATATTTTTTTAAAGAGGAACATCACACATTACACATGAAAGCTTTGTAAATCCTACAAATGTTAGAAAAGATTGTTAGAAAAGATTTTTATGAGAAGATATATGGTAATGATATTCTTGAAAAGGAATTGAAGAAAGTTAAGAAAGGGAATGAAGATGTTGGAAAGAGAAATTTGGATTTTGAAATCAAATTCATTATTTTGTGATGTCTCATGTGACACAAAAGTTTTAGTTTGTTTCTTTATTGAATCATTTGATTTGGGTGATGCGGAAAAAATGTCTTTAGATTAAAAAAATGTGAGGTTGAAGTAGAATGTAAGGATGTGTTTAGTGACTACAAAATTTGTAACTTATGATGTTAATAGCCAAGGTAGTTTTGAAAATAACATTGGTGTCAAGATAATTTAATAAATGTGTTATGATGGGAAAAGAATAGACAAGCATGTGCAATGAGTAAGAGAGCTCATACAACTAGTTATTGGGCCAAAGAATGAAGTCCTTGAATATGGTAAGATAGAAAGAACTGATGCTCCAAATATTAGATTTTAATGCAAATCATCTCAAAGAATATTGTGTTCCCTTTGTCATAGGGAAATACATAAAGCAAATAAGTCTTTGGATTTTCACCTTTGTTCAATTTGTGGGTCGAAGAATCAACTTGAAAATGCATGTTGGAATGCAAAGAGCAATAAACAATCTATCAAAGATTGTATGTAGATTGATTCTTGATGGACTCTAGTTAGAAAAAAGGTTACAAAAATGTCCAAAAGGTTGTGCAAACATATATGTTTGCATTTAAATAAAAGTAGCTGCAAATAAAGTTTTAATGTGTAAGTCAAGTGGGATGATTATTTGTTATGATCGGTGCATTCAAAGGTGTGATGAGTCTCTTTTGTGTTAGAGAAAGGATGATAAAACTTTGTAATCTGTCAAGAGAGTCAGCCATTAAATGATACACACTAAGGAACAAATTAAGCCTAAAGAAATTCAGACAACTTTGATTATTTAAGACTTTTAGCCTAGGATAAAGTCGTTAGTGTGTTGTTTAAGCCATTCGCTTGAGAGGCAGAGATGATTAAATAGGTACTTGAACTTGTAAGAGAAATGTGCTATGTGAGTTTATAAGACTGGATGGATGGAAATGTTCCAAAATAAGTTACAAAGAATTGGATTTTGCCGCATTAAGTTATCTTGTAATAACAAGGTCGCAAAGCTTTGAAATTATATTGTAAATCTCAGCATAAAAAAGGAATGTTGTGAAGTGATGCATTAGCCTCACTGCTATGCACTGTTTTGTCGACAGCAGTGAGTAGTTTTATTGGAAGAGAGTTTTTTTTAATTATGATTTGCATGTTTATCTACCACATCCCGTGCTGCTGAGTTGCTACTTTTGTCATGTATAGGAAAGACTTCATTGGAGGGGCACGATGTACTTCATGTTGGTTGAATAAAAAGATTCATTATTATCTGTTAAAACATTCTGTTTGTGTTTATTCTCTTTGCTGTACCTGAGTCCAAAATCTACTACAGTATTTTGTTTTTATATATACTTGTGATACAAAATGTGTATTATTCTTTGTTAAAATATAAACTCGTATAGATTTTTTATTGAACTTAGAGAGAAGCTGAATTATTATTCATTATTCACCAAAAGAGGGTTTTAATTCTACACTACTCTTGCTAGATAAGCAGCGTGTTTGACTCTGTCCATTAGGAATGGAGGCTGTGGAATCTAGAGGAGGTTCAGTTTGAAGACTGGCTTCAAGAATGGTCGTTTTGAATGGCAGGGTGCGTTGACATATTGTTACATGTATTCATCACTCTATAGTGTGTTTCTATCATTTGGTTATCCATTACAAACTATAAATACCTAACATAAATTTCATTTTTGTTTCATAACGTTAATGATATAAGGATCTACTGCATTTCCCTTCAGGAAGCTTGAATTGTTTGGTAAATAATAAGTTGCACACAAAATCAATGGCAATATCTCATTTGGCTATTGGCCGTGGCCTTCTAATAGCTGAGCAAGTAAAAGGAGATAAAAAGCACACAAGTAACGCCCAGATTGGAGATATTTGGAGATCTATTCAGGGTTTTAATGATTGGAATGGCATGCTTGACCCCATTAATCCCCTTCTCAAAGCGGAGATACTCAGATATGGTGATTTTGCACAGGAGTGCTATGATTCATTTGACAACAATTCTTCTTCCAAATACTATGGGAACTCTAAACGCAGTAGAAGTTCTCTGAGGCGTAGATTGGAAATTCTTGGAAGTGGGCGTGGTTATGAAGTAACCAGGTATATTTACGCCAACACTGCTGTGCTAAACTCGTTTTTCAAGCCGAAATCCGTGGATAGCGGTGCTTGGATGGGATATATCGCTGTTTGCACAGACCCAATGGAGATAAGTAGATTGGGAAGACAAGATATAGTTGTTGCATGGAGGGGAACTGAAACGTGTCAAGAATGGATGTAAAATCTGAGAGATATATTAGTTCCTGCCACCTTATCTCAAGGCACTGAATGTTCCTGCATACAAACAACTTTCAAAGCAGGTGTTCAAATAGAGAAGGGATTTCTAAGCTGTTATACCTCGGTACCTGGAGACTCTCTGAGAGGCGGACAGAGCGCAAAGGATATTGTAGTGGAGGAAATAAGAAGGTTGTTGAATGAGTACAAAGATGAAGAAGAAGATGTGAGCGTAACATTCACTGGACACAGCTTGGGAGCTGCACTGGCAACTATAAGTGCATATGCTATGAAACAAATTGTAATGGAAGAGAACTCTAGGAAATCAATACATGTCACAGTCTTTGCCTTTGCTTCTCCACGTGTAGGAAACCTGGCATTTTCCCAACATCTGGAGCAGACTGGCGTTAAAGTGTTGCGGTTGGTGAATACATAGAACCTGGTTCCCAAAGTTCCAGGAGTTTTAATCAACGAGAACATGGGATGGCTCACCCGATTTCTGCAATGGCTTCCGTGGACATATGTTCATGTTGGCGTCGTGATCGCTTTGAACAGTTGCAGATCTCCACTGCTTAAGAAATCGTTTAATCCAGCGAGCTTTCACAATTTAGAGGTTTATCTTCACTTGCTTGATGGGTTTCAAGGAAATAACAAGCTGCCTTTCAAAACATCCGGAAGAGATCCAGCTCTGGTGAATAAGTACCCTGACTTGCTGATCAAAGAGCTTAAAATCCCTTCGCACTGGTGGGCAGGAAGGAATAAAGAGGTTGTAAAGCGCATAGACGGATTGTTGGTATACTCTCCTACAACTCCCACTGCCCCCCCTCCCCCTCTACATGTGCACCAGCAATTCCGATTCACTTTCAGGTGATCTGGAATCAAATTATACTCGTGAGATTGTCGTTCTTGCATGAAATATTTATAGAATGTTCGACAGTAAGACATGTTATTGCTGTGTTACGTTTTCTGGTGTATAAAGGTCCAAAGTATAAATGTAAGTTTCAAGTGGGTGCGTATGTAACCTCATATATATCACTACTAGTATCAGATAAGTTATAAATCTGAGTCTAAAAATAGTGATGCCTGTCATTACAGAAGTTGAAGTCTTTAAGACTAAGTTCTCTATTTGTATGTCTTTATATGTAATGATGATTAAAGTATTTTTGAGTAACTCTTTCGTCTGCTTTGAAATATCCCTTGATTATAATAATATTATCATCCCTACACAAAGAATGTTTTGTATTTGTATATTGATGTGATCAGAAACCTACTGGCCTTCTCCATATTTCCCAAGAATGTACTACTACTTCAATAATACTATCTTAAATTCTTGTTGAATGAATCCATTTACTACAAGACATTGTTATGATCGCCATATCTTCCTTTGTATGGTCGCATAAATGAACAAAAACTTAATTCACATGAATATTTTTCAATATAGAATATTTTGTAATTGAATATATTTATTTTGTTCTTAAGCTTATTTGATTATTCACTCTTTTCATAGTTCATTATAGTATACAATAATTTTTTATTATATAAGCAGGGCCATTTCAAAATAAAATATTACAATGACAAATAGATATATTAAGCTTATTTGATTATTATATAAAATTGTTTAGATATATAGAGTGATAGAGTTGACTCTTTTCTAACAAATAGATATATTAAATTGTGAAAAGAAAGTAGAAGTGGTAGAATTTTATAAAATAAATTATTAATTTATTAAGGATAAAACGGGATCAATTAGACTCTTCTCTTTAAAGGACCCTAAATCAATTTGGAAGTTGACGCTATCTCATTTACAATTTTGGCTTTAATTGAAAACCTTTATTCGCGACAAGATGCAGTTGTGGGCATGTATGGCAGGAGGATTTTCAACAAAAATTCAAAAATGTTCAGTGTGTAGGCAATTTCATAGACAATTTTTTCCACAGTATCTCAACATTCAGCTACCATTGGAGGATTAGGAAACATCAATTTTAGGGCACATCTCCAATGAGATCCTAGGGAAAATTTTTATTATTGAGGCACCACCCTATCACAAGGTAATTATCATCATAATTGGTGAAGAAATCCTTTACTCTCCTTCTTAGAATATCATTCTTCCTTCCCATTTAATTTTGGTCTTTCTCTCCAATACGACAAATTTAGTACAATCCTACTCTCTTCTTGAGATTATTGCAAACAAGGGTTGTGCAACCACTTTACCAGGAGGGAATAAATTATTGAAAGTGGCTCAATCTTATGAGCTTTCAAATGGCCAAGAATTTGTGGGAGGGCTATTTTTGTACCATTTCCTCTTTAATGCTCATTATTTTATTATAATTTATGAGAGTATTAAAAAGACTTTAGAGAGAAACAAAAATTCCATCTCAAGAGAGGTTTCCAAGTGTATAGACATGTTCTCAGAGAAGATATGGTGGACTTGATTAAATACAAGGTTAATGATCTTCTCCAGCTACTCAAAAATGACTCTAACCCTTCTTTAGTAGCTACTCTTCCTCCACTTGAGGTTGTTGATCCTTGTTCATTAGAGGTATTGGGTAGAAAGTCACAAGAATTCAGAGCACAAAATTTGCAAGAGGATTTGATTCCTGGTTCTTTAGTATAATAATGGGTGAAGACCCATAAGATGTTAGGGAAGATAGTGAAGACCCACTTAATTCAAATGTGCTTTTCATTCGTAAAGATTCAGGAAATGTGCTTTCAATGACCCAGTGCCAATTGAAGAATGATGGACATGGCCTCAACATCACAATTTCAATTTTGGCTACAACTTCTCCGTACATAAAAAATAATGAAGAATCCAAAATTATATGACTTTGCAACTTTGCAAGGTTGATATTGGTCCTTATATATGGATATTGGTCTTCATATCATTTTGACAACATCCATAGTTTGGAAGAATGTTATGGTATGATGCAGTTAGCATTAAGGTGTTTTTCTCAAGTCTCAATGTATTTTTTAATATAGTGCAAAACTAGGGAAGGGAGTTCCTAGTTTCATTATATGCCATTTTGGACTATCATTTTAGTCCACTGGGTGGATTTTTTAGAGATATTGGTAAAACATGGAGCTTCATAGTTGAGATATTTAAATTTAAGATTCTTTAAAAGTATTTTTTAGATGTAATTATTTATTCTCTTTTATATTAATATTTGTATAGGATTTTCCTTTTGTTAAAAAAGAGAAAGAGAAATCAATTATAGTTCCCACTACTGGTTTCATTAATATAATTTGCAATAATTTCTTAGTGACTATTAAATTAGTTTGTGGGTCATTATTTTGGAATTTAACTTACTCTTGATGCCATACAGATAAGGGATTATTTTGATTTATTTTATTAGTAATCCCTAGTTTGGAACACCATAATATTTGATAGAGATTTATATTTCAAATTTCTTTCTTTATAAGTTATTGCATTTATTATGCTCTCTATGCAAGTAGTGGAGATAATAAAGATGTGACCTAGTGTTGAGACAATTTTCACCTTCATGACATACATACGCGAGAGTATATTTGTTTTATAGTATCTTATCACTATATGCATTAATTTTGTGATGTTTCTTAAAGGGACATCTAGTAGGTCAGATGGAGCTTAAAGAATAAGAGAAATTAACCTTTGTTTAATTTTCATTCCTTGGTCAAATCAAAACCCAAATCTGAACATAAGAAAGTGGCTTATCTTTAGAATATAGTGGAGTTGTTGATTTGGGAAGAAACAACCCTAGCATCTAGAGCTATATAGGAGAATTCAAAATAATAGTGACTACAAAATTCCATAAAGGAAGATCTAGGCGATATCACATTAGAAGCGTAAATATTTATAAGATTTCATTCTTGATTAAATTTCAAATGACTAATCCTAGTTGTGAGACTATTTCTTGAGGCATGGAGTTTTATTCCTGAGTAGCTAGTATGTTTCCATAAGGTGGATAAGCCTCTTGAAGCTCCTTCAACATCAGTAATTTATATAATTCAACTTTAGGAAAAATTATTTCAACATTTTTCTGGAAAGTTTCCTCCTTCAATTTAATGTTATCAAGCATCAAAATATTCAACCTTTTCTCTATACGGACTGTTCATTTCAACATATGTCGTTCAACAAAGCTATTCATGTCGCTAACATTCTATGACACAATATTCATTAAAAAAGTAGGGAGGGATCAGCCCATCCTTTAGTTTAAAATCCAACCCCCCACATTGGACACCACAAATCATATATACTTCCCTTTCTCTCTTGTATTTGAGAGCCAATCTAAAGTTTTTTTTTTTCTCCCACTTGTGACTTCCTTAGCCTTGCTCCTATTTTAAAATTACCTTTGAGTAGGCCTACCAATTTTTCCATCCCTTCCCACATCTACATCTTTTTTCTTTTTAATTTTGTTCCCTACTCGCATTCACTCCATCTCAGAATCATCTTCATCTAAGATTTTATTTTTCTTATTTTGAGGAGTAGTTGAGAAGAATCCCAACAAGTCTAGATTTTCCTTAAGGATTTTGAATCCATATTTATCATCAAAGTGAACCTTACTCATAGTCTCTAGAAGGATGGCATGAAGGCTCCTAATTTCTTTATTTTCACTCAAAGAATTAAAATATTGAATATGTGAAATAACATAAGTATAATCATTTGATTAACCCTCTAATAATTAAATTGAAATAATCTCCTTTAACCTCTCCTAGATATAATTTATCACATCAATATTCTATCCTAAATCAATATCATCTTAGATACATTATTTACTAATTTTCTTCTAAGGTAAGTCTAGCTTCTTCTCCATACTATTTTTTGTGACAAATCCTTTTCCTTGCAATGTCCATCTTAAGACTTAGAGAGGAAAAAATTATTACTACTTGATTTTCCTTCAAGGAAGAGGCCTCTTATTCAAATTTAGAAGAAATATTTCCTTGAAATTTGTCCTTATATGTTTGTTCTGATTAAGTAAAAATAGGTTTTACAAGGACCCAAAACCTATAACAAAGAGTAAAAAGTATAGCAGTAAAGTTTTGTAGTAAATGTGCACCAACACCAAATAACATAAGCCAAAACATAGGAGTAAACATCTAAAATAATAGGCAAAAAACAAAAAATCCCATACAGGGTGATGGAGCCCTAATTTGTTGTAGAAATCATGGCCTCCATTTGTAACATATGTGGAAGATTTGATGATATTATTAAAGTAGTAATAGATTACGTTGGTCATTAGTTGAAATATAAAAACATTTTTTTTGTTTAAAAGAGATGTGACTTTTGATATTTAAAAGACACGTCACTTTATAAAACCAAGTATAAATAAGGATTTTATAATTCGATAGAAGGAGACATTTGAAAGATAGAAACATTTTTATAGATTTGTATGGAGGGATAAGGAGCATAACATGATTTTGTAAATATAAATTTATTTTATTTTAATAATAAAATAAAACATCT
Source organism: Chamaecyparis obtusa (assembly GCA_027943335.1). Lineage (NCBI taxonomy): Eukaryota > Viridiplantae > Streptophyta > Pinopsida > Cupressales > Cupressaceae > Chamaecyparis > Chamaecyparis obtusa. The sequence continues at coordinate 431,658 of BSBK01000849.1, forward strand.
TTTTTTATTTATTAAAGGCATAGAGAATTAAATTATTGATGAACCGTCCTTTATAATTATTATTTTTTGAATATTGTGTGCAATTTAAATATTGGATAAGTGGATACGGTCAGATAGCATCCTAAATTCAATCTGGAGTACTTTAGGATTGTGTAAATATTTGATTTGTTGCGTCTTGATTATTTAATTGATTAGTAATATAGAATGCATTAAACATTATAAAGTTGTATGTAAACCTTCATTGAAGTTGACTCTATTGCCCGAATAAGCAGACGCACTGGTCTTATTATTGTTGAAATATTGGGTTTATATATGAAATTAGAAAATCTATCAAATCCTTCCTACAAACCTTAATAAATCATTACACAACATTTTAATTAAAACATTCAGCATTCAACCTTATTTTGATCGAGTTCAAGGGTTTTTTGCCAACCGAGGAACTCACCAGCTTAAATTCACTATAGAAGAGCTTCAAACCAGGTGATCAAGTTTGAAGTAAAGGTTTACCTGCCTAGGTGTAGCGAAGCCTAAAGTGCAGGGGAGTTTGAAGTATTCCCGTTCGTTGGCCAGAATTGATTTGGAATTCTATTGGAGAATTGGCAGGCTCTTGGATTTCCAATCTGCGGTTTTGGGAACTAACAGATTGGCGACTCTACTGGGGAGTTGTTGTAAGAACATTATTCAAAATTTCTGGTGATCAGTGAGTTAGACTCTGCTGGGGACAGAACTCAGAATCAGATGTATGACTTTTTCCTTCTTATGAAGAAGGTGGTGACTCTATTTAATAAAGATTTTAGTTGGTAACTCTACTGAGGGAGAATACTCGGAAGGAGATAGTGGATAGGTTTTTCAAATGTATCGATCATTTGAAAGAAAGTCTTTTATTCCAGATGGCATCAGGCCATTGGATTTCAGCAAGTTTGATTATGAACCTAGCAAGTTATCTCCAAAACTTTCACAACTTGTGCCAAAGTTTCATGGAGAATGGGATGAATCCGCATTTCAACATTTGGATGTGTTTTATACATTCATAGAAGACTATGGGGTTGATACAGAAGATCAGGTGATGAAGTTGTTTGTTAGAACATTGAAGGACAATGCGAGACAGGCTTATGAATCACTACCTACACAATGTATCTCATCTTGGAAAGAGTTTGAAAAATGGTTCCTATATGAGTTTCATGATGCAAGTGAGGAAGATGACATGTGTTATGAATGGTGTGAAGATCAAAGTTGCAACATGGAAGAGGATCCTAACATGTCTCCACTTGATGACTTTTTTAGTTTGGAGAGATTTGAAGGGGAGTCTTCTGCGCACTTATTCTTGAGGATGGAAAATATGTATCAGAGGATACCTGTAACAATTATGCCTTCACAAAAGGAAATAATGAGAAAGGTCAAAAACTTGGGAATCTCATTAGGTGACCCTGATCTAAAGCTTCTTTTTTAGATATTAGAAGAAGATGATGAAGACAAAGAAGAGGAGGCTTATGATAAGATTGAACAAGGCCTTGTGCTTGATGGAAGTCTCAGTGATGATGAAGAAGATCCAAATTACATATCCCCTTTGGACACATTTTTGAACTTAGAGAAACAAGAAGAAGAATCTGCAGTACAATTCTTCCTGAGGATGTTTAATATCTGTCAAGAAGTACCTTTAGAATGTAGACCTTCAGCCTCTGATCTTTTCAACAAAATGCGAGAACTAGGTCTTTTACATGATCATCAATTCCTTACCTTTCTCAAACTAATGAATAATGAACTGGATGCAGAGGAGAATGATGAGTCAAGTGAGGTTTTAGATATGAATGGAGGAGACTCTTTTGGATAGTTTGAAGAAAGATCTTTCCATGATGATACTTGTATGATATCAAATATCAGTGAATGTGAAAATGAGGAAGAGGATTTTCTCGGTGTGGAAGAGATTTCAGCCTTGTTAGACATAGAATACCAAAGACACGTTGAGAAGAACGGTCCAAATTTTTTCTCAATACACCATGGTAAGGAGGATGACGGAACAATGCACATTCAAGAGATACTAGATGGAGATGATAATTTTCAGGAATCAAATTGTGGAGATGAAATAGAACTGCATAGACAGGAGGAAGTTTTAGAAGATAATGTCAATGAAGATATTAGTCTTGATGATGAAACATTTGATGATCCAAATGAAAGCTCTCATGAAAGCATGTGTGAATTCTCTGTGTTCCTAAATCCATTGTTTGAAGAGGAAGCAAATGAAGATATATCAGAGTTCTCTATATTCTCAAATCCATTGTTTGAAGAGGATCTTTTATGCAATGGAATCCATTAGCATCATAATGAAGATAGCAGTCCTAATTTTAAAGTTGATAAAACTCATGAAGTGCATTCAGATGTTGAGATATCTTTCAGCTCACCCTATGAGAATGAAATACATCAAACATATGAAGATGAGATGAAATCAGAAAGACATGATGAAGAGATTGTGTTGAAATATGGTTCTAAAATTTTTTGAAATGTCCTAGCTGATCAAACTCTTGGTGAGAGTGAGTTTGTACCTCTTTGAGATAAGTTATTCTCAACACCTTTTTGTGAGAAGGAAAAACACCCGGAATACAGAGATGGGACAGATAGTGAACAAGAAGGTATCCAAACAAAGAAAACTGATCTAAAGGTTTGTATGATTCACCAAAATCTTCTATTCAACAAGGATGGCAGTAGACCTGATGACTTCTTAAGGGCTGAACACATATTGGATACCGAAGATTGTATTGATGAAGCAGAGAGAATTGTCTATAAGGAAGATGCATCCAATACAACAAAGTTAAAAGTGTTGCATGAACAAAATCGGGTTTTTGATAGAGGGAAGAAGTGATTTTCACTTTGGGGGGCCTAGGGCCACCAATTTTTACCTTGCATCATGTGAAGCATGGATGCTTGGTCTACTTCTCCAGAGATAGCTGGAGTCTCATTATGCCCACAAGGGACATATGTCCCCAATAAGAGCCACTGATGGAGCCCTAATTTGTTGTAGAAATCATGGCCTCCATTTGTAACATATGTGGAAGATTTGATGATATTATTAAAGTAGTAATAGATTATGTTAGTCATTAGTTGAAATATTAAAAAAAAAATTTGTTTAAAAGAGACGTGACTTTTGATATTTAAAAGACACGTCACTTTATAAAACCAAGTATAAATAAGGATTTTATAATCCGATAGAAGGAGACATTTGAAAGATAGAAACAATTTTATAGATTTGTATGGAGGGATAAGGAGCATAACATGATTTTGTAGATTTAAATTTATTTTATTTTAATAACAAAATAAAACATCTTTTTTTATTTATTAAAGGCATAGAGAATTAAATTATTGATGAACCGTCCTTTATAATTATTATTTTTTGAATATTGTGTGCAATTTAAATATCGGATAAGTGGATACGGTCAAATAGCATCCTAAATTTAATCTAGAGTAATTTAGGATTGCGTAAATATTTGATTTGTCGCGTCTTGATTATTTAATTGATTAGCAATATAGAATGCATTAAACATTATAAAGTTGTACGTAAAACTTCATTGAAGTTGACTCTATTGCCCGAATAAGCAGAGGCACTGGTCTTATTATTGTTGAAATATTGGGTTTATATATGAAATTAGAAAATCTATCAAATCCTTCCTACAAACCTTAATAAATCATTACACAACATTTTAATTAAAACATTCAGCATTCAACCTTATTTTGATCGAGTTCAAGGGTTTTTTGCCAACCGAGGAACTCACCAGCTTAAATTCACTATAGAAGAGCTTCGAACCAGGTGATCAAGTTTGAAGTAAAGGTTTACCTGCCTAGGTGTAGTGAAGCCTAAAGTGCAGGGGAGTTTGAAGTATTCCTGTTCGTTGGCCAGAATTGATTTGGAATTCTATTGGAGAATTGGCAGGCTATTGGATTTCCAATCTGCGATTTTGGGAACCAACACAGGGATAGCCAAAAGATAGGACAAACATGAAAAAGATATCTACATGCACTTCATAAGGTCTTCAACCTAGATAATCATAAGCGGCATCTTTCCAATAGAGTTCTTGAGGTCTTCCAAGTCCTTGCCTTCTTTGTCATCTTTGGTGCCATATTTTCTTGTGCTAGCCTATGTACGCTTTCCTGGCCCCGTAGTGTCTTTTATCTCCATAACCTCTTTATCTCCCTTCACATGAACCATCTTGTCAATCAATATCTTGGCATGTTTAGTGTAGGCTCTCAGACTAACAAGGCATTTCTCACCATGTTTTTTCATGGAATCTTCTAAGTTTTCCACTCTGTTATTAAGCATATGGAACCTTCCCTCAAAGTTCCCATTGATAGCTCTATCCTCCTTCTTTTTGATTCTTTTTTCTATCTCCAATTCCTTATCAACCATAATAGTAAAAGCCTCCTCTCTTCCCACCACATCTTTCATTTCATCAAGGCACACAATAACTGGTTTGTCCCCTAGACTGGTCTTCTTAATGATTCTCACCTTAGAGCCCATCACCCCTAAATCCTTTTTAATATTGCCTATATCATCCATCATTTTACCAAGAGTGCAGGTAAAATCCACCAAGTAACTCTTGTCTTTAGGTAAATTTCTTTTTACCACTATTTTCTTTTTCAGTATTCTCATTGGTAGTGTTCTCAGTCACCTTGGTTCATATAAAGTATTTGTCGATACTATCCATAATCTCATGCATGACCTAGTAGGCATTTTGAAGTTTATCCTTAGCCTTTTCCATAGAAATTTGACCTTTACCCTTTGAGGAAATAACGATTCTCCTCTTTATTGCCCTTTTTTTCTTTTTCTTGGTACTAGTGGTATCACCTCTTTTCTTCTTGTTCCCCTATTTCCCCTTTTACTCTTCAAAACCCTCATCTCCAGTGCCCTTATCAATATCAGAGTCTTCAACAAAAGTCCTTTTAATATTTTTCTTAGAATATGAGCCTTTAAACTTGGCCTTTTTCAGAGAAAAAGCCTTAGAGGGCTCCTCCTCCTCATCCCCTATTTCCTCCACATACATGTCCTTCTCATTTCCCTCTATTTCTTTATCATCCTTGGTGTGACTCTTCAAAAAAGGTTTTTCCACTTCTTTTTTTTCAAAGAGATCGTACACCAAAACCATAAGGCCCTGATGAGAGGCATGTCTCCTTTTGGATCCTTTTAAAGACTATTAATGGTGGAATCCAACAAACTCAACAAATAAAAAGGAAGACTAATCTTCACATTATGTCTAAAGTAGTTTAATAACATAAAGTGATGCCCATAAGCTTTGGTAAATCTACCATTGAGCATGATATAGTTGATAATAGCATATAACACATACCTCCATGACCAAGAAATGTGCTTAGGGCTATAGTAGGAGGTATCCTCCTTCACCATTCTAAAATTTTCCATCTCAGTAACAGGAAACTTCTCGGGTGCTTTATCAGAGACTCTTTTGTCTCTATAAAACTTTAATCCCTCCATGCTCACACCAATAGATTCTGCAATGATATCCTTAGTAACCTCCATTAATTGATTTCCCATAAGAATCCTATTGTTCTTCCAAGTTTTGCAGAATTGCTTCGACACGGTAGGGTTTCTTCCATACAACCTCTCCATAAAGCTCTCCATCCCACCTTTCTTCAAAATACCCCACACCTCCTTGTTCTATTTCCATTCCTCACACTTCACCGGTTGGAATCTCTTCTTACTACCACCCATGCCATCTTTCTGATATCCCTTCATAGTATCACTGTAAGAAATCAAAATATCGTTATAAATAAAACTAGCTTCACTAAACTTAGCAAATATTACCAAGAATCTATGCTAAATTAGAAGCATCCTCACCAATTTTTACTTCCCATAAGGAAATAAATAATGAAACCTTACCTTGTAATCAATAATCATCATTAAACAAACATCTAGAACACTTTTTGTCTGCTCTGTAAAGGGTCACTATTTTTTAGTGATTTTGGCTCAAAAGGCAAATCACTCTCGTCATCCCATGTCATCATCTTCTCCAACTTGAAAGCCATGTTAGTAGCCTAGTCAACAAGGGTATTCATTTCTCTAAAATTATGTGTGATGACACATTCTTCAAATGGGATAATAAGAATTTGAGTATTTTACATGACATTATGAATAGTCCATGAGGGAATAGTGTTCTTATTTAAACATTTTATAATGTTTAAGGAATCACATTCAATCCAAACTACTGGTGAGAACAAACCTGAATTATCGAGGAAGGATTCAAATCCTTAAAATCCCCAGTCTAGACCATTCTCTCAATAGATCTTCACAAATATTCAGCCATAATAACAAACAGGACAAGAGATATGGGTTCCCCCTACCTCAGACCCCTGGAGGATCTAAAAAAAGGGGTAGGAGAGCCATTAACCAAGACCAAGAAAGAGGTGGAAGAAATGAACTAATAAATAAGATCGATACTTCTTTAATTAAAAGCAAAATCCTTAAGCACCTTCTTCAAAAAATTCCAGTCAACCTTGACATAGGCTTTGGATAAGTCAAGTTTCAAAATAAAGCCTTCCTTCTTGGACATAACTAGAGAATTCACATTTTCATGAACAAAGATAATAGAATCCAAAACCTCTCTACTAGGGATAAACCCATGTTCTGTCACCTTGGAAATGAGAGAAGGAAAAAGTGAGAGAATCCTACAAGTCATAACTTTATAAATGATCTTATAAGAAGTATTACATAATCTAATCAGTCTAAACAGGTCCATTTTATCATCCCCTTATTTCTTAGGGATGAGAAAAATAAAATTACCATTCAGTTCTTTCAGGATTTATCTGGCTCCAAAGAACTCCTTCACCGCACTAGTAACATCCTTTTCCAAAATAGCCCAAAAATTCTAGAAGAAAAATAGGGGAAATCCATCTGGGTCAAGGGCCTTATCCCCATCAAAATAAAATAAATCCCTTTTAATTTCAGCATTAGAAGGGATAAAAGTAAGCATGGCATTCTGGTCCTCATTCAAGATCAAGGGGATATAATCCAGGAACTCCCTTTGAGCTTCCTGATCCAATCAGATAACTTGTTTAAGAAGATTCTAAAAAATGTTTTTAGCCTCCAATCTAAAAGAGTCTTCATCTTTAGATCTTCAACCATTAATAATCATATTAGATATTTTATTAGCCATTCTACACTTAAGAGTAGTCATGAAGAAGTATTTGTTATTTATGTCCCCTTCCTTCAAAAATAACTTACAAGATCTTTGTCTCCTGAAGGCCTTTTCTTTAGAAACAATATCATGATACTCAACAAGCTTCTCATTTTCCTTCTCTCTCTCGATATTATCATAGCCCTCATGTGTTCAATGCTCTCCTAGATCTCCTTTAGTTCCTAGCAAATATTGGACTTACTGGAGAAAATGTCCCCAAAAGTCTCATTTTTCTAGCTTTTGATATTTTCGTTCTATGTTTGTTCCTCTTCTATTAGAAAAACATTTTTCTTTCTCTTATCATTTTGTATTTGATCCCTTTTTTATTACATCAATAGGTTGTGCATCAAAAGAAAATTGATTGACCTATGGTACATTACATATCAAACAAATATGATAACCTACATTTTAAAACTTATTCTTACTATCTTTTTATTCATTAACACTTGTAGGAATGCCCATATCTATGGTAGTTGGTTGTCCTTAGAAACTTTAGGATCCAACTCTATTTGTTAAAAAGTACTCCTAACAGTTTTAGGCTTCTTCAAGGGTTATTCTTGCATTCATTTCTCAATTAGCAATACTTGTTACATAACTGACAATAGGCCTTATCATTTGCACATTTTATAAGTTCATTCTATGAGGAAATCTTAGAGCTCAACATAAAGGTAGGAAATATCAAGTTAACAACCACATTGACACATGTCATGGATTCTAACAAAATTTAGCCTATATTTTTGTTAACTATATCAATGGCCAATAGACTCCCAAATAATTAGAAATTATTTTAGAAACCAAAAAATTCTAATATTCTAGGGGGAGCCTAAGGAGATGGATGTAAATTGACACAAATGACACAAGATCTACCAAAGGGTGAAACCCTAGTTTCCATTTAGAAGAAGATTATAGGTTTTGAAAATTACTACCATGGGTATAGGAAACTATAGCAAGAACTTTAATAAGGTCATTTTTATTAACAAATTTTGAAAAGAAAAAATCATTAGCCATAACATTGATTCTGAGACTACCCTTTAGTTTCCAATGGTCATGAACAAATTTTTGTACGTGGTCAATATAAGGCCTAAAGGCATGTACCTCGATAACTAAGGAGAACCTTAACTAAATAATGACATTATTCATGTTATCTCTAATTGAGCATTAACGATTGTCATTAGTATCAAAGATGATCAGTCAGTTACCTATGCTATTTAGTTGGTAAAAGGAAGTACTACAAGCTATACATGCTAGTCGGTTAACTACATAAGCCTTCACACCGAGTTATCTCAAGGTGGTGCCGAGAACAAAAGATAATAGTTCTAACCAAGCAGTAGAGTAGTTTTACTGAGCATCAATGTATAGCGATGCCGAGCATCAGTAAACACCAAGCACCAGTGTAACTACCAAGCAGTATTGATAGTGTTTACCAAGTAATTCAGGAAATGACATAGTAATCAGTTTTGGCACATCTATCTATGCATACAGTTACAACAAAATAATAAAATGTTTTACCAAGATTGAGGATCATTTATTATGGATGCGATCATTAATTGTGATGATGAACTCTATGTAATTGATAGATTTAGTTTATTTTTTGTACACTGTAGATCTTAGGGTTTTTCCTAAGATATTGTAACCTAATTTTGTTAAGCGGAAATAGTAGTATGCTATATAATTGTATTTCATGTCATTTTGACATATACATGATAAGGATAATATGTTTGGTATGAATAAGAGAAGGAGATCTTGAAGCAAGAAGCCAACATTAAGACATCAGTTATCAGACAGAGAAGATTAGTATATAGATACATTTAAATTTGATAGAATCAAATAAGGCTACTGAGCAGTTAAGAGATGATATTTTCACATAACAAGGTGATATTTACTGAATACTTCATAGATCTATTTCAAACAAGGATAATTTATCAATTGCAGATACATCTTGTTATTTTATAATCATTGTAATAGAGTTAGCAAAAATCTCTTAATAGAGTAGACCTAATAGTCTTTTGTAAATATCTTAACCGAGTACACACTCAAGTAGTGTTGTTAAAATCCTATAACTAGGTAGATCTAGCTGATCTAAATTATTAATCCTAATAGGGTAAGATCACCAAAAGTGATCACAACTTGTAGCTTTAACTGGAAAAAAATATTATCTGCAGTAGTGAAGAATTTGTGGGTGTCATCCCCACCACAATTTTTACCTTCTAACAAGGGTTTATGCATTACCAAAATACTTGTGTTATGTAGTTGGTTTACTATTTGATTTCATGTAATTTACATTTACAAGTTAATTGAATGAATGATGCATACAATGGATTCAATTGTTATATGAGTTTACTACTATTTTCTGATTAAGTTTTTGGAGTTAAAGTTTTTAAGGGCACTGATTCACCCCTTCCCTCTTAGTTCCCTATCTCTTCATTCCAATAATTGGTATCAAAGCACATATATCTTATTGGACAGTTTAACCATAGAAGAGTAAAGATCTAACTATGGAGATATATAATTTGGACAAGACAATAGAGAATCAAAAGATTCAGATGCAAATATTCATTGAGTAGTTCAAACATGCCAAGGATGAATTGAAAAAGCTACTAGTACAGAGAAAGAATATGGCTATCAGGGAGTGTGACACTAATTATCATGAAGAGGATATTGATGATCCAGTTGAGAATTCAGGATCTAGTTCAGGCAGTATTTTTAACATTTTTGAAAGTGGTATATCTAATTTTTCTGAGAAAAATCTTCATTTGATTGAACAAGTAAAATCCTTGCAGATTGGTCAAGAATCGTAGATGGTAAGGATGATTGATCTAATGAAGTAAAGATACAACAACAACACAATGAGATGATGAAAAAGGCTGAAGACAATTGAAAGAAAATCAATGATATTCTGATTAATCAAAGAAGATATGGAAAAACCACTAGATTAGGCTATACTGAGCAAGGTGAATCATCAAAGAAAGATGAACAAGTGAAAAACAATCAAAATAAAAAACCTAAGATGCTGACATGCTATCATTGTGTCAAACCAAGACATACTTCAAATATTTGTAGGAGTAAAGCACAAGATAAACCTCAAGTCACTCCTAAGTTTAATGGTTATTGTTATTATTGTGGTAAACTTGGACATCAAGAATATGAGTGTAGAGCTAAATTGAATAAGACTCCTAACAATCCTACCATGGAGAAACTTTTTTACACTTGCAACAAGCATGGACACACTTCACAAGAGTGTAAGGAAAAGATGAAACAAGTCTGGACACTGAAACAAAGGAACAAACCTTATCAATCAAAGAGACAAGGTAATTCTTAGACTTGGGATTACAACACATGGGTTAACTACACAGTATGTGGAAGGTATGGACATATCATAGAAAATTTTATGAGGAAGAGATGGGCTGGAAAATCACAAAGCTGGACATGCAATGGAATGTCATGCTTACATTTTCATAAAGTCGGTCACCTAAGAAAGGATTACAGAGACCGAGAACCAGAAGAAGGAAATATATTTGATAGTGGCAACACTATTGCAGATATCATGAGGATTAAAAGCACTATGTGGAGAAAGGCATCAAATGAAAATGCTAAGTCAAGCAATGCGGTCGGTGAAACCTCATCCATTGGATTAGGTGACATCGGTACCTCCACCTAGGGTGATATAGGTATGTATGGAATTGATATTCCAAATTGATCTCATTTTACATATATTTCCTTATATTTGATGTACACATACCAAATTTGCATGAACTAAGATGCATTATGGTTTATAAGTTTTGAGCTAACAAAGTCATATAGTTGGTATAAGAAAGACCAAGTAGAGAGTTACCCATTGGTGAATGTTATGCAAGCTTAACTAAGTATCAGTATCAACTAAGGGGAAATTTTTGTATTAATTGGGTTGATGATGTTTTGTGGAATTTATCGAGTTGACAATTATCACTGAGCTAGAAGTAGGTCAAGCATTAATGACAAGTATTTTAAGAGGAAATTCAAAAAAGGCTATAAATACATGGAAGACTTAGTTCATTCTTCACAATGTGATTTCAGAGAGTGATAATATTCTTAGCGAGAATCTGAGCTAAGTGTTTTCAAAAGAATTCAATTTAGTTTCAGATTGAACCAAGTGTGTTCTTCATCGATTCTGAGTAAGTATAAATTATACTAAGCACATTCAACGTATTTTCCAAAAACCTAAATTGATTAAAATAGAATTTGCATCCAAGGAAACCAAATATAAGATTGTAGAAGAGGAAGTGAACCTAATTGTTTCAGCTAACTTTGATAAACCCAAGTACAAACTTCATCCAAAAGTTGCATCTAAGATTAATTCAATGAGAGATTTCTCAAGCATCCCACCTAGGGTTTTATTAGTTGAGGACATTAGATCTTACATCCACTACAAAATAGGAGAAATCAGAGACTTTGAGACAACTATATATTATCAGAATCTTTGCAGTGAAGATAGAAAACTGAAACCAGAATTCAAGTAGGTCGAGAATATTAGTCTTACAAATTCCCTAAACTTCTTGAAAACCTTTAAAAATGAATGGATTAGGGTTGTACTTAGTTGGTTTCATGATGGAATATTTTAGTTGGATGAAATAGTCAGAGTAACTTAGAAGATGATTCATAGGGTTATCAGATACCTAACAACTGACAAGACCAAGGCTTTTTTAGCAGTGCTTCAAGGGTCAAAATTAAAAAGAATACCAATGCAACATGGGATGGTCAGGCACTGAAAATTACTATAATTGAGGACCTAGAGGTTAAGTTTGTAGCACATGTCATCGGCTCTAAGATTTATCAGTCGAGAAGACTGAACAATGTACCATGTGGATCTGTTGACATCGCATACAAGATGGTAAAGAAGAGTTTCCAGTTAGACCTTGTAGAGCTTCTTCTGAGGTAGATTAAAGAAAATATGAAGACTATCCAGTCGAAAAAGTTGAATACTTGTAAGTTTGGATCACTTCTACTGTGCATATTCTTCTATATACAACTATTTTTCCCTTATGTCGATAATATAAACTAGTCTACCGACAAACTAGTCATTTTGCAAATTTGCGATATGATTAGTGACTTGGGAAATAATCTAAACAAAGTTCTTGATGATTATTTTGAGAAATTTAAGGTTATAATAAATTCTCAAAGTAGAATTCCTAGCAAATTAGTTGAAGAATATGAGATGGATATTTGTTTTCTTGTAGACACCGAACATACATTGATAAAGGCTGTAGAGCCCAGAATTAAATGGCTAGCCCCCATGGGTTATGAAATGGATATTAATTTTTCTTCAAAATCAATTAAGGATCTATTGGCTACACCTATTTAGGAAAAGATGCAGAGAGGTTTGGAATATTTGAGGAGGCTAAGACAAGAATTAAAACAGGCCTGGTTATCAGTAAGATGACTAAGAAATCAAGAAAAATGATGAAAACATTAGTTGAGAAGTTTGGAGATGATTTTGTATCATCTGATAGTTCATTGGTTGAAGTTGCAACCAAAGTTTAGTTGATGTTTATTGATAAACCTCATGATAGTGAAGAAACTGAGTCTGATAAAGAAACATAATCTATACCAATTTCCCCTTCATCAAATCCAAAGAAGAGGCAGTTAGAAGTGCAATCTAGGGCACATAAAAGGTCAGTAACTACAACTTCACCACCATTGAAAAAGGGAGTTGTGAAGTTTAAAATAGCTAAGGCAGCATCACCTACAAAAACATACACAAAGAGAGGAACAAAAGCTACTGAAGAGGCACCGAGGAAAATAAGAAAGCTAATAAGATGAAAGGAAGATTTAGAAGATGAATAAAATGATAAAAATAAATTCAAAGTGGTTAGCAATAAAGATAGAACAACTGATGAAGTTGTTGAGGATATTATTGAGAATAGTGAGCTCGTTGATCCTAAAATCAGTCGGTTTGAGCACATGTCAAATGAGGATCAGAACAAAATAGAAGAGGTAATCATCCAGATGATGATTCGATTTAAAAGAGTTCCACTTAAATTTGACAAGTATTTACTGAAGGCATTAAATGAAAGAATAAATTAGAAATAATCATATTCCTTAGACACTGAAAAGAAAATGAGGGAACAATCCCTAGTATTGGCAATTCCAAATTTCTCTATTTCAGAGATTGAAGAATACATGACAATATACTCTAGGAGATTTAGAGTAAAAAGATGGGTAATGTAGATACTAGATGAGAATCTAGTAGACATAGATGAGTCTAGCCAACTCATCTGGACCTCCATAGTTGCAGACAAAAATCAAAATTTAAAGGCATTCACATTGAAGATGCAAACTTGGAACTGAACCAAGAAAAAGTAGATATATCAGCTACTTAGGTACCTGATACCATAGATACCACCGAGGATCTAAGTGTTTCATAGGATATACTAGATTAGGTTGAAATCTAATTTGTAGATAAAAAATCACTAGATTTACTCATTGAGGACATCACAAATGGTGATCCTGATGACCAAGATGATGATGAGGATGTGAATGTTGCTGGACACACAACTCAAGAAGAAGGTAACTTTACCAAGCCTGCAATCACATCATTACTAGGTAAACATCCTATCTTGATGGAAGTAGTTGAAATAATAACCAAGGAACAACCCAAAGGCTTAAACCCTGAGAAATTGATGGATACATCAGGGGAACAAGGAGCTGGAACACCGGTAGAAAAAAATAAGCCTAAAGAAAAAGAGGCAATAGAGAGAGAAACAAAGGGCCAAGATTACCCCAAAGAAACTAAGTCTACCCCACCTGACGCAACATCAAAGGCTCCATCTCATTCAACTGACACACATGCTACTAAGGAGCATAAAGAGGAGGAAACTGTGTCAACGAGGCAATACACGTGAAATATTGAGGAAAAACCATTAATACTATTTGTAAAGAGCTCACCTCAAGAGCTAGAGAAGAAGAAGAAGAAATAGAAATAAGGAAAAGGGTTGGTCACCCAAGATGAGATCATAGTTGTACATGATTGTGACCCGAGGACCCTAAGCCCTGAAGAACTAAGAAAATATGGGGAGTTATGTACAAGGAAAGTAGTACAAGAAAAGCTGAAAATGGAATGCAAGACCAAGGAGATATTGGAAAATGTAAGAGACATATTACAACAGGTTGTACCAGAGGTACATATTAATGAGGAAATGCCAATAATGGACCAAATTTGTACCCTTACAGAAGAAATTAATGCCCCTAACATTGAAGCTAAGAAAAGAAATGAAGAAAGGGAAGAATCAAATATTCAACATAAACTTGTAGAGAAAATCAGCCAGGAAGTGGCAACACAAAAGGTGACATTATCTAAGGTATTAACCGATATACAATCTATTACTCAGTTAATTTTTCAAATATTGATTAAGCTTTGCATTGTGGAGACCTTCACTACTGAGATCAGTGAAAAGATTAAAAATATGGATACCAAAATCCAAGCCAGTGCACAAGCAACCTTAACCAAGCTAGATGCTTTTGCTAAGCATAGACTAAAGGTTCAAGAACTCAGGAGGTTAAGAGCTGATCTAAGGAAGAAGGAAGAAAGGATAAGAGACCAGGTCATAAATCTACAAACTGAATTGCTTCCTTGCTTGAAAATTGTTGAGAAACACATTGTCAAAGTACAAACACTTGTTGCAACACCAGAAATTTCTATGCTAGAGAACATCTTTGATATGCATGCACAAGTCAATTTTGACAATATTGCTCTAACCAACTTGAAAGAGGAATGAGAAAACCTCTTGGATTCTTTAAAGAAAACCCATCAGCATATTTTTGATAAAATGTAAGTATACACTTTTGTATTTGGCATTAATATCAAAAAGGGTGAAAACTATAATGTATATTCCAAATTATGTAAATAAATGATAAGTATACTACATACTACCAGGAGCATGCACCCAGAGGGAGAAATTTTGAAATTTTGATAAGATATGGTATCTATGTATATATGGCAGAAGATTAGAACAATTTTGAGACATCAGGTCTATATACATTCAAGGTTTTGATACTAATACCAAAGGGGGAGATTGTAGATCTCTATAGTTTTGTTGACCATTAGTGCTTCACAGTTAGTCATATATCTAGGCAATGATGGTCGGTCATCACTGTGACCGAGTCATTTTGTAAAGGCTGAGTTATGTATTGTATACTTACCAAGTAGTAGTACTGTTGAGTAAAGTCATGGTCACTATGTGTTTGTAATATGTCAAGTATAGTTATTGCCGAGTTACATATATCAATGATTACTGAGTGACAAAATTTTTTAACTAACGCCAATTATAGTTAATGCCGAGTGCCAGGAATAGCTTTTGCCGAGTTAGCTGAGAATGACATACAAGTTTGGAATGGCATAGTGATCGAGGTAAACCATTTTTTATGATAATGATGTTTTGTATTTTTTCTATTGAGGTAATTACGGAGGTAATTACACATCCATTTTATTATCATTGATCCCTATGTAATACCTAGAGCCAATTAGAAAATTGTATAGCTTAGGCGGCAATAGAAATAAATCTGAACCATAGATCTTGAAACGGTGAAACATTTTTGTTATTATATAAGGGCTAGATCTAAACAAAGAGAAGTGTGTGAATTAGAGAGATAAGAGATACTGAGATCGAATGACTATGAGAGAATGATTGGAGAGATATATTCAGAATAGTTAAGTATTCAGGACAGAGTCCAGTGACCGAGCTAAGTAGTGAAAGGAAAGAATCAAGAAAGATCAGATAGAAGAGATCAACAATATATAGTAAAGAGGAGATCTGTAATCTACATATAAGTGCAAACTGAAAGATTAGGTACTGAGACATTTTGACCAGTGTATCAGGGTAAATCTCTTAACCGAGTAGTCTTAATAGACTTTATGTAAATATCTTTACCGAGTGCTTACTTTGTTGTAAGTTTATAAATCCTTTAACAAGGTAGAATATATAAGTCTTTTAGCTTTCGACAGAGTAGACCTTTCATAGGGTAGATCATAAATTGATCACATTTTGTAAGCCTTAACAGGCAAAACTTATTATTGCAATAGTGAAGATTTGTGAGTATCATCCCCACCCAAGTTTTACCTTTCAAGGGTTTTTGGGTGTTGGTGAATAGATTTTTCTTTTCAAAGCACCTGCACAAAATGACTCCTAAACACCCAAGGTTGAAAGACAACTTGTAACACAACAGTTGGATAGATTATCATGGGATTGATAATCTTCCTTTGAATTATTCAAGTACAGCTCCCCGTGTAAGCTCTCCAATGAATTCACAAAACTAATTACAAAGATGTTTTTAACATGAATGCGAGAAAGGAAAACAAACATCTACCTGTAAACACGGAAAAGATGTAAAGAAGCTAATCTAACAACTAAGAACAACAAAAAAATGGCACAAAGTCCATTTATTCGAGCTTTAAATTACAAGGAAAACAAAAGGAGAAAGACATCAATCTTTCCAAGTACATGAATAACCAAGGCTCAAAGACCAAGTGATAAACTTGTATGTAATGAAATGAGATAGTTACATTCAGGGAAAACTGAAACAATTCAAAGACTAATTTCAATCATAAGACAAGCATCCAAACTCAAACTTTTGGTATACAAATATCTTTCTTCTCTGAATATACAAAAAGACAACAAAGATCTCCTTGTCTCTGTCCACAAATCAATATTTGAAAATGAAAATATTCATCTTCTCCCTTGCAATTAAAAACTAAAACTAAAAAACTAAACCCCTCTGCCTGTAGTACAAAATCTCCAGCCAAAGCTAAAAAAAACCCAAAACCCCTACTCTGTCTTTCTATCATCTATTTATTGTCTTGCATGATGATCCTTATCAGTTACAATAACTAATTCTTGAAACTGTTTCTACTTAAACTCTTTAATTTGTTTCCTTCTTTTCGATAACATTTATCCCCTTTGAGATACCCATTTGTAACTTATAAACATAATTTATAGCATTATAATAATAGTGGTCTCATAATATAGCCCTTTATACATTAAGATGCACTTGGATATATTAAAAAAAAATAAAGAAAATCCTTTTGCTGGGTGGACCAAAATATTTTTGACAGTCAAATTAGGCCTCAGTGCAGGGGGCATAACTATATATTACACCGTTGGATTTCTTTTGTTTTTGGATATGTTGGAGAGATCCTAGTTTGGCACAACTTAACTGGTGCAATCGAGCAAATTATGTCCGAGTCAAAATGTATTGATGAATGAGTGGAGCTATATAAAACTGCCAGAATAAAATAGACCTGCTCACATTCATTTTTCATAAATCACTACCATATATCTTTGTTGACTGTATTATGATATTTATAGATTGGAATTGATATGTTGAAGCTATATTTTATGTTATTTATACATCCTTGAAAACTTTCAATTGCATGAAGGATTGAGCTGTATTCTAGAAACGCATCAAGAAGCACAGTTTGAATGGTTATCTGTAGCTGCTGTCTTTTCCTATGAAAATTATGTTCATTTTTTTTAACTTCATAAAAATGAACATGACATTGTATTGGTTTCTCTTTACACTTGCAGATTTAGAGCTATGTGGGACCTGATTATAGTAGAGTCACCATAACGACAAGCTGTAAGAGACCGAATTCCATCATTATGCCCATGTGTGACATTTTCTTATCACCATCATCCATTGGACTACTATTTAGATGATGCATGTTCACCATTACAGAAGGTGACTGATTCAATATGCTTCAAAAATAGAATAGACTCTCAATCAATACATTTTACGAATTTCCAATTCTGAATCTTCCAATCTTTGAACTTCTAAACCTTTCAATCTTTAAATTTCCATGAACCAAACTGAACCATTTGTACGTATGTGAGCCACCTTGAACTAGTTCGAACCAATTTGAACCATGTGAGATTATTGAACCTACTCTTTGAACATACTGGACCAGTGAACTAAATTTTGAATCTTTGAACTTGCACTTGAACCTGAACCTCTGAACCTGCATGTCCTCTTATGCAAACTGAACCACTTCAAACCTTTTTGAACCTTGGTTCGAAGTAGTTCAAAGAGGTTCAAGACCTTAAACTTGAAATTTTATTTTTGGGGTCTATATGGGTACCAACATGGGCTCTAACTGTGGGACTATTTTTAACACAAAAATAGAGAACTCTAGCAATCTCTGGGAAAAGATAAGTGTCATATCCATTGGCCGAATAGAGTCACAAGAAAAGGAAAAATAGGAGTTTCTTGCAATGTGGGTGGAGTGGAGCAGGGAAAAACAAACCAATGAAAACACCTAAACTATTAGCAAGCATGAAGCTTGTACATTATTCAAACTAACACTATGCACACCAAAAACTTTATTTACAAGCGATAGGGCAAACAGCCCATACCTTCAAGAATGCAACTTGCTGCTTATGCGAAGCCATTAACTGACTATGAAAAATAAGAGTCCTTCCGGAGCAGAAAATGAAAGTGCCTCTTCGGTGTAGCTCTTAAAAACTACCATCTGATGACTCCATTAATGTGATAAATCATATTAGTAGCAAGAAGAAATTTCTTGAATAACCATGCACATCCAAAAAGCCAGTTTTCATCATAAATTTCTGATTTTTCTTGGGCTTTTTGCATATCATTTCCCAAATGATTTTCAATATCTGGTTGAAAGAAAAGATCCCTAGAAATTTTTTCAAGAAAGATTGCGTAATCTTTGTGATTGATGCTATCAAGATTAACTTTTTTCACATAATCTTTAGTATTATGAAAAATTTCAGCAAATAAAGACTTTTCATTTGGCATGAAATCTTCTCTCATAAGGATACTTACTTCATTTTTAGCTAAAAGGAGAGCATCACCAAACATACCAAACATTTTACTTTTCCTCTCATCCACCAAATTATCATGTTGTTCAGTCCCTTCTTCATAATCTGGATTTTTGACAGCAGAGTTCTCTTTTTTGATAGTTGATGGTAAATTTTCTTAAGGCTGATCCATTTCTTGCTGCACCAATCCTTCTAAAGGTAGAGAAGGGAAGATATTTGCAAGGGGCTAGAAAATATAGGATTCTCTTCCTTTTTCCTCTAGACTATCATTCTTTTTGCTTTCAAGATCTGTTTCTTGTGCATGTTCCATTCCATCAGATCTTTCTACCTTGCATTCTTGTTCTTCTTTATTTTGTTCTTGCATAGGGGGTCTCTTCTTGATGAGGATGGCACTGTAAAAAGATTTCAACCATCTCAATTGTTTTTCCAGTTCTATTGTAATTTCTCTGATTGGATTATTACTAAATGGTGGAATAAAGATAAAAGTATCTGAGATATCTTCACTTCTTGTTGTAACCCAATCTTCTAAAATTTTTGAAAATCTTTGAAATACCTCATGGTATTCATCTTCAATATAGCCGCCAACCTCCATCCTCAGGGAGGCACCTTCAAATTTCAAAGAAAAGAGAACACTAATACCACGATTCCTTTCCCCAGTAGAGTCACCAAAAATCTATTGGTGAACAGATTTGTCTTCTTAAACCACCTGCACAAAATGACTCCTAAACACCCAAGGCTAAAAGATAAACTTGCAACACAATAGTTCGACAGATTATCATGGGATTGATAATCTTCCTCTGAATTATTCAGGTATAGCTCCCCGTGTAAGATCTCCAATGAATTTAGAAAACTAATTACAAAGATGCTTTTAACACGAAAGTGAGAAAGGAAAACAAACATCTACCCGTAAACACGAAAAAGATGTAAAGAAGCTAATCTAAAAGCTAAGAACAACAAACACATGGCACAAAGTCCATTTATTCAAGCTTTAAATTACAAGGAAAAAAAAAGGAGAAAGACATCAATCTTTCCAAGTACATGAATAACCAAGGCTCAAAGATCAAGTGATAAACTTGTATGTAATGAAATGAGATAATTACATTCAGGGAAAACTGAAACAATTCAAAGATTAATTTCAATCATAAGACAAGCATCCAAACTCAAAGTTTTGGTATACAAATATCTTTCTTCTCTGAATATACAAAAAGAAAACAAAGATCTCCTTGTCTTTGTCCACAAATCACTACTTGAAAATGAAAATATTCATCTTCTGACCTGCAATTACAAACTAAAACTAAAAAACTAAACCCCTCTACCTGCAGCACAAAGTCTCCAGCCAAAGCTAAGAAAAACCTAAAACCCCTACTCTGTCTTTTTATCATCTATTTATTGTCTTGCCTGATGATCCTTATCAGTTACAATAACTAATTCTTGAAATTGTTTCTGCTTAAACTCTTTAATCTGTTTCCTTCTTTTCGATAACATTTATCCCCTTTGAGATACCCACTTGTAACTTATAAACATAATTTATAGCATTATAATAATAGTGGTCTCATAATATAGCCCTTTATACATTAAGATGCACTTGGATATATTAAAACAAAATAAAGAAAATCCTTTTGCTGGGCAGACCAAAATAGTTTTGACAATCAAATTAGTCCTCGGTGTGGGGGGCATAACTAATTATTACACTATTGGATTTCCTTCATTTTTGGATATGTTGGAGAGATCCTAGTTGCGCACAACTTGAATAGAGAGATTGAGCAAATTATGTCCGAGTCAAAAGTTATTGATGACTGAGTGGAGGTATGTAAAACTGCCAGAATAAAATAGACCTGCTCACATTCCTTTTTCATAAATCACTACCATATACCTTTGCTGACTGTATTATGATATTTATAGATTTGAATTCATATGCTGAAGCCATATTTTATGTTATTTATACATCCTTGAAAACTTTCAATTGAATGAAGGATTGAGTTGTATTCTAGAAACGCATTAAGAAGCACAGTTTGAATGGCTATCTACTATTGTCTTTTCCTGTGAAAATTATATTCATTTTTTTAACTTCATAAAAATGACCATGACATTATATTGGTTTCTCTTTACACTTTCAGATTTAGAGCTATGTGGGACCCAATTATAGTAGAGTCACCATGACCACAGGCTGTAAGACACCAAATTGAATCATTATGCCCATGTGTGACATTTTTTTATCACCATCATCCATTGGACTGCTATTTAGATGATGCATGTTCACCATTACAAAAGGTGACTGATTCAATATGCTTCAAAAATAGAATAGACTCTCAATCAATACATTTTACGAATTTCCAATTCTGAATCTTCCAACCTTTGAACTTCTAAACCTTTCAATCTTTAAATTTGCATTAACCAAACTGAACCATTTGTACTTGTGTGAGCCACCTTGAAGTAGTTCAAACCAGTTTGAACCATGTGAGATTATTGAACCCACTCTTCGAACATACTGGACCAATGAACTAAATTTTGAATCTCTAAACTTGCACTTGAACTTGAACCTCTGAACCTACAAGTCCTCTTATGCAAACTGAACCACTTCAAACCTCTTTGAACCTTGGTTCGAAGTAGTTCAAAGAGGTTCAAGACCTTAAACTTGAAATTTTATTTTTTGGGTCTAAATGGGTACCAACATGGGCTCTAACCATGGGACTATTTTTAACGCAAAAATAGAGAACTCCAACAATCTCTAGGAAAAGATAAGTGCCTTATCCATTGCGTGAATAGATTCACAAGAAAAGGAAAATTGGGAGTTGCTTGCAATGCGGGTGGAGGGAAAAACCAACCAACCAAAACACCTAAACTACTAGCAAGCACGAAGCTTGTACATTATTCAAACTAACACTACACACACCAAAAACTTTATTTACAAGCGATAGGGCAAACAATCCATACCTTCAAGAATGCAACTTGCTCCTTATGCAAAGCCATTAATTGACTGTGAAAAATAAGAGCCCTTCTGGAGCAGCAAATGATGGTGCCTCTTTGGTGTAGCTCTTTAAAACTGCCATTTGATGACTCCATTAATGTGATAAATCATATTAGTAGCAAGAAGAAATTTCTTGAATAACCATCCACATCCAAAAAGCCATTTTTCATCATAAATTTCTGATTTTTCTTGGGCTTTTTGCATATCATTTCCCAAATGATTTTCAATATCTAGTTGAAAGAAAAGATCCCTAGAAATTTCTTCAAGAAAGATTGCATAATCTTTGTGATTGATGCTATCAAGATTAACTTTTTTCACATAATCTTTAGTATTATGACAAATTTCAACAAATAAAAACTTTTCATTTGGCATGAAATCTTCTCTCATAAGGATACTTACTTCATTTTTAGTAGAAAGGAGAGCATCACCAAACATACCAAACATTTTACTTGTCCTCTCATCCACCAAATTATCATGTTTTTCAGCCCCTTCTTCATAATCTGGATTTTTTTATAGCAGAGTTCTCTTTTTTGAGAGTTGATGGTAAATTTTCTTGAGGCTGATCCATTTCTTGCTGCACCGATCCTTCTAAAGGTAGAGAAGGGAAGAGATTTGCAAGGGGCTAGAAAATATAGGATTCTCTTCCTTTTTCCTCTAGAGTTTCATTCTTTTTTCTTTCAAGATCTATTTCTTGTGCATGTTCCATTCCATCAGATCTTTCTACCTTGCATTCTTGTTCTTCTTTATTTTGTTCTTGCATAGGGGATCTCTTCTTGATAAGGATGGCACCGTAAAAAGATTTCAACCATCTCACTTGTTTTGCCACTTCTGTTGTAATTTCTCTGATTAGATTATTACTAAATGGTGGAATAAAGATAAAAATATCTAAGATATCTTCACTTCTTGCTGGAGCCCAATCTTCTAAAATTTTTGGATATCTTTGAAATACCTCATGGTATTCATCCTCAATAGAGCCGCCAACCTCCATCCTCGAGAAGACACCTTCAAATTTATAAGAAAAGAGAACACTAAAACTGTGATTCCTTTCCCTAGTAGAGTCACCAAAAATCTGTTGGTGAATAGATTTGTCTTCTCAAAGCACCTGCACAAAATGACTCCTAAACACCCAAGGTTGAAAGAAAAACTTGTAACACAACTGTTGGATAGATTATCATGGTGTTGATAATCTTCCTCTAAATTATTTGGGTACAGCTCCCCATGTAAGATCTCCAATGAATTCAAAAAACTAATTACAAAGATGCTTTTAACCTGAAAGTGAGAAAGGAAAACAAACATCTACCCGTAAACACAGAAAAGATGTAAAGAAGCTAATCTAACAACTAAGAACAATAAACAAATGGCACAAAGTCCATTTATTTGAGCTTTAAATTACAAGGAAAACAAAAAGAGAAAGACATCAATCTTTCCAAGTACATGAATAACCAAGGCTCAAAGACCAAGTGATAAACTTGTATGTAATGAAATGAGATATTTACATTTAGGGAAAATGAAACAATTCAAAGATTAATTTCAATCATAAGACAAGCATCCAAACTCAAAGTTTTGGTATACAAATATCTTTCTTCTCTAAATATACAAAAAGACAACAAAGATCTACTTGTCTCTGTCCACAAATCACTATTTGAAAATGAAAATATTCATCTTCTCCCTTGCAATTACAAACTAAAACAAAAAAACTAAACCCCTCTACCTGCAGCATAAAGGCTCCAGCCAAAGCTAAAAAAAACCCAAAACCCCTGCTCTGTCTTTCTATCACCTATTTATTGTCTTGCCTGATGATCCTTATTAGTTACAATAACTGACTCTTGAAACTATTTCTGCTTAAACTCTTTAATCCATTTCCTTCTTTTTGATAACATTTATCCCCTTTGAGATACCCACTTGTAACTTATAAACATAATTTATAGCATTATAATAATAGTGGTCTCATAATATAGCCCTTTATACATTAAGATGCACTTGGATATATTAAAATAAAATAAAGAAAATCCTTTTGCTGGGTGGACCAAAATATTTCTGACAGTCAAATTAGGCCTCGGTGTAGGGGGCATAACTAATTATTACACCGTTGTATTTCCTTCATTTTTGGATGTGTTGGAGAGATCCTAGTTGCGCACAACTTGACCAAAGCAATCGAGAAAATTATATTCGAGTCAAAAGTTATTGATGACTGAGTGGTGGTATATAAAACTGCCAGAATAAAATAGACCTGCTCACATTCCTTTTTCATAAATCACTACCATATATCTTTGCTGACTGTATTATGATATTTATAGATTGGAATTCATATGTTGAAGCCATATTTTATGTTATTTATACATCCTTGAAAACTTTCGATTGCAGGAAGCATTGAGCTGTATTCTGGAAATGCATCAAGAAGCACAGTTTGAATGGCTATCTGCAGCTGTTGTCTTTTCCTGTGAAAATTATGTTCATTTTTTTAACTTCATAAAAATGAACATGACATTGTATTGGTTTCTATTTACACTTGCAGATTTAGAGCTATGTGGGACTCGATTATAGTAGAGTCACCATGACCACAGGCTGTAAGAGACCAAATTCCATGATTATGCCCATGTGTGACATTTTTTTATCACCATCATCCATTGGACAACTATTTAGATGATGCATGTTCACCATTACAGAGGGTGACTGATTCAATATGCTTAAAAAATAGAATAGACTCTCAATCAATACATTTTATGAATTTCCAATTCTGAATCTTCCAATCTTTGAACTTCTAAACCTTTCAATCTTTAAATTTGCATGAACCAAACTGAGCCATTTGTACTTGTGTGAGCCACCTTGAACTAGTTCGAACCAGTTTGAACCATGTGAGATTATTGAACCTGCTCTTTGAAAATACTGGACTAGTGAACTAAATTCTGAATCTTTGAACCTGGACTTGGACCTGAACCTTTGAACTTGCAAGTCCTCTTATGCAAACTAAACCACTTCATACCTCTTTGAACCTTGGTTCGAAGTAGTTCAAAGAGGTTCAAGACCTTAAACTTGAAAGTTTATTTTTGGGGTCTATATGGGTACCAACACTGGGTTACCAAAATCATGGTGTTATGAGTGATTTCATGTATGGTGCTTTATATCTTTAGTTTCTTACAATGATCAAAGTTTTTTTATGTCATGCATAAAGTTTTATCAGATTAAAAGGATAAAAGTAGGTAATATTTGATTCACCACCCCTCTAAGTATTACTTTCCCACTTATATTTCCAATAGAGATTGTTATGTCTAATTGATCATTAACGATTGTCATTAGTATCAAAGATGATCAGTCGGTTACCTATGCTATCTAATCGGTAAAAGAAAGTAGTACAAGCTATACATGCTACTCAGTTAACTACACAAGCCTTCACACTGAGTTATCTCAAGGTAATACCAAGAACAAAAGATAACAGTTCTAATTGAGCACTAGAGTAGTTTTAATGAGCATCAATGTATACTAATACCGAGTGTTAGTAAACACCAAGCAGACTAGACACCGAGCACCAGTGTAACTACCAAGCAGTATTGATAGTGGTTACAAAGTAATTTAGGAAACAAAATAGTAATTAGTTTTGGCACATCTATCCATGCAGATGGTTATAACATAATCATAAAATGTTTTACCAAGTTCGAGGATCATTTATTATGGATGTAATCATTAATTTTTATGATGATCTTTATATAATTGATAGATCTAGGTTATTTTTGGTACACCGTAGATCTTAGGGTTTTTCCTAAGATATTGTAACCTAATTTTGTTAAGAGACAATAGTATTATGCTATATAATTATATTTTCATTTTGACATATGCACAATAAGGATGATATGTTTGGTATAAACAAGAGAAGGAGATCTTGAAGCAAGAAGCTAACTTCAAGACATCAGTTATCAAATGGAGGAGATCAGTATATAGAGACATTCATATTTGATAGAATTAGACAAGGCTATCGAGCAGTTTAGAGATAAGATTTTCACATAACAAGGTGATATTGACTCAATACTTCATAGATCTGTTCCAGACAAGGATAAGTTGTCAATAGTAGATACATCTTTTTATTTTATAATCATTGTAGCAGAGTTAGTAAAAATCTCTTAATAGAGTAGACCTAACAGTCTTTTGTAAATCTCTTAACCGAGTACACACTCAAGTAGTGTTGTTAAAATCTTATAACTAGGTAGATGTGATCAAAACTTGTAAACTTAACCGGAAAAATTTATTATCTACAGTAGTAAAGAATTTGTGGGTGTCATCCCCACTGTAATTTTTACCTTCTAACAAGGGTTTTTGCATTACCAAAATACTTGTGTTATGTAATTGGTTTATTGTTTGATTTCGTGCAATTTACATTTACAAGATAATTGAATGAATGATGCATACAATGCATTCAGTTGTTATATGATTTTACTACTATTTGCTGATTATGTTTTTGTAGTTCAAGTTTTTGAGGGCACTAATTCACCCCTCCCCTCTCAGTACCCTATCCCTCCATTCCAAAAATTCATCAACCCATTTGGTACATGAACCTAAAGACCATTCATCTTGCATGAAGCCTTAGTTTCAATAAATTAAATACATTTATCCATTTTAGTGGATTTTTCACCGAATATTTTGTCTATGAATTTTCCAGGTGCTTCCTTTAGAAAATGAATCCTAGATTATATGGAAAGTAAACAAATTGAAGGATAACTAGTTTATGATCAAAACTAGTAGAACTGCATGTATTAAAGAAATGTGTAATGGGGCTACTCATATGCCCCCCCATTGAGAACTTGTATAGAAATAAAACTAGATAGGAGGCAAGAACACAAAACCCTAAAACTTAGTAAAGATCTCAAGATCATTTAAAGGATACTCTACATTTTATTTTAACATTCCTTGACTTTTATAGTAGATACAAATGAATTGATATTTTTTTCTTTTGTAGTATATTTTTCATTCAATTCTCTTATTTTTCCACTAGGTTCACACCTTTCTTATTTTGCTAAAGATTAGTTTAGAAAAATATTATCACTAGGTTCACGCCTCTTTATTATATTTATCACCATGATATTAACAATTGGCCAAGGATCTCATGGAAAACCTAACCAAAATTAGAATTTCAGGCTGGATGACTCCATTATCTAGGCCCCCACTCAAGCTAGTACCTTCTCAGTTAAATCTACTTATAATCTTCTTCGTAAGGATTTGAATAACATAGAGGACTGGAAGAAGGTGTGGATCCCTCAGCTCATGCCGAAAATCAATTTCTTTTGGTGGACTCTCATGCATGGTAAGGTCCTAACCCAGGATAATCTTATAAAGAGGGGCTTCCCCATGGCGAACAGATGTGTCCTATGTAAGGAGGAGGAAATGGTGAATCACCTATTCATCCACTATGAGTATGCCACTAGCATCTGGCAAGAGGTGATTGGCAAATTGGGTATCTTATGGGTCCTTGGTAGAGATGTAAATCAATTTAATAATTGGAGATCTCCCTCCAATCACCCGCTCCTCCAACTCCTTTGGCGTATGCTACCCCCTCACTTCTACTAGACCATTTGGAAGGAAAGCAACAACATGATCTTCAGGGAGACTAGTAACCAACCTGAGACTTGTTTCCATATTGGAACTAAGTTCCTATGTGAAAATGCCAGGGTGGCTAAGTGGAAGCATCCTTCTTCTCCTCCTACTACCTGCGAGGTTAGAATTGTTGATAGATGGAATCTCCTAGCTAGTTTTTCAAGGTTTGATGATGTTAAATAGATAGCTAGAAAACCTACCAGATGAACTGCTCCCCTCAAAGAATGGACCAAATTAAACTTCAATGGGGCTGCAAATAATCTTGGCTAGGGTGGGGGTGGTGTTCTCAAAGATCATAAAGGCACTTGCTTGTTGGCTTATACTGGGCCACTAAATAACTACACTGTAACCCAAGTAGAGGGAATGGCCCTTCTTTGGGGGATTAAATTTGCAAACCAAATGAACATCAAGTTGTTGGAAATCAAGGGGGATTCCAAAGTGATTATTGAGGCTAACAAAAGTGGAGCTAATGCGGGGTGGTGAGTCACATCTATTATGCTAGAAATCTGTGAGCTACTCAATAGCTTCCAATGTATGACCATTAGACACATGTACAATAAGGGGAATTTGGTTGCTAACTCAATAGCAGCCATTGGCCTAAAGAAACTCAAACTTAATAGTTGGAGAGTGGTCAGCGATTTACCTACAGTGACTCAGTAAATCATCAGAGGAGAAATGAACATTATAATTTACAATGAGCCAAGCTGTCATATTCATTTTGAATCCTTCCTGGATCACATGTTGGTGTGTTCTGGTGATTTTCATGTTTATGAAAAGGAGAACCAAAAACCCCATAAAGAATCATCATTACTTTTCAAACTTGTGGAGAGAGAGCTGTCCAAATCGTAGGGCTTACTTGGATAATAAGGATAGCAAGTGCGCTCCTGGCATTATTGCTATTAATGGCACTTGGAGATCTATTAGATCTGGAAGTATGGAGCCCATTTCTCAACATTTCACCCAAGGCTAGCATTTTAAGTATACTCTTTCCTTGAAATGACCATGCAAAAAGTGGTTTTTTATGATCTACCAAGAAGCTCGACTCTTAGGTTTTTAGGATATACTAGTGTAGGATGAGAAGAGCTTGGAAATTGGAGGCAACACTCTTTGCATCAAACCTGACAAGATCGACAAAGCTTTCACCTTTGATACCTTGGTGACCCACTACTACAAAGAAAGTGGCATATGGGGTTTTATGGAGTGAATGAAAGGTGGGCATGATGAGAGAATTTCCAAACAATTTGTCTTGTCCTAGAACAATAGAAGCCTCTTGGTTGGGGGCATTCACTTCCAGTTTAATGAAGAGGTCATTGCAAAGGTGACGGGCCTCTCAATGGAGGGGAGAAAATACAAAAAAATCAATCAGACTCCTAACCCTACCAACCTTAACCACTTTTTCAAGGAAGGTGAGAATCTAGTGAAGAAACAAGGGGGTTTTAACAGGGAAGAGTTATCAGACTTCTGGCCAAAGATATGTCTCATTATCATGAAGTATTTTATGTTGAAAGGTAAGTTCACTATTTTCTACTACTACCACTTACCGTTCCTGAATCATATTAGAAATAAGGATTTAATTTCTATACCCTTCTATCTCCTGCATTCCATAGAGAGTAATATCCTGGATATTAAAGACAACCCTGATAAATCAATCCCTATCCTCCATTAGAGCCTCCTTCTCTACATTTACCACTTCCACAAGGCTATCTACCCAGCACCCCAACCCCCCCTCCCCCCCCCCCCCCCCCCCAGATTATCCAAGAGATGACCTAGGAGGAGTCCCCGACCAAAACTAAAATTCCCACTCATTCCACCTCCCTGTCCATCCAGGTTATCTAGGAGTCTATGTTGATGGAATATGGATGAAGTGACTGAGAGGGGGGGGGGGGGTGAATCAGTCAACCATAAAAACACTTCACAATTTATTCTTTTGCAGATCCCTTAGGATATCTTAACACTGTTATCTGTTTTAGCACTCGGTAAATAGATTGCAGTAACTTTGAAGATGCAGAAAGTATTATTAATATTATCTTTAGATATTCATCAGCACATGTATATGATTGAGAAAACAATTAAGAACACAAGAGACACAAGATTTAACGTGGAAACCCAATATGGGAAAAACCACCAATGTATCTAGATACTGATTTTCACTTTTCTGAAGTGATGCCCGGTTAGAAGCCAACCCGGTAAAAGGTTACAAAACACACTGTTAGGTGTGACCTTGTTAGAGGATTTAAAAACACCCTGCTAGGAGTGGCCTGGTAAGAGGTCTTGAAAACAATTCAATGGAATTGTCACCTTGTTAGAGGATTTACATTATGGTTGTTAAACCAACTCGGTTAAGAGATTTAGAATTCACTGTTACAATGATAAGAAGGTAACAATGAGAAAGTAACCTGTATAATAATGCAACTGTCTTGCTGATTACAGATCTCTGTTCTACATAATTCTGATCCTTTCTGATCAAATAAATCTCTGCTGCTCCTCAAGGATATTTGAACATCCTTCACAAATTCGCATATACCTTTCCTTCTTTTCTTCTGTAAATCTTCTGCTGTGTTGTTTTTACTTTTCACATTTGACCTTTTATTTATATGATTTTGGATTAGTCAAATCGACATTATTTAGTATAACAGTCGGCTGAATTAAGTAAACTCTATTTGCAAAAATCCTTCAAGGGCCGACAGTGCTCGGTGACCATATCTTTCTATAATCTTTCGGTGACCGAGGGAACTCGGTAAAAACCGACAATCCTTTACCTTTGATAACTGACTAAACTCGGTAAACACTATCTTTTCTTCGATGACCGACTGAACTCGGTAAACACTAAACTTTCTTCGGCAACCGAGTGAACTCGGTAAACACTAAATTTTCTTCGATAACTGAGCGAACTCGGTAAACGCTAAATTTTCTTCGATAACTGAGTGAACTCGGTAAACACTAAATTTTCTTCGATAACCGAGTGAACTCGGTAAACACTAAATTTTCTTCGATAACCGAGTGGACTCGGTAAGCATTAATATTCCTATCTGGCAGACCGACTGAGCTCGGTAGAAGTAGATTTCTGCAGACTATGACATACTGTGACATCAAAGACAATACATAATTGAGTAGCAATTTCCTTCAGACAATTGTTTCCAACATATGTTAGGTGTTATGGAGGGTAGAACCCATAAAAAATGTGTCAAAAACCCTTTCAATAGGAAGGATGGTCAGGAGGAGTCTCATGTCTCTGAGTCCATGGAGAACAAAGATCAGAAGGAGGCTGATAGTACTCCTTAGATCAAACAAAGGCCGAAAAATTAGAGAATGATGGATAGTCAAGTTAACCTGGATGTTGATTAGAGTGGCTCAGATCATAGAAATTCTAATAAAATTTCCAAGGAGCAGTGTAAAACTAGGATGATGGAAGCGGCCTCTAGAGAGTAGTCCCTGTCTAAAAAAGACTCTTACACCACTAAGTCCATAAAAGAGTCCTCGAAAGATCACATGAGTCCTATTAGAACTGGTAACACTCCCCCACCCAACCTCCACCAATCCATGGAAATCCCCCATAACCCCTCCCCACCCCTAAGTCCTTTTCATGATCCCCAGGATAAGCCCCCAATCTCTGAGTACAATTCTTGGGTTCTGGTTGACAAAATCAATTTTAAAGGCACTCTCAAGATGAGGTTCTCTGACATGGACAAGGAGATTACAGACATCAAAAAGAATATGCAAGAACTGAAGCATCACTACATGATGACTAAAAGATTTTCCCTAAAGGTCATGTACACTTTAGCTATGACCCTCTGTAATGTGGAGGGAAAGCTGGCAGGTAGCAGTTTGGAAGCGGACAAGGATAACAAGGATCTTTTCTTATTCCTGCAAGAGGAGTGGGCTAGGACCCTGATGTCTAAGCATCTAGGTGGGAAGAACTAACTACTAGTGGTCATGAACTGGTTATTTTTGATTGGGCATGGCCCTCGGTTCCCCTATTTTGCATTTGGGGTGAAATTTTTTTTAGCTAGCTTCTAGTTCAGCCCTGCATGGCTTATGACTGTTATTTTAACTACTGCTCTTCATTTTAAGTACTCTGGTTTAATCCTTTTGATTAGTACTGTGATCTATGTTTTTGATAGGGGCAGATTAGACTTGGCGATTCTCCGCTTAAACTATTTTATCTTCTTTGACTTGTGTATGCACCCTAAAATGATCGCCTAGACTTTGGGCCCCCATTCAATAATTTATCAAATTCCTGAATCAATATTTTCAAAAATCAACATTTTTTTCAATTATATCAATTTCCTTGATCAAATCCTGGTTTTATCATTTTTGATTATTTGCCTTGGGCTAACCATTTTATCTTAAAGTCTTTATTTATTTAAAAGGAATTCCCTCCCCTTTTAATAAATAAAAAGCCCCCACTTTTCCTCTTATCCTAAGTTGCACAAATAAAGCATTATTCTTATTTTATAAAAAGAAGAAAAACACTTTTTGTCTCATATGGACACAAAAGTCAACTCTTATTTTCTCATTGGAGGATATTTGTGCACATGGATTGATCCTCTTTCAAGCTCCATCCTTGATTAAATCTTTTTCCTCTTAATCTCCATGGTCCATTCCTTTTCAATTCCTTTAAAAGGAGAGCTCTCTTCTCATTTTAGCATCCAACTTTTTATACTAACCTTATGCTGCAGGATTTCGTGGAGACTTTGGAGCTTTTGGAGATCATTCTTGCATTCTAGTTTTTTTCTTGCATCATAGCTTTCATGACATATAGCTTAGTTTCCTTTATGCTTTAGATTAGTTCACATAGCTTAAGTAACAAGGGTTTGTAATACTTTCATTTCATAGCTTATCTTGCATCTTCATTCTTAGCTTAACTTGCATTGCATTGCATTTTCATTGTTGATTCTTGAGGATATTGGCATTCTTGCCCTTGTCTCTTTGAATCTCCTATTGTGTGGTTTACTAACAAGGTTGCATGCTTCAATAGCTCTACTTGAGAGCACCATCAACATCCTTGTGACTCCATGCCTAGGGAGCTCTAGGTCACTTTCTCAAGGTTTCCCATTCATGGATTCCCTTGGAAGTAATGACTTAGAGAAGTGGACTATTTAGTGTGTACCATATCTTCAGTCTTCTCCTAAGCAAGATCAAGCTACTAATTTCAATGTTGAGCCTATTGAAAATCAAGAGAAAAATGATACGTTTATGCTATCCAAAGTTCCTTGTCAAGATCAAATTCTTCATCTTCTTCTTCTATCACTCCATGTTCGCTTCTGCTTCCAACTCTTCCTAAGTCTTTGCAAGCTCTAAACAATCCTATCAAATAAGTTTCTCATATTCAAGATGTTCATGATCCTATTGCAAATTCTAAGGCTCACTCTAAAGATGTTGATATCCTTGGTTGTCATATAGATGTTGATGAACTTATTGATTATCCTTTTGTATCTTCCACATCCATTATTGGACTTCCTCCACCAATACCAAAGGCTTCACGTCTTCCTTCCATCTTGGGCCCTTATGTCCCTTCACTTTCCTCTCCCAACTCTCCTAATTTTCCATCCATCTTGGGTCCTTATGTCCCTCCATCTCCTATCTTTCCTCAAGATCAACATAGATGCATAACCTTGAATCCTTTTCGTCCACCCACCCATCTAAACCAGTCATATCCTCCTTCTTCCACAAGTCCCAAGTCTTTTGGAAGTAACTTGAATGTTCAATACAAGAAAAAGAAGCAATACAAGGATCTATCTGAAAAAGAAGATCACCATGTCTCTTCTAATCACCATGGAAGCATAAAGTCAAAAGAGATATCTAAGAAGAAAACTACAAGACAAGTATGCATTCCAAAATTCCTCATTGAAGATATCCTCTCTAGATCATCAAAAAGAAATGAAAAGCCTATGGTTATATGGATTCCAAAATCTCTCTTGAAAGAGTCTAATGTTGAGAAACAAGTGAAGTTGACATTCAAGCTTCCAAAGGCTTCCACTTCATCTTCTTCCAAAAATATTCTTCCATTCCATGCACCTAAACCACAACCTCTGCTATCCATTCACCATATTCCTTCACGTATTCCTTCATTCACATTTCCTCCATCCTCTTTCCATCCTTCAAGGTGTGTGTTGATGTTGATCTTTCCTTCCTTTCCATCTACCCTTTCACAATCCTTTGATTCATTATCCTTCTACCTTTTATCCTTTTTCCTCATTTGCCTATTCCTCCTATCTTCCAACCTCACCCGCTTTACATAAAACCTTATCCTCCATTTTTCTCTTCCATCTTCCTTTCCCTATCAACATCTTTGACCATATAATTTTGAATCCTTGGCATATCATGGTTTATCCTTTCAAGGAGAATTATCTAAAAAGCTTGCCTTCTTCCAAAATAGAAAAAATTCAAAAAAATAGAAACCAAAAAAAAAATTAAAAATTAAAAATTGAAAATGTGCCTTGGTGGAAACCTAGAAACAGGCACCTTGGTAGCAAAAGTAAAGAGAAATAAATTCATCCTATGGTAAAAACCACTCCCTTGTGGTGCCTTGGATAAGTAACATGATGAAAATAAGCAAATCAGGCATCATGCGTAGTTCTTCTACATATTTCATCCATTCCGTCTTCTGTCGTTGATCTTGACAATGTTGACCTATAAACGAACATTTGGCTATCTTGTGAGCTATCTTACAATGATCTTGCTTTCATTTCATTCATGTTTAGCCTTCATATTTATTTTCCTCCATTCATTCATTTTCCCCTTTGGTCTTGATCTAATAAAAAAAGTAAAACGTGATGCTATGAAGCCTCTTGACATGTCTACTCCTTTTGATTGCATCCTTTCCCTCTTTTGCATTATTCATTTGTGACTTATCCTATGCTAGCCTTTCATTGCTTGTCCAAATGTGCTTTACATGATAATTTTTCCCTAGCTTCGGTACTCTTGAGGAGTTTTCCTTTGATGATTTCTTCCCTTCATTCTCTTTCATTCTCTTGTCTTTCATCTCTTCCACTAGCTTGCTAATCCTTCTTGTCCTCCACCTTGCTTGAAATTAGGACTACACAATGTGATCTTGCTTGGGAGTTTGATGCCCATTCTATCTGGGGGCATCCTTTGTACATACTTATTGATCTTGAAAAAAACCCCAAAAAATTATATATTGTTAAAAATTCTAAAAATTGAAAAATGTCCTAAAAAATTGATCATCTTAGTGGAAACCTAGCAATAGGTGCTTTGATATATCTCCAAAAAAAAAAAAATTTCAAAAATACCAAGAAGATCAAAATCTCCAAGTGGTGAAAACCAGGAAAAAGGCGCTACTTGAGGCCTTTCTACATTTGTCTTTTAGCATGCATCCTCGACACTTAGCCTCCTTCCATCATGCCTTGACCTTGTTGACTTGGTTTGGAATTGGTCTTTATCTTTGTCTAGAGGATGTCACTGTGTTAGCTTTAGTCTCTAGGATGCGTTGGTCTTTAGGACATCTTGCAAATGGTGTTTTTCAACACCACCCCAACCTGTGTTTTTCAACACTACCCTAGCGTCAAGTGTTTCTCAACACTTATCAGATATCTTACCTATAGTCTAGCAGGATATGATATTTTCTCATTGGCAGATGTGATCCTCAAAGTTTGACTCTATGACCTACACACACGCACTTAAACACTCAACTCACTGAGACTTGTTTAACTTTATGTCTTTGTGTGCTATCTATGACGATTTCTTTGATGAGTCTTCTCTCCCTAATAGTTTTCGATGATGCCGAGCTAGAAGATTGGGGGCATGAGGACATGTTTTATTGCTTTTTCTGCTTGTGGGTATATTTTGTTAGTCCTAACTGTCATTAGCATTTATGCTTGTTCCACTTGACAATGGGATCTACAAGGTATTATCCTTGACTATTTTTGCAAGTGCATACTTCTAGCCATCTTGACTTTCCTTGTGTCTCGATGCGAGTATAATCTTGCTATATTAAACTTAGGTAATCTCACTGCACTAGTCATCTTGACCTATATGTCTTTGATGCCTAGGTGAGATTCTCATATATCTATCTAATATAGATCATATTCAGATTCACATAGTCATACTAGTGTGCATTGTATGATTTTTTGACGCTACCAATAGTGCTCGATGATGAATATTAGAGTCTAAAAGCTTTGTGACCTTGTAAGTAAACCACTTTTCATAGTAGATTGCATTTTTTAGGTTCATGTTAGATTAGTTTTGCATTTTGCATATGGAGAGAGCTCTCCTTTCATCTTTCGTGGACTTATCGGTCAACTGTGCTCACCTTTCCTTTTCTTGATCATGTCTTTTGCTCCTTGTCTTTCACATCACGTCATTTTTTCCTATCATCACAAGGGGTTAATCTTATCATCATATCTATATCAACAAAAAGATCATTTTTAGAAACATGAGTCTATATCATAAAGATGAGACCTAAAAATACATCTATGAGAGAGATTATACATGAGCATATATGATATACATTTTTAGAAAAATGACAAGACAATATAAACACTGAAACATCCATCACAAGTGGGACAAGTACACAAGATATATCACCAATCCAGTAATCTCATATATATATATATATATATATATATATATATATATATATATATATATATATATATATATATATATATATATATATGTCATCATACAATGTGAGATCCAAAAATTTGGATAAAGTCCCAGGATATGTCTCTATACATCTATCTAACCTAGACCTAGGACTCACTAGCACCATCATGTGGTGCTAGTGGTGGAGGAGGTGGTGCTATGTCTGGTACCATATCGGATCTCCCAGCTATAGTAGAGTAAGGTGGTGCTCTCTAACCCTATGGAATAGCTTGTATATAGAGACCATGATAATATGCAGCTCGTGATGCCTCTCTTCGGCTCTCTCCAGTGGAAACTTGAATGGCCCTCTCTCACCGCTCAATCTCAGCTCTCAGATTAGTCACATGTTGGTCTCTGACAACTATGGTGATCTACAGTTGCTGCATCTCTATCTCCAAGACCTGGATGCTAGCTCTTAGGTCCTCTCCCCCTGTAGGCTGATCCTGCCTAGCATCCACCCAGTGGCAAGCTGGCCTCGCCCCATCATCACCCTCATCCGTAGAACCCTATCCCCATGGCCATTTTTGGCCACCTGATTGAGAGATCTATCTAATCTCTCTCTCTCCCTCTCCCTCCTCCATTCCCTCTATCCCTGTCATCTCCATCCTCCCCCTGTGCTGCCAACTATGCATTAGGTACAGTAAATCTCAAGAACGGGAACCTTCGCTGCTCTGCCCTGTAGGCTGCATCAGCCCCTACATCTACCATGTCTGGGAGGTAATCCCATGTCTCTTTCTATATCGTAGCTATATCCTATACTGCCTACTGGTAATCTAGCATCAGCAGCCAACCCTAGCCCTCCTCATCCCTAACCTGAGCATAGGTGGTGGTCTCAGTGGGTACTCTCTGTTGGTGTCCGAACTGTCTCCAGACCCGGGTGATCACAAATCTCTCAATAATATTTGAGTGCCAACCTACTAGTGGCCGACTGCATAGCATATAATCTAACTCATCCCAATCACTCCACTGCTCGGATGCCCTCTATGGTCTCCATTGGAATGAGGTGAGCTCATCCAGTACCCTCCTGTAGTAAGTCACATCTTTTCTATGTGGCTGGGAGATGAACCCTGTGTACTTGTATATGTAGGGGCATCTCCACTTCCTCAGCTGCACTCATGGTTGTATGCACCCTAAAATGGTCACCTAGACTTTGGGCCCCCATTCAACAATTTATCAAATCCCTAAATCAATATTTTAAAAAATCAACATTTTTCAATTATATCAATTTCCTTGATCAAATCCTTTTTATCATTTTCAATTATTTTCCTTGGGCTAACCATTTTATCCTAAGTTTTTATTTATTAAAAGGAATATTTCCTCCCCTTTTAAAAAATAAAAAGCCCCACCTTTTCCTCTTATCCTAAGTTGCACAAATAAAGCATTATTCCTATTTTACAAAAAGGGAAAAAACACTTTTTGTCTCATATGGACACAAAAGTCAACTCTTATTTTTCCCATTGGAGGATATTTGTGCACATGGATTGCTCCTCTTTGATGCTCCACTATTGATTAAATATTTTGCCTCTTAATCTCCATGGTCTATTCCTTTTCATTTCCTATAAAAGAAGAGCTCTCTTCCTCATTTGCATATCCATCTCTTTTATGCTAATGTTATGTTGCAGGTTTTCTAGATCATTTGGAGCTCTTTGAAGACATTCTTGCATTCAAACTTTGAAGACATTGTTGTTGCATTTCATTTAGCTTGCTTTCTTGCTTTCATAGTTGCACTCTTAGTATAGACTTTCTTTATGCTATAGATTAATCTCACATAGTTTAATTAGGAGGGATTGTAAGACTTGTACTTTCCTTTCATAGACTAGTTTGCACTTTCATTTTCATAGACTAGCTTGCATCCTCATTCTTAATCTAGTTTGCATTTGCATTTCATAGCGATTCTTGGGGATATTAGCACTCTTGTCCTTGTCTTCAATTTTGGAATCTCTCATTGTGTGGTTGATTAGCAAGGTCATAAGTTTATTAGCTCTAGCTGAGAGAAATTTTACAATCTTGCAACTCCATACATAAAGAGCTCTAGGTCGCTATTGAAGGTTTCCCTTTCATGGATTTCCTTTGATGTAATGATTTAGAAAAGTGCACTACTTTTGTGTGTACATTTTTGGTGCTCACCGTGGGGCAAGACAGCTCTATTTTGCCTTTCTTTGCTGCATTTCCACTACAGGTTTCAGCTATTTTTATTTTTTTGCAATTTTCGTATGCTATCCATACTTTTGTGCGTCATTGTTGCAGAATCTCACGCAAGGTTTCTCACCATATCATGCGAAGATTTGTTGTCTGTAGCACTTCTATGTGCAACAAAGTACTTTCTCTCGTGGGCCAGTGTATTTTCTCACGCGAGCCAGTGCACTTTCTCGCATGAGTTGGCATACGTTCTCACGCGGGCTTGTGATTTCTCGTGCACAGTTATGTACTTTCTCATGTGGTTCTGTACTTTCTCATGCGGGCTTGTGCATTCTCGCGCGTGATTTGGTACTGTCTCACGTGAAATTTTGTGATAGACATAGACCAGAATTCTAGATTTGTCAATTTTATTTGTTGTTTTCAGTTTTCCTAAATTTTTTAAAATTTCAGCATTTTTAAATCAACAGGCACCCATTTTTGAAAAAATTTTGCAAACAGTATCGAAAATTGAAGTGTGATATATCATTGGAAAGGTCTTTCCGAGCCTAATCCAACCATGTGCGCTAGTTTCATTCTCAGATTTTACCATTTGATCAACTATTTTCCTTGCAGATTATCTAATTTTTGATGTGCTAACCATTGTGGGGCTAACAAATTGTGCTTGTAGGTGCTCTCATTGCTTGAAATATTTTTCCAAAAGAATGCATGTCAAAGCTTCAAATGCACAAGGGATACTAATGGTTTTTGTAGGGCTTCCCAAAGCATAAAAACAAAAAAAAAAGTTCTTGTTATTTATTTCATTTCAAGTGTGGCAATTACTAGTTGTTTCATTTCATAGGAACATAATATCTTGTTGTAGGAATTCTTGGGTGGTAGGAGAAGTATGCTCTTCACCCTTGTGGTGAACCATAAAATCTTGACCCATCTTTGGATTTTGAAAGCAAGAGGATAATTGAAAATTTGCTTGGTGTGTTTGGGACAAAACTTTGAGATAGGGGTGTATGCTCTTCACCCTTGTGGTGAAACAAAAACTTTGAACCTCATAAGTTGATCCACTTTTTGTTTAGATCTTTTAGAATCCTTTAGCAGGCCTGCTCTTGAGCAATCAAGGGGAATGACCCAAGTGGGGACAAGCTTATTGCTGGCAATTCTGACCCACTATAAACTCAAGGCTATCAAAGAAACAAAAACTTGGTAGACGTAGTGCTTGTCTTCGCTTGATGTGAGTACTTGTGGGATTGTGACCATGAGGAAAATATTGAGCAAGAATGCTTAAGGTACTCTTGAGGCTGCGAGGTCTGTTACTTGCCGCAAGGTAAGGAGTCCCTTTGGGGAGCAAGAGGGGTACTATGAACCGAAGCCCTTACTAAGAACCATAAATAGAGGCCACCCTATTTTTCCACTTAGCTTCTTGGTGAAAGGATTGATCCAAGTGGAATAACCCAAATCACCTCAAGATACTCACCATATGTGTTCCTTTGGTTGTGTCATTGACACTTCTATGACAAAGCCAACATCTATTGTGGGTAACCACTTTGTGTGAGGTGAGGGGACATCAAGTTGTGGACCAAGTTGATAAGTAATGAGCCTTGACTTTCTAGGATAGATGTTTCTTGAAGTGTCTTCGATTGTGTAATACCAGTGTTAACATTCTTGAACATTCAAACAATCGGTAGTATTCATAGGGTGTTTTTCTATTTTGATATCACAAGTGTTTGTCTTGACAAGGTTGTTTTTTCCCTTGTTTCAAGTGTTTTAAGACATGTTTGATCCCTTAATTTTTTGCAAACGTGTCAAATTTCTGTTGATATTGTGATTGAGATTGAAAACATCAACCCTCAAACTGAAAATTTTGAACAAACAGTCCCAAAAATTGAGAATTTGTACTTCACTGGTCAAAGAGTCGCAGAATACTTAAGAACCGTCTTTAAGTAGGTAACTTATCTTGCTGCTGGAAGCCTGTCTTTACTCTAAATTTCTATTTTTAGCCCTCTAGGGGTAGTGTCATTTGATTTACCAAGTCACCTCAGGAAGAATTGTCAAATTAGAAGATTATTCCTATTGAGAAAGTACATCTCTAGAGTTGTTAGTAACATTCTTGGAGAATTTTAGTACTCTTTTTGTCCAAATCATTTCCATTCAAATTCAATTTTAATTATGCAATTTGGCTAAGTCCATCCTCCTAGTTCAAACATGAAAGGATATTGATCCTTTGATTTAAGCACCTCTTTGACAATGTTGGTAACACCTTTTGCAATTTCTATCTTACCATCTCTTTCTTTTGGACATTAGAGAACTTTGATTATCCTAGTTTGGTGTTGACACTTTGAGAGGTCACCTTATCATCAAGAATCTTTTTCTTTCATGTTAGTTACAACAAGGTACCAAGTAAATCAAGGGAAACGACCCCCGATTGTCTTTAATTAGTTACCCTTAGTTAAGACTCATCAATAGTGAAAGGGAAAAGAACCCATTTTTGATCAATCTCCTAAGAGTGAGTTTGAGGTTTGTTTTGAACCAAAGAGTAATCCTAGCAAATTGAGTACCTCTATAGCACATTTTTCATCAAATATGGATATGAGTTATACCTTGACCAAACAGAAAAGAGAAATAATAGATCAATCGCTTGGTGACATTTTTTAGAGACATAGGAGAAACATGTCATTAGAAGATGGCAATCAACCTAACTCACCTCCTATTAATTCAAGATATCTAGATGCTCATCAATGAGCCAAAAGACATTATGCACTGGCTCATCAAGATGCACGGTCACAACATGAGGACCAAAACAACCAATCTTATGATGCTCATGTGAACGTAGCTAAATTTTTCAACCATTCAAGACCAAGTTCCCCACTAAAAACAACTTCAAGATATACAAGTGAGAGGCTAAAAAGAATTGAGTGGGAAAAATAGGCTGCAAAAAATGAATGAGCTGCAAAAGAAGAAAAAATTAGGCTTTTAGAAGAGGAGCAATGAGCCTTGTTGGACATAGAGAGAAAAGCATTCTAGGAGGAACAAGATAGGATATTGGCCCAACAACTCAACAATCAATTCAACAATAGGGGTACCAACAATGGAACCAACTCTCCACCATCAACTCCCTCAGCAACTCCAAGAAGAAGAAGGAGGTCAAGGACCCCTTCAAGATCACCTAGTCCTAGAGGAAGAAGGACTTCTCAACATGCACATTATAGGAGACACACACCTCCTAGACTATCAAGAAATCCCTCCCAACGAGCACATCATGACTCTCAACATGGAGGAAGTAGTGCCAACTTTGATACTCATGATTTTATGAGAATGCAACAAGAACCACTATTTTAACAATATGTGGAAAAATATGTTGAGAAAAACAAGGATCAATTCTTGGAAAGCTTGATCAACAAGGGTGCAAGGGTCCCATACAACTTTGATGTGGACAGAAAAATTAAGAAGCAAAACCCTTCAACTGATGAGGTGATTAAGTAGATGCAAAAGACTATGGAGAAAATGATGGCTCCAAAGAATACCTTCAACTTGGACTCCATATGTCCCAATCCCATTGAAAAGAGTGTGGTTATGGTAGATTTTCCTAAAAAGGTTGAAATCCCCACATATGACAAATATGATGGTAGTGGTGACCCCCATGACCATGTACGACAGTTCTATATCATGAGCTTTGAATTTCATCATGAGGACTCCTACCTTATGAGATTATTCCCAAGGAGCCTTAAATGCCAAGCTATGGATTGGTTTACTAACCTTACCCCTCCTATTAAAACATTCAAAGAAGTTGTCCAAAGGTTTGTGCATCACTTTGCATATAATCTATCAAGGTTGGTCACCATGCTTGATTTGTGCAAGCTAAAACAAAATTAGGGGGAACCTTTTGTGACATTTTTACAAAGGCGGAGATGCTTATGCTCCAAATATTCTAGGACCATCCCCGAGGAAGAAAGGATTGATATAATTGTGAGAAATCTAGTGCTAGAATTAAGATATGAAGTTAGAAAAATGGTCTTTAATTATTTTGACACTATGGTAGAAACTGCATGTCACATCGAGGATGTTCTAAAAGAACAAGGTATTTTGGCCAAAACAAGTAACAACAACAATGGCCCAAATAATAACAACAATAAGGATAAGAAGAACTCATATTGGAACAAAAATAAGCAAGTAGTCAATGATGGAGTTGTTGACTCTCCATAACCTAAGGAACAAGGAGTTCTTAATCTATCTAATGCAGTTCAAGCTATGAAGCTATATACATCCTTAGATCATCAAGAGCACAAGCCCAAGTATCAAGATAAACCTAAGTCAGCAAAGAGGCAATTCACTAAGCTTGGAGACTCTTATGTAGATATTTTTAAGATATTGATTGCTCATAATTTGGCACAACCTCAAGATCCTACAAAGTTTCACATACCAGATCCTCAACCTTATTGGTGGAATGAGAAAGCTTATTGTGTATACCACAATGGGATTGGACATGACATTGAAATTTTTTTTAAACTTAAGCATCTCTTTCAAGACCTTATTGAGACTGGGAAATTACAGGTTGATAGGTTGACCACAAATGCAAATAAAGAGCCCTTGCCTAAGTATGAGAAGGGGGAGACTTCTAAAAACAAGAATGGCAAGGCCGCAATCAAGTATACCTATACAACTATGGAAAATGTCATCAATATGCTTGAAGTTGTGGACAATGATGTCAACATGATGAGGGGGAAAGATCCCTATGGTTATGATGTAAACTCACCTCCCATATTTGATGAAGGACCCATTGTTGTGCTTAGGGGTCCTCAATCTCGAAGGTCATCTCAGCCTCTCAATGCTATTACTAGGAGTCAGTCCCAAGGTCCTATTGTCATTAGACCTCCTAATTCTAACAAATCCAAGCAACCAGTGTCCAAAAGTGTTCCTTCCAAGTCTGTAGTTGGTCTTGATATGAGTTACAACCTTGTTGATTAGTTATAGTGAATGCTAGTGCAGATTTCCATTTTTGAGCTCTTAGAATTGTCTCCTAGACACAGGAGTGTCCTTGAGGATGCCTTGTGAGCCACTAATGTTCCTAATGACATAAATGTCAATCAATTCTAGAACATGGTCAATCACCTTGCTAGCCCTCATTACCTCACATTTTCAGAAGAGGACGATAAAGCATTAAGTCATCCACA
Source organism: Chamaecyparis obtusa (assembly GCA_027943335.1). NCBI lineage: Eukaryota > Viridiplantae > Streptophyta > Pinopsida > Cupressales > Cupressaceae > Chamaecyparis > Chamaecyparis obtusa. The sequence continues at coordinate 475,099 of BSBK01000849.1, forward strand.
CAATTTGGCCCTTCATATCGAGGTCATGATCCACAAAACTTGTGTTAGGCACATGTTAATAGATGGGGGTGTTGGGCTTAATATTTTCTCTTTGAGTCTATTGAAAGCTTTGGGATATTCTAAGAAAATAATTGACACTAGGAAGAAGATCACAATTAAAGCCTATGATGAAGCAGAGCGAAGCTCTAAGGGATTGGTTATTCTTCCTGTTAGGATCGGTCCTGTGGAAAAGGACATTTTATTCTAGATTGTTGATGCCGGACCTTTGGCATATAATATCTTGTTGGGTAGGCCATGGATTCATGACATGTAAGAGGTGCCATCTACCTACCACCAATGTGTTAAGTTCCCTTACAATGGAGTTGAAGTATGCATACTAGGGGATAGCACATTATCTGTTAATGCAATTTTAGTTGGGTCTCATGTCCCTTTGAATAGAGAGGCTGATAATTTTGATGCTTCTCTTGAGCAGTGTAAGAGTAAGTTTAAGTCCATAGACCTTGGCATGGGAGACTACCAAATGGATTCCTTCACAAAAATTCCAATCTCGCCTAGGTCTTATGGAAAACCTTCACTTGAGAGGAAACCTTCATCCTCAGCTATGACCTTGTTTGAAAATTTTGTAGTGTCCTCAGTACCTATTCATGAGGAGAAAGAGGAGGTAGCCATTAGAGATTGGATTTATAGAGAGGAAAAGTATCAAGACAATGAGAATTTTGTGCCATCTCCTAAAACCTATGGGAGAGGGTATACTTTGGTTAAAAACATGGGCTACCCAAGTCATGGCCCTCTCAGTCATAGGTTAGATGCCAAGGTTGAACCACTTGACCATTCTATTTTTGGTCGTAGGACTAAGTCAATAGTTGGCCTAGGCTTTGATCATGAAAAGAAGACAAGTGTCCCTATCCTAGCTGTGACGGATAGTGACAGTGACTCAGATTATACTCCCAATCTTCAAAACTAGCAAGACATGATTAATGATTGGGTGCCTTCCACCAATCTCCTTTGGGGAGATTCAGATGATTTAGCAAATGAAAATACAGACACTAGAGAAGGTGATACCCTTCACAATCTTGAAGCTTCTACATCAAGGCATCCCAAGCCTTCTTAGTGTAAACATCCCAACAGAGATTCAGAAATAGACTCACATGAGTTCGAGTGGGACTCTCTTTCAGATGAAACAATAGATTTGGACATGGATGTTGTCCATACCTATAGTACTCAACCCGATGTGACCACCGAGTCTAGTGTAGGACTAGAGGATTGGACTACTCGAATTGCCTTAGTGGATGACGCTTCATTTCATAGGACGAGTCCTAATTTGGCTATCTTAGAAGGAGACTTGACAAATCCTAACTATGCAATCACCAGAGATAATGCCTTTCGTATCAATAATGTTGAACTAGTCATTAACCTACCCCTTGTAAAATGTCATTTGATGGATTGGTGACAACTTTGTCAAGAGCCTCAGTTCCTCTCTTTTCACAATGACTACGAGATAGCCTACTACTTGAATGCTCTTGAACCCATAGTCTCTTCCACCAGTGAACCTACAATGAGTATGACGTAGCCGGATATTAAGTACCTCACTCAAAAAATAAAAATAAATGAAACCAAAGAGAAATGGTTCTAATGGTGAAAACCACTTTATGGCGGTGTCATAACCCAAAATAGTAAAAATAAAAGACGTATTTGAAGGTGAAAACCTCTTTGAGGTGCCTAAGGATGGGGTACTTAATAACCTATCAAGTTATTTCCAAGATAGGTCATCAGTTCTTATTGAGCCTACACAACTAGTAAATTTGAATATGGTAGAGGCTCCACAAGTGATACATCTAGCTCAGTCTCTGTCAGTGCAAGAAAAAGAGGCATACACAAAGTTCTTACAAAAGAAGAAAATCAATTTTGCTTGGACATATTCAGACATGCTAGGGCTTGACACTAATCTCATTATGCATCACTTATCTGTAGCTCCAGGAATTAAACTAGTAAAATAGAAGTTGAGGAAAATGCATCCTCACATAGCTCTCCTTGTTAAGGCTGAATTAGAAAAGCTCTTAGGAGCAGCATTTATTAGAGCTATCGACTATGCCGAGTGGATCTGAAATATTGTTCCAGTTTCAAAACATGATGGGTCCATTCACATATCCACAAACTTCAGAGATCTTAACAAAGCTTTCCCAAAGGATGACTTTCCACTCCCTAACATAGACATGATAGTGGATATAATTGCGGGCTATGAGATATACTCGTTAATGGATGGTTTTTCTAGTTATAACCAAATAAAAATAGCTCCTGAGGATCAAGAAAAGATAGCCTTCAGATGTGCATGGGGAACTTATTATTGGAACATCATGCCATTTGGCTTAAAAAATGCAGGAGCCACATACCAAAGAGCTATGACCACAATATTTCATGATATGATGCATAAAAAAATGGAGGATTATGTGGATGATACCTTGGCCAAGTCTAAGCAAAGGGATACACACCTAGAAGATTTGGAAGTAATTCTAGATCGAATGGAGCAGTTTCAATTAAGATTGAATCTGAAAAAGTGTGCATGTGGGGTTACCTCAGGTAAACTTCTAGGATTCATAATTTTAGCAAAAGGAATAGAGGTGGATCCCAAAAAGGTTCAAGCTATATTAGATATGCCACCTCCTAAGAACATTAGTCAGATGAGAAGTCTTCAAGGATGACTCCAATCCATATGGAGGTTTATTTCATAGCTTGCAGATAGAGAACAACCATTCAACAAGACATTGCATAAGGTAGCCACATGTTCTTTGAATGTGGATTTCCAAAAGAGCCTAGATCAAATAAATTAATACTTGGCTAATCCTCCAATTTTAATGCCTCCTATCCCAGGAAAAACATTAATTTTGTACATCTCAGTGATAGAATCTTCCTTGGGGGTATTGTTGGCTCAACTTGATGATACTAGGAAGGAAAGAGCCATCTACTACATTAGTCATACTCTAGTATCTTATGAGATCAATTATAATAGTATTGAAAAGTCTTGTCTTGCGGTAGTGTTTTCTTTCAAAAAGTTGCGACACTACATGCATGCCCATACTATACATCTTGTTGCAAAAATTGATCCTCTTAAGTATTTGCTTAGTAAGGCTCCTCTCATAGGTAGACTTGCTAAGTGGATGATGGTTTTGTCAGAATTTCATATAGAGTACATTGAGCGTAAGGCTATAAAAGGGCAAGCTATTGCAGATCAACTTGCTGATTTCCTAGTCAAGGATAGTGTTACCCTAATTTTCCTTCCATGAAAATTTGGCCAAAATCCATCCCAGAGTCTCTGTATTTACCTTGCCAAGCACCCCTAAAAATTTCATGATGTTAGGTCTTATTTCCTAGCCTCTGCAATCTTTTTAACTCTCTCGTCTGCAGGTCAAAAAATTCATAAACTAGCCGTTGGTGTTCAAAAAACCCTAAGAGACCCTAGACCATGTTCTATTTGGTCATTACTTTATCACGGCCACTTAAGTTTTTAAAAATCCATGTGTGCTTTATATTTTCCTCAGTCGCCAGTTCTCTTAGTTTTCTCAACGGTTGTCTTTCCTTTCGGTGAACTGGCGACTACAACATCCTCTTAATCATGAAATATTTGGCGGTCAAGTATAAATGGTCTGTGACTCAGTGAATAGTTAACTTCCTTCAGTCAAGCATTCTCTTATTGTAACCCTAAGTTTATGCATGTTTCAGTGAATTAGCGACATCCCTTTGTTTGTGTATTCGATTGACTTAACCCCAGTTCATCAAAGTATCTTGTGAATAGAGAATGCCTTTGTTCATTGAATCGCCAGGTCAAGGTGGGGTTATTTCTATAGGCAATGGTGAAGATTATAATCTAACAGTTGTCTAATAATCTCATGAAATCTTCTAAGTCATAAGGGGATGAGACTAGCCGTAGATTTGGTATCAGGGAGATTTGTCAGAATGGGGTCCTAGTCAAGTAGATTTGACGGCTCTCGTAAGTTCACAAGGAATCTGTCAGAGCTATAAGATCTTGTGACAACTGTTGATTTCCTTCCCATGTAGCATTTCAAAGGTTGAGTAGGTCCACTTCCACATTTTTTGACTTTGTAGCTTCTGATTCATTAGCGGTTGATGATGTGGAGGTTCGTCAGTGGGGCCTGTCTTAAAAGAGGATCAATGGATGTCTTATGATATGAAAGAATCTATCAGAGCCATGCAATCTTAAGACAACCATCTGATTAGATGCTGAGTTTATAGTGGGTCCAATGCCAGGTGTGCACAGTTGGCATTTTCTAATTGGTCCACATGCACTATGTCAACTTATTAGTGGGACCAAGTTCTTTCAACGGTAAGGACTTCTGACATCTAAGAGGATCAATGGTTAGCATATAATCTCAAGGATTGTGTCAGAGCTATAAGATCTTCCACCCACCATCCGATCAGAGGGTTGTCAACCACGTGATTTGGTGATTTGGCAATTGAGGGAATTTAGTGTCCTTTGTGTTTGGTGGTTCTGATAAGCGTTTCATGTGTTCGCTCATTTGCACAGTAGTTTAGTGGTGCTCCAAATGACTTAGCGATTCAGCGAACGCTTTGTTCACTGAATCTCTAAATAAACTGGCAAAGGTAGAAAGTTTTCTATGACTTAGCAAATGTCATTGGTCACCCATTCACCAAATGTAGATTGGATTCTCATAAGTAGTTAAGGAAGTATTCTACAAAATAGTGAATAAAGGGATTTCTCATGCTCTCTTAATGTAACCAGGGTTATTAGAAAGACCGAGTGATTCAATGAAAAGCCTTACTCACTAAATCACTTAACTAGACTGGGCTAAGCCAAAGGATCTCGCGACTTATAATTCTTCAGTCGTGTAGTCGCTGAAAGACTTAAAAGAGGAAAGGCTCGAGGTGGGTCCAAAAATGATAGAGGTGCTAACATGCTCAATTCCTATTGGCTGTAGTGTGTAGAGGTGGGCCAAGACTTTTCGAAAGGGTTTTGTGACTGTTTCAAATAGATCTAAGCCATTCATCTATCGGGAAACAAAGGATATCGATGATTATTTTTTAAAATGACTGAGTAGCCGTTAAGTTTTCAAATTCAAATGTGTCTAAGAGGGTTTTTGCTAGTATTTGATTTTTAGGTCCCAAGCGGTGAGGTAGCTCAAGAAGAAGTCATAAAGGTAGGTCAACTCAAAGAACATCCCCTGCAAGGAGAGTTTGGTCTACACCTCCTGATACTTCAAAAAGGAGATCTTTTCCCTTTCATTCCAGAAGAAGATTCAGATCTCTAACTAGAGATCTAGAAGAAGATTCAGATTCAATAGTAAATACAGCTCACTTAGTTGTTAATCTTCAAATTCCAACTCCTACAATGGCTAGACTATTTTCCTTTGCACCATTCAACGAAGGCAGTCCATTGGCCTTTGCTCAACATCATGATGTGCCCTTGGTGGCACTTAAGAGTATACTTGATTTCACAGGAGAGGGGCAAACAACTGCTTTTGAGCACATAAGAGATGTAACCACCATCTGCAACATACACAACATAACTTAAGAACATGTAGCCACAAAATTATTACCAGCCTCTTTAAAAGGTAAGGCTCTTGAATGGTTTAGAACTTTAACTGTTGGTTCTATTACTTCATGGGATGAATTAGGGGATGCATTAAGTAAGAATTTTGAAGATAAATTAGATAAATTGTATCTACTTGAGTAGCTAACAACTATTAAGAGAGACCCTCAAGAGAAGATGATACATTACAATAGTAGATTCCTCAAAACATGGAATAGAATTCCAATTTCTGTAAGACCATCAGCTGACCATGCTTTTCTATACTACTTGCAAAGTTTGAATGGTTAAATCTCTGTCATGATCCAGTCTATGCATGGTACTTCTTTACCCCAAGCTTTTGACATATCTCTCAGGGCTGAAAACTGTTTAATTCAAGTAGGCATGATTGCTAGAAGACCTCTAATGCCCATTTTCCCTGGCCTTCAACCTATTGCACCTACAAAAGTACCTCCATTTACCCCTATTCCCACCATATTAGCACCTTAGGCTAGTACCAGTGGTCAAGAGCTGAGGACAAGTTTCTCTCAGGAGTTACAAGAGATAAAGAATAGTCAAGAAAGTAGTAAGCAAGAAAGTAGTAAGAAAGAATACTAAAGAGGCCACAAATCTAAAGAAACAAGGTCAAGGAATTAGATCATCATTTCAGCCACAAGGCCAAGGTCCTAATCAGCAATATCAAAATCAAGGACAACCTTATCAACAAAATAGGCCACCATACCAAGGAGGCTATCAAGGACAAAGACAAAGTTTTAATCAGAGGCCATTCCAACCATATAACCCCGCACCTCTGAATTTTGCAAATCCAGTGAGGGATATGGTTCCTAGTCAAAATAATATGGCTATGGATAATGAATGGTGTTTTCCTTGTAATTAGCCTCACAATCAGGCTACATGTTTAAATGGATGGATGAACCAAGCTCTAATGGTTCAAAATGCCTCACAAGCTCAATCAAAGGCTTCATCCAGTGGGTCAATTCCTCAACAAGAATCACAAGAAAATGAGACTGCTCTTTTCAATTGGGAGCAACTAGACTTCAGTGGAGTCAATGATGAAGTTTCTTTTTTTACCTATACAAGAGAAAAAAGAAGAGCTCAAGACATGGAGACAGTAGATTCTAATGCCAAAGCCACCACATCTGCAAAACTAGTGCAACAAGCTACTCCCATCACACCTAAGGAGGTTCCTGTCATCACAAGCAAAAAAGGCCAACATTCCAAAGAAGTGGAGCCCATCATAGTGAAGGCACAACAAAGAGTACACACTGTGACACCATTTAATATTGTAGACAACATGAAGAAGGTGAATGTCACCATGTCCATGTGGGACTCTTTGGCTCTTCTAGGACAACCTGAAATTTTGAAGAAGGCCATGATAGAGGTAGCAACTCCTCAACCTACAAAAGAAGCTGCAAAGCCAGTGTTGGTTAACATTGATCAAGAAAAGGAGGCTCCAAGTAGAAAATCAAAAGGCAATGCCACACAAGGTAGGAAATCAAATCCACCTCCCTTTTATGTATCTCTAATTATTTGAAAATATTTAGAACATAATTGTATGGTAGACAGTGGAGCTACTAGCACTGTGATGCCCAAGAAAGTAGCTAACCAATTAGGACTGAAATATGAGCCCTTTCAAAAGAAGGTTACCCAACTTGATGGATCCTCAGTCAATACTATAGGTGTGGCTAAGGATACCAGTTTAATCCTACATGCTAGTTCTAACTTCTCCATCCTCCATGATATATATATTATAGATCTCCCTGCATTATTTGCTATATGTCTTTCAAGGGAGTTTATAGCCAAGATAGGAGGTTATCTATCCTTTGACTGGTCTCACATGCTATTTCATAAAAGGTATGGGACCAAGGTCACCATTAAATCATAACCATTAGAAACACACCATATAGAGCCATATGTGTCCAATACTATCAATGCAAATTGCCCTATATTTGATAACAATGACTTCCAAACTATTAGTGAAGCAAACACAAAGATAGAAAGTATCCCTGATATTTTTATAGATGAAAGAGCTTCAGAGGCCCAAGAAAATCTAATTTGGGATTTTGGTTTGGGAAGTTATTTGATACAATAAAATGGAGTCATAGAACCAAGGCTTTTCAAAGAAGATACTGATTCAGAGAATCAGAGCAATCAGGTTTGGGAACTATTTTTTGATGGGGCTAGAAGTAGACATGGTTCTAGGGGTGGTGCTATGCTAGTGTCCCCAAAAGGAGAAAGGTATTATACTACCTTTAGATTCATTTTCTCCTGCATTAGCAATATTGTAGAATATGAAAGTCTAGTCAATGGACTAGAGTGGGGTAGAAAAAGAGGGCTTAAGGGCTTAAAAGTTTATGGTGATAGTGAGTTAGTTATCAGCCAAGTAAGAGGGATGAGTGCAACCAAGAATGACACCATGAAATCATACAAGCATAGAGTTTGGGATGCAATTGAACATTTCCATGCTTTCAATATTGTTGCTATCCCTAGAAAGTTAAATCAAAACGCAGATAGGTTAGCTGTTGTTGGATCTCAGTATGATATTCCAAATAGCATTTCAAAAGAAATAGATCAACAACATATCAAAGTGATTTTCAGACCCTCTATTCCTGATAATGATGTTAATTGGTAGGTGTTTGACAATGATAAACAAATTTTGCAGTTCTTGTTTGAAGAAGATGTTTTTTCATAACACAATCAAGATAGGTTATCACAAAACTATGGTGATCAGGTGATACAACTGAAGTCCAATACGATGCCTAGAGGTCTTGTTACCTTAGAGACTATCTTCAACAAGGATGGTGAAGTCAAGAAAAATAAAGCTAGCCTGGTAGTCCAACAAGAACATTGTGGTGAATTAGAGTTGGAGCGAGGTAGGAGCTTAAAATTTGGAAAAGTAAACACTAATTTGGAAAATCAAGATTACACACAATTATTCAAGGAATTCAGTGATGTTTTGCATGGAAATATGAGGACCTCAAAGGTTTTGATCCTGCCCTTGCTCAACACACTAGTGAATTAGAACGAAATGCCAAACTAGTGAGGCAGAAGCAAAGGCCTGCTAATCCCAAGCTTGAGCCACTTATGCATAAAGAAGTACTCAAACTAATAGAAAGTGGTATCATCTACCTCATCAGGAATACTAGTTGGGTTTCCAACCTTGTTCCAGTCAGGAAGAAGAATGGGGAACTAAGGTTATGTGTTGACTTCAGGGATCTTAACAGAGCCTCTTTAAAAGACTGCCATCCATTACTTTCTATGGAACAAATCTTACAATGTGTCTTTAGATTCGAGAGATTTTCATTGTTGGATGGCTATTCAGGATACAATCAAATCCTAGTGAATGAAGAGGATCAATACAAGACTGCATTTACAGTAAAGTGGGGAACCATGGCATATCAAAAGATGCCCTTTGGTTTGTCAAATGCAGGAGATACATTTCAAAAGGAAATGGATATGGCCTTTAAAAGCCTCATGTACAAATTTGTGTTAGTCTACTTGGATGACATAACTTTCTATTCTAAACATGCAGTAGATCACATCAAACATTTGAGGAAGATTTTTGAAAGGTGTAGAGAGTTTGGGATATCCCTTAATCCCAAGAAATGTGTGTTTATAGTTCATGAAGGAAAGCTATTGGGATATGTAGTATCCAAAGAAGGAATCATAGTGGATCTTGAGAGAATTGTAGCCATCTTAGAGCTACCCCTACCACATAACAAGAAAGGTCTCCAATCTTTCATAGGAAAGATTAATTTTGTTAGGAGGTTCCTGCCTAACATTGTAGATTTACTCATGCCTTTGATAGCCATGTTAAAGAAGACTTTATCTTTTAGTTGGACCAAAGAAGGGAGAGTCAATTTCTAGGCTATCAAAGAGGCCATAACAAAAGCTCCTACCCTCTTAAACCCAAATTTCAATAAGGATTTTATCCTTTATGCTTATGGAGGTCATGATGCTATATCTACAATGTTGACCCAAGAAAATTCAAATGGATTGGAGCAGCCTATTGCTTTCTTTAGCAAAGGTTTAGAAGAGTATGAATAGAGATACTCTTTTGTAGAAAAACATGTACTTGCTGTGGTAAAGAGCCTTAAAAAGTTTAGATATCTATTGACCCATAAAGGTACACTTGAAGGTTACTCATCCAAGTGTCAAAGAATTTTTTCTTTCCAAAGACCTAAATGAGAAAAGAGCTAGTTGGATCACCAAGGTGATGGAATATGACAGAGATATTCAAACTACCAAGCTGGTTAGAGGAAGAGGTCTTATTTGGCATTAGATGAGAGTTCAAAGAAATTAGAGAAAATGGATGCATCTTTGGTTGTGCATTCTATAGAAGAACAGGATAGGGCAACAAGCTGGTTGCCTAATATGATCAATTATTTGAAGATAGGACAATGTCCTGCAGGTTTGGATTTAGCAAAACGGAGGTATTATAGGTTACAATCTATTCCTTTTGTGCTGATAGATGAAGTTCTTTTCAGAAAGGATCATAGTGGTGTCCTTTTAAGATGCATAGATTCATAAAAGATAGCTGATGTCCTATTTGAATTTCATGATGGACCTTCTAGAGGTCACTTTTCCCCTAGGACTACTACTTTTAAAATCATGAGGGCCGGGTACTATTGGCCATCTATCTTTAAGGATAGTCATGAGTATGTGAGGAAATGTATCAAGTGTGCCATGTTTGCAGGAAAAGAAAGGCTTGCGGCCTTGCCCCTACAGCTAGTCAGAATAGAGAAACCCTTCATGAAGTGGGGCATAGATTTCATTGGTATGATCAATCCTCCATCTAGTGTAGGCCATAAATGGATAATCATTGCAACAAATTACTTCACCAGATGGACAAAAGCAATTGCATTAAAAGAAGCCAATGAGAGTGTTGTCTTAAGTTTTCATGATGATATAATTCACAGATTTGGCACTCCTGATTCCATCATATCAGATAATGCATTAGCATTCATAGGCCTAAAGGTCTCAAAGTGGGCAGTCAAGAATGGCATCTATCTAAATACAAGTTCAAATTACTACCCCCAAGGCAATGGCTTGGCAGAATCAACAAACAAGAATTTGATTAGGATAATCAAGAAGACTCTGCAAGACAATCAGAGGGATTGGCATACCAAACTCAGGTCTATAGTGTGGTTAGACAAAATTACCCCAAAGAAGATCATTGGGAACTCTCCTTATGTGTTAGTGTATGGAAGAGAGGCCAAGTTGTCCATCTCAGCTGAATTTCCAACTCTGGACTTTGCCACTCAGTATGCCCTATTTGAGGAAGGAGATCCTTTGCAGATCAGATATGCTCAGTTGATGGAATTGGAAGAGATCAGAGAAAAATCAATGCAGGACATGGAATCCCATTAGATTTAGACAAATAAAAGTTTTGATAAGAGAGCCAGAGTTAGGAATTTCAAAGTTGGAGATGTAGTTCTCAAATGGGATGAGTTCAGATCCAGACCTAGCAGGCATATAAAATTTGATTCATTTTGGGGTAGACCATTTGTAATCACAGAATTCAAGGGATCCAATGCTTTCCAACTATCAAATCTTGAAGGAAATACCTTGCCAATATTAGTAAATGGTTTCCACTTGAAGTCCTATTTTGTGGTTAACCCCTCTCTATAAATTTTTGTAAATAATTTTCCCTTCTTTCTTTCCCTATTTTCTAGGTTAGTTTCCAAATTTTCAAGAAGTGCTTGTGCACAAGTTTTGTCCCTCTATTTAGTTCTATCTTTGTTGAATTTTTGTGTTCCTAGAATGACCCCATGCCTAATGAATTGCTTTAAGGCCACTGGTTTTCTATGTCTAGTAGGCTGACATCTAGCAAAAATCGTTAAAATGTTACCCTAATTTTCCTTCCATGCAAATTTGGCCCAAATCCATCCCAGAGTCTCTACATTTACCTTGCCAAGCACCCCTAAAAATTTCATGATGTTAGGTCTTGTTTCCTGGCGTCTGCAATCTTTTTAACTCTCTGGTCTGCAGGTCAAAAAATTCATAAACTAGTTGTTGGTGTTCAAAAAACCCTAAGAGACCCTAGACCATGTTCTATTTAGTCATTACTTTATCATGGCCACTTAAGTTTTCAAAAATCCATGTGCACTTTATATTTTCCTCAGTCACCAGTTCTCTTAGTTTTCCTAGCAGTTGTCTTTCCTTTCAGTGAACTGGCAACTACAACATCCTCTTATCACGAAATATTTGGCTGTCAAGTCTAAATGGTTTGCAACTCAGTGAATAGTTAACTTCCTTCAGTCAGGCATTCGCTTATTGTAACCCTAAGATTATGCATGTTTCAGAAAATTAGTGACATCCCTTTGTTCACGTATTCATTTGACTTAACCATAGTTCATCAAAGTATCTCGCGAATAGAGAATGCCTTTGCTCGCTGAATCGCCAGGTCAAGGCGGGGTTATTTCTATAGGCAGCGGTGAAGATTCTAATCTGACGGTTGTATGATAATCTCATGGAATCTTTTGAGTCATAAGGGGATGAGACTAGCCGTAGATTTGGTATCAGGGAGATTTTTCAGAATGGGGTTCCAGTCAAGTAGATCTGATGGCTCTCGTAAGTTTGCAAGGAATTTGTCAGAGCTATAAGATCTTGTGATGACCGTTGATTTCCTTCCCATGTAGCATTTCAAAGGTTGAGTGGGTCCACTTTGACATTTTCTGATTCATTAGCGGTTGATGATGTGGAGGTTCGTCAGTGGGGCCCATCTTAAAAGAGGATCGATGACTATCTTATGATCTAAAAGAATCTGTCAGAGCCATGCAATCTTAAGACAACCGTCTGATTAGATGCTGAGTTTATAGTGGGTCTAGTGCCAGGTGTGCACAATTGGCATTTTCTAATTGGTCCACATGCATTATGTCAGCTTATTTATCAATGGGTTAGCATATAATCTGAAGGGTTATGGCAGAGGTATAAGATCTTGCACCCACCATCCTATCAGAGGGTTGTTAGCTAGGTGATTTGGCAATTTGGGGACTGAGGGAATTTAGTGTCCTCTGTGCTTGGTGGTTCCGATAAGGGTTTCATGTGTTCGCTCATTCGCATAGCAGTTTAGTGGTGCTCCAAATGACTTAGCAATTCAGTGAACGCTTTGTTTACTGAATCTCTAAATAAATTGGCAAAGGTAGAAAGTTTTCTACGACTTAGCGAATGTCTTTGCTCACTGATTCACCAAATGTAGGTCGGATTCTCATAAGTGGTTAAGGAAGTATTCTACAAATCAGTGAATAAAGGGATTTCTCATGTTCTCTTAATGTAACCAGGGTTATTAGAAAGATCCAGTGATTCAGTGAAAATCCTTGTTTGTTGAATCGCTTAACCAAACCATGGTAAGCCAAAGGATCTTGCGACTTAGAATTCTTCAGTCACGTAGTCGTTGAAAGACTTAAAAGAGGAAAGGCTGGAGGTGGGTCCAAAATTGACAGAGGTGCTGACATGCTCAATTCCTATTGGTTGGAGTATGCCGAGGTGGGCCAAGACTTTTCAAAAGGGTTTCGCAACCATTTCAAATAGATTTGAGCCGTTCATCTGCCAGGAAACAAAGGATATCGACGGTTATGTTTTAAAATGATCGGCTAGCCGTTAAGTTTTCAAATTCAAATGTGTCTAAGAGGGTTTTTACCAGTAGTTGATTTGTAGGCTGCAAGTGGTGAGGTAGCTTAGAAAATTTATGTCTCTAGGACATTTGCAGTTGAAAGAAGATGATGAAGCAGTCTGGGTGGCTGTCATGGGTCGATTCTTGTCTCAAAGAAGTACCAACTTGAGCGTTCATTGTGAGACTTTCTGTAGGAAAGTAGATGAATCCAGGTTGCTTGTCTGAGAGTTGATGCAGTACAGAGATGGGCACATAATATCTGATCGGCCATAGTATTACAGAGATGCATTTATGATCAGATTTGATAGCAGTTAGGTTTTTAATATTATTCTAATGTAAAATCCATGAAACCCTAGTTAGGTTTTTGATTCCTTCATGTGTGCAGTTGAGTATCTATATATTGTTTTGGAGCTTTTGAGCTCAAGAGTTGGACAATTGTAAAAAAGAATTTCATTTTTCTTAAGGGTCATCTATGGCATCATCTCTACCCTCTAGCTTATACAGTTGTATTTCTCCCATTGATCATTCAGATATTGTAGAGGTATTTTGTGACAATCCTTCATGTCCCTATGCTTCCTTGTTTGGGTCATCTCTTATTGGATCAAAGCATATGTATGTTTTTTAATGATAACTTAGGGTTCATGATTCCTCTTACTTTCTGTAACTGTGTGTGTTATTGTGTTTGATCTGATTTAGATGCTTTTGTGGGTATACTCTAGCCCCCTAACAATCTTGTCTCAATCCTACATTGAGTTGCATAAGTGAATGTCTACTTGCATGTCATAAATTGTGTCTTATGTTCAGACCATTCTATGAAATACTTATGCAAGCCTATTTAGTAAGTTGTGACCTACTAGACCTGAGCCTTTCATTGATTTCATTCCTCTATACTGAGATCCAAACCCTAATTTCAGTGCATCACCCAGTAGGTAGTTTTTTTTCTAGTCATTTCCTTTTAAGCACTCCTTCTATCCCTTTCCCTCAAAAGTTTATTTTTCATGTCTAGTAGAAAATTAAGGTGATTATCCAAGAGGAACCAGCCTAGAACCTAGAGGTCTCATCTTAGTTAGCATAGGTCCCACAACCTGGAGATGATTCCCATGTTATACTAGGTTATCAAGATGATCAGAGCTTGAGACAAAGGTGCAAACTTAGTGTATAATAGATAGCATGCCTATTCAAGTGGAATTCCTAGTTGAGCATATCATGTACATGACCATGCGTACCTAGAAAATGTTCTTTGAAGGTTCAAATATGCAAAATGGATCAGGAGTTGGAGTATTGTTTTTTTCTCCCCATGGGTACAACATACTTAAGTCTTAAAAAATTTTGTTTCCATCCACAAATAATATTGTAGAATATGAGGCTCTAACCAATGGACTGAAGATGGCTATAGAGTGGAATACAATAGACTTACATGTCTTTGGGGATTCACAATTAATTATCAACCAAGTAAATGAAGAGTACCAAACTAAGGATGATAAGCTGATACCTTACAAAAAGATGGTAGATTCATTGCGACGTTACTTCACATTTATGACATTTCAACAGATCCCTAGAGTAGAAAACAAGGCAGCAAATGCTATGGCTACACTAGCTTCACTCCTTCAATTGGAACAACATGAATCAAGATTTGAATTCCTAGTGGAAGAGGTACGTCACCCCATTTTTTACTCCTCAGACAGCCATGTCATTTGTACCTTGGTTAGCCATGACTCATCCTGCTATGGTGCTATTTACTCATACCTCTATGATGGCATCGTCCCTGATACATTTAACCATTCTAAAAGAAGAAACCTTGTTCGTAATGCCTCTCCCCACACCCTTATCTTTGGTGATCTATATAGGAGGGGTTTAGATGGGACACTTCTTAAGTGCTTGGAAAAGGATGAGTTCGACAAAGCATTAGTTGACATTCACAAGGGTATTTATGGAGGACATTCTAATGGTCTTGCCATGGCCCAAAGGTTACTTAGGGTGGGGTATTATTGGCCCACGATGCAAATGGATGCTATAGCTTTTGCCAAGTCTTGTGAAAACTGTCAGAAACATGGAAACCTGATTCATGCTCCGGGTAGGGAGCTTATTCCTTCTATTTCTCATTGGCCATTTCAGTGCTGGGCCTTTGACCTTGTTGGGTAGATTCATCCCAACTCATCAGGTGGACATAAATTCATTATTACTGCTACTGACTACTTTACCAAATGGGTAGAAGTCGTTCCACTATTTGTTGCTTTAGGAAAGACAATCTCTCTATTCATCTTGAATCACATCATCTATCGGTTTGGGATACCTTCTAAGATAATCACTGACAATGGAGGTCAGTTCAAAAATAAGGACCTCACACACCTCTACAAGAAATTCAAGATAAAATAGCATTGGTCCTCCATTTACTTCCCACAAGGAAATGGACAAGCAGAGGCTTCTACTAAGACCATTCTCAAGATTCTCCACATAATAGTTCACAAGAATGGTTGAGACTGGCACTTACAGATCAATCCAACCTTATGGGCTTACAGAATGAGTATACATACTCCCACAGGGGCTACTCCTTTTTCCCTCACTTATGGCATTGAAGCAGTATTACCTTTAGAAGTAGAGATCCCTTCACTTAGACTCCCTCTCAAAGGTTTGATAACAGATGATGATTATCGTGCCATGAGGTTACAAGACTTAGAACTTCTAGATGAAAAGTGCAAGGCCTCATTTGATCATATGAGAGTGTATCAGAAGCGTATGTCAAAGGCATTTAACAAGAAGGTTCACCCTAGAGAGTTTCAAGTAGGTGATCTCATTTTACGAGAATCCTAAGAACCAACAAAATAGAGAGAAAAAGGGTAAGTTCAAACCTAATTGGCTTGGGCCATATGTCATCATAGCTACTTTTGGGACAGGTGCTTACTTGTTATCTAATGAGGATGGAGAATAGCTCCCTAATGCCATCAATGTTTTGCACCTCAAGAAGTTCTATCCATGATGCCTATTCAGTCTGGGGGCATCCTTTGTACATATTTGATGATCCTAAAAAAATTCCAAAAAAATTCATATATGATGCTGAAAAAATTCTAAAAAGCATAAAAAGTCCTGAAAAAATACAAAAAAATTAAAAAATGCAAAAAATTTCAAAAATTCAAAAAAAAAAAATTGCAATAAAATCCAAGTGGTGAAAACCTAGAAATAGGTGCTACTTGAGGCCTTTGTACCCTTGTCTCTTAGCATGTGTCCTCGACACTTAGCCATTCTCTATCATGACTTGACCTTGTTGCCTTGGTTTGGAATTGGTCTTTGTTTTTGTCTAGGGGGCATAATTGTTAGCATAGGTCCTTTAGGTGCGTTTGTCTCTTGGGGCATTTCACAACAGGTGTTTTTCAACACCACCCCAAACAGTGTTTTTCAACACTACCCTAGTGTCAAGTGTTTCTCAACACTTATTAGATATCCTACCCATAGTCTAGTATGATGTGATATTCCTTGCTCATTAGAAAATTTGATACTCAAAGTTTGACTCTATGACCAACACACATGCACTTAAACAATCAATTCAATTGAAATATGTTGAATTTATTTTATTGTGTGCTGTCTATGAGGATTTCTTTGATGAGTGGTCTCTCCCAGAGAAGTTTTCGATGATGCATAGCTAGAAGACTGAGGGCATGAGGGCATGTTTTATTGCTTTTTCTTCTTGTGGGTATATTTTGTTGGTCCTAATTGTCATTAGCATTTATGCTTGATCCACTTGACACCTAGGATCTACAAGTATTATCCTT
The DNA here is from genome assembly GCA_027943335.1 of Chamaecyparis obtusa. Taxonomy (NCBI): domain Eukaryota; kingdom Viridiplantae; phylum Streptophyta; class Pinopsida; order Cupressales; family Cupressaceae; genus Chamaecyparis; species Chamaecyparis obtusa. Next base: position 492,041 of record BSBK01000849.1, read on the forward strand.
GACTATTTGCGAGTGCATGCTTATAGCTGTCTTAACCTTCTTGTGTCCTGATGCAAGCATAATCTCACCATAGCAAACTCAGGTAATCTCACTGCACTATTCATCTTGACCTACATGTCTTTGGTGCCTAGGTGGGATTTCCACATTTCTATCTAATATAGATCATATTCATATTCACATAGTCATACTAGTGTGTATTGTATGATCTTGTGACGCTACCAATAAAGCTTGATGATAATTATTAGATGTCTATTGGTGTTGTGACCTTGCAAGTCAACCACTTTCATAATAGCTTTCATTTCTACATTCATGTTAGATTAGTTTCACATCTTGCACATGGAGAGAGCTCTCCTTTTATCTTTCATGGACTAGTTGGTCAACTACGCTCACCTTTTCTTTTCTCAATCATGTCTTTCCCTCCTTGTCTTTAACATCACATCCTCTTTCCTATCATCACAAGGGGTTAATCTTATCCTCATATGTAAAAATGACCTTTTTACCCCTTTTTTAGCATTTTGACTGTTGTCACTAGGGATTGCACCCATGATGGCTAAGTATAAAACCTAGCAATCCCATGAAACATGGGAATACTCTCAAGATGTGGGATTGCTTCATTGAGAATAAACCTCCGAATTAAGGGCCGACTTCCCCATTTGTATCACCTAAACTAAACTAAACTTGAAGGGAAAGGGAGAGAAATTGCATGAAATTGAAATGACTAAGATCTAACTTAGGTGATTCACCAAACTAGATAGATCCACATATTGGAAAGAACTCACAATGACACTTAAAACAATCTGGTAAATCACAACTAAACCCTATTTGCCTTAACAATTCTTGGAATAAAGAGGTATTCATGTTGAAAGGAGGGAAAAAATTCCACAACTTAAAACCACATGTACACAGATTATAACAATAGTTGCAAAACACCTTCCTAAGCATTCAACTTGAACAAACATGCAAAGTAAAGGACAATGAGATCATAATAACTTAGCACGAATTCAAATAAGAAACTTAGGAAATAACAGGAATAGAAGGAATACTATATTATCTTCAATGAGAAGGAGCCAAACATCAATCTGCTTCTTGAGAGCTACAACATTCACCTCCAAGAAAGAGGGAAGGAAGAACTAGCCTTCAATCACCAAAGGTAAGAGGCATATATAGAAAAACTATAGAATCTGCAATAAAGTCCACTATCTTGCCAAGAATAGAAAAGCCAGCCATTAGGACCATGATCCCATCACTCTGAAATTTGAATGCCTCATTCCTGAGAAAATAGGGGAATGGAAAAAGTGGAGTCCCTAAAATAGACTAGTCAAGGAGACCCAAGACCCACTAAGTCATGCAGAATAATGATATTCTGACAGCGGTTTATAGAACACCACATGTCCAAAATATCTTACAATGAGCTCCTGCATTGACTTATAACATTTAAAAAAACTATTTTCCCCCTCTATTAGCATCAAATGGATTCAAATGTATTGAGATATTCTCAACTCGAAATCGAGGAGAATACCTAAAATAATTACATCATAAATAATCCATATGGCATAAACAATAATAACATCCCCAATATACATGAATCACCTAAGTCAATAATGACTTACTATCAGGGACCTTAAGGCATCAAATATAATTAATATACTTACCTTAAGATAAGATAAATATATTAATATTTATGAGAAACGATTCATGCCCGAAGAAAATCTAGTATTCTATGGTAATTAATGTATAACCCTAGAAAGGGGATGCGAAAAGTAGACATGCTAATAAGGAAACCCTCATTTGGAAAAGGCAACATCACTGCAAAATGGTAGCTGGGATCAACATCTAGCAACTACTGCACTTATTAGCAACCCGAAACAGCAACTTTCCATCTGAAAACTTGAGCTTGCTTGGAAACATCAATCTTCCATTCTTGGGTATTAGAAACATCACCAGTATCTCGGCAATAATGAGGTAGGCATTTTAATGAGTTACATCTTCTTCACTGCAATTTTGAAAGGCTCTACATTTGTATTCTTGTTGGTGATAACATCTCTATCGAGGGCATTACTATTGTATTTCTTTGGTTGAATTCTCTATTATTGTTTAGGGGATCAAAATTGTTACTGTTGCATATGTGCATAAGCCTGCAAGCTCAATGTGCTAGGGCATCATTGCTATACATTTTGATGATTATTGTTTGTGATCTACGAGCTGTATACACCATTGTTTCCACTTTATTTCATCCTCGGCGTGAATATGTCACTGTATTTGTTTAACAGGCCTGAGAAATACATATTAGTGCATGTTTTTGAATTACTCTTGTTTGAATAAGCCCGAGGACTAGGGAATAAGGAATATGGTATAATGAAACTCCATATTTATGTTCTAGCATCCAATACCCTCTGTTTATCTTTCTCTGTTGATGGCATTTGATATATTTGTTATTAGCCTAATAACACAAGGCTATGGCACATTATTGAAGGGTCTAAAATCATATTCGAGGCATACCACTGTCAATACAGTACAAACACATCATTTGCGTTGGATGACATGTTGGCCTCATTACTAGCTGTGTTTATCTCCTGTCACCTCAGTGTGCAAACTCTTTGATGGATGTTGATGTCACTACATATGCATAGCCTGAGAAACCAAACAATGTTGCTGCTATATACATTCGACATCTTTGTTGAAAAAACTTGAGAAACCTAACAATGTCCATCGAGGGCATAAATATATAGAACATGTTATGATTAACATTGTTAGCTTTGTATGGTATTGCCACTATTATCCTCTTATGTTCTTGAAGAGCCCAATAACACATGGCTAGGTATCAAAACATTGTTATGCTCCTTGTGTTCATTGCTCTGTTGCAGCTTGAGATGCATATGCTTTGATATTTCTATTTGAAAAGCTACGGACTAGGCATAACATTTTGTTGTTTTAGCCTTATGATACTTGATAAACATGGGTAGGATATTGGATTTCCCTCTTTGCAATTTTATGTTGGCATCATGCATATGGTTTCATTGTTATTTGATTTAAAGGAAATGCTCATTATCTAGCATTCTAGATTCATATACCCCATTGTTGCACTGTTGATCACCACTAGAGCCTGTACATTGATTATGTCATGTATTCCTAGAGGCATATATACACTTTAGACTTGTTCATTATCAGCTTCAAATTTCTCATGCACTAATTCCTATACATGAATGATAATACATTTTGTGCCCATTGACTATCATGCCCTGTTAATTGGCATATAATGTAGATTTTATAGATTCATGCCACAACATCATTTATAGAATGCAGATTTAAGCACATGTATGCCATAATGTCAATGCATTGAGTTTTTATCTTTGAAGCATTATTTGTTGTACCTTTTCTGAACATGTGGATTTTGTACCCTCGACATGTATGTGCCATCTAAACACCTATGCAACAAAGTGCCTTATCTTCTTCATAGATCTATGTACTCTGCCATTAGCTCTATTCTATTCATAATTCATGCCCTCTTAATATGCTATGAATGCCTCCTGGATCTGGTTCATGCCTTGTTTTACCATGCTCCATTTGATTTTTCTTGTGATCCATGAGTGTTCCATTAACACTACTCACTTACTAAGTGCCCCCTATATGATTAGTGCCTCTCCTTGAGACGGTTAGGGTTGCCAAAAACTCTGTGGGAATAGAGCTTTTGACAACCCTCACTGGTTCAGTGTAGGGTACTAGGAGACTCAATATTGATCATGGGTGTTCTTGGCCTATGATGTGGTCTCTCTCTAGGAGATTTGAGATCCTCCCAATAGACCCCACATCACAGGGCATCATCATTCATCTGGATCGTGGTATTCTACTATTTTTTATGAATTAGCTTCTTCTATCTCTGGACATGGAACAAACATATTAGTGAAAACAATGGTATTTATTTTATTTCTAGAGCCTCATCAATGTACATGCCCTGAGCATAGCCCGTGCTAGAGGTGTATAGATGAGTACACATATGCATGTTTGTAGATGTTGTGGCACTAGGCATTTTTTAGATCTGAAGGATCTAACCCTTTTTTTCTCTCCTTTTCTTCTCTATAGGTATAGGATCACAAGAGCACACCAAGAACACAAAAGATCAACTCACATTACTAGGCAATGTCTAGTACCCTTGCATCTAGCTCCATTAATTCTATATACTTGCACTCATTTATGCAATTCTTTCATTGCTATGCTCACGACATGTGTGAGCTCATATGAATGTTTCCTTTTTAGTTCTTTCCTTTCTGTACAACATACTCAGGATATGACATGTAATCTTAGATGTAGTAGTTTATCTTTCCCTTTCATATACTTGCAATGAATGAACACAAATCTAATCAAGATCACATAATAATGCAAACTAGGGTATAGAGCTCATCTAGTAATTAGGCTTTCAAAATGTTTCAAAAATATGACAACATTCTGGCGACCTCTATGGACTGCTTACGAGCTAAGCAATTGACCAGCTGCCTAATAGATCCATTGGGAAATAGAGTCATAAGCCACAGAACTTAACCTGGCTTCTAACTGAAACAACCTCCTTCCTCCCAAAACTAAAGCTGACTGCTTAGCAAACTACTCAAGCTTATTGCTACCCAAACCAAACTGAAAACTCAAACTTGATAGAAAACCTTGTGCTGAGGCACTTAGGGATAAATAGGAAACAAAGCTTTGACTCTACCCTACTCTAACTAGCCTCAACAAAATGGTTAAACAAATCCATTAACTGGATTATTAAAATAACTTCCCATTCTTCTCAAAATATTATACTTTTCACACTTAATGCCAATAGGAAGAATATGAAACACAAAAATGCACTGAACTACCCGACATATCAACTTTTGAAACTTGTAGTCTAGGCAACTCACCTCAAATAGATCATAAGTGTTGCCCTCCCAGGGAGACTGATAAGTCTAAATAAGCTTAGGTTCACTAATGAGTGAACTCTTGACATCACCCTCCATAAAATCACTGAGTGTAAATACCTTGCTTAACCCCATCCAAGCTAGGTATCTGATAGGACAACCCTTAGAGAGCATAAAACTAGGCCTCTCCTGCTACTCATTTTGCACCTTACAAACTTCTTCAACATGCTGTTTAGAACTCTTCTCCTCCATGATAGTCTTCCACAAAAACTCTTCTTCTACAATTCAAGGATCATCCTCTTCATTAGCTAGAACATCCAATAGCTTATCCAAGTTATCAAACTACATTAGGTCCTTAATAACTACCCCCATCTCATAATCCAGGAAACATGAACCCCGAGATTCATTATCCATTTTATTGCAAACATGCCCAGACTCAATCACTAGAATAGCATTAACTTCTTGAAAAGAAAAGACTCCTTTAGGAACATACATGTCATTTATTTCAGGGAGCTGAGGAACACCAACAAAAGTTGACTAGAAAGCATTTATCATAGAATCAAAACCTTCTTGCTGGCCTAGGCTAGCAACAATTACATCTTCTTTCTTATCATCATCAGGTGGCTCAACTAATGGGTCTTGTGCTATCTTTTCCTCTAGAATATGCAAGCCATTATCCTTCTCAGGAAGATAGGGAATATCAACAAGAGTTGAGCAGAAAACATCAATTATCAAATCAAAATCATCTTGTTGTTCCAAGTTAACAGCAACTGTATCATCTATCTTTTCATAATTAGAGAACTCAACTAGTGCATTCTGTACTATTTCTTCTTGATCAATATAAGAAGGCATTTCTTCAAATAAATCAATTAGGGTCTCACCTTCATTTGCTTCTTGATCACTATCTGGCTATTCTAATTGATCAATATGTAACAAATCTACTTGTTCCTCAACTTCATCATGGAAGAGTACATCCAAAGGATAAAATTCATCCTCTTCCTGGTTTACGGAGATTTCATGAGGTGTAGGGGGCTCTTCAAGAATTGGCTCATAAGGTTTAATCTATTGTAGGATAGGCTCACAATCATATAGGATGTCAAACCTTACAGGTGTCTCATCTATAGTGGTAGGATGAAGTGGCTGAAAATCTGAGATAGGATCATGAATAGGCTCTATAGAAGTAAGGAGATTAGGCACATTTTGACTAAGATCCTCGACTGAAGGAGAAATCCTAAAGCTTGGAATTTGAACAGGAGTACCAATGGACTTACCAGGACAGAAACTTAGAATTTGAACCTTGTGAGTCTCCTATTGGTCTGCAAAGCTTCTAGGTTCTCCTCGGTGGCATGATGTATCCCCTTCTGGATCTGTGAGATTTCTTGTAAGTGGTAGCAATAATTTCTTGATTTCCTTTCTTTGACACTTGAGCCAATAGATCCTCAATCAGTTTATCTTTCTCTGCAATCTGCTTGGTAAGTGTCTAGTACTCATGATCATGAAACTCATCATTCTATTCCAACTCTTTTCAGAGATCCTCCTTAGTTTTTGTAGCTGTAAGATAGATGGCATTTATGAATTCTTGATATTCTTCAATCTTTTCTTCGTAGGCCTTTCCTTGCTAGTTCTTCTCTTCAAGGGTATGTTCAGCACTTGTTATCTGGTTATGTAGCTACCTTGAGAGCTCCTCTTTTTGAGCCACCATCTCCATATACTGCCTTGAGAGATCCTCCTTCTCCCAAAAAATTGTCAACCAGTCATTAGAGCTTGAATTTGAAGTGGCGTAGGACTGATTTTGAGGATTGTAATGGTGATCTTCATAGGGTGGTTGATAGGAATGTTGCATGGATGCTTGATGCTGGGTGGGAGGGTATGAAAAAGTATGCTGGAAATTTTTTATTGGTGGGCCATTTCAATTATATGCTGTTGCTTGGCCAGCTTGATATGGCATGAACACCTACATATGGGTGGCCTTCTCATCATATGGGGAGTGATAGGGAGAATACACATTAGGAATTAACATGCTCGCTCATCAAATGAGCTGGTAAAACATATTTCCTAAAACTTTTCAGCACTAAACTGCTAAAAACTAGTAGATTTCACATAGAGTCACCATGGTGCTAGAAACAAACCACCTCTGAAAGGCTGATCGCACTGAGGATTACATCAAAATCCCAGTGAATGATGGGAAACAAGTCCCATCAGGCATGCCAAAAACTATTGTCACTAGGGATTGCACCCATGATGGCTAAGTATAAAACCTAGCAATCCCGTGAAACATGGGAATACTCTCAGGATGTGGGACTGCTTCACTAAGAATAAACCTCCAGATTAAGGGCTGGCTTCCCCATTTGTATCACCTGAACTGAACTAAACTTGAAGGGAAAGGGAGAGAAATTGCATGAAATTGAAATGACTAAGATCTAACTTAGCTGATTCACCAAATTGGATAGATCCACAGATTGAAAAGAACTCACAATGACACTTAAAACAATCTAGTAAATCACAACTAGACCCTGTTTGCCTTAACAATTCTTGGAATAAAGAGGTATTCATGTTAAAAGGAGGGAAAAATTTCCACAACTTAAAACCACATGTACACAAATTATAACAATAACTGCAAAACACCTTCCTAAGCATTCAACTTGAACAAACATGCAAAGTAAAGGACAATGAGATCACAATAACTTAACATGAATTCAAATAAGAAAATCAAGAAATAACAAGAATAGAAGGAATAATATATTATCTTCAATGAAAAGGATCCAAACATCAATTTTCTTCTCAAGAGCTACAACATTCAAGTCCAAGAAAGAGGGAAGGAAGAACTAGCCTTCAATCACCAAAGGTAAGAGGCATATATAGAAAAACTAAAGAATCTGCAATAAAGTCCACTATCTTGCCAAGAATAGAAAAGCTAGCCATTAGGACCATGATCCCATCACTCTGAAATTCGAATGCCTCAATCTTGAGAAAATAGGGGAACATAAAAAGTGGAGTCCCTAAAATAGACTAGTCAAGGAGACCCAAGACCCACTAAGTCATGCAAAATAATGATATTCTGATAGTGGTTTATAGAACACCACATGTCAAAAATATCTTACAATGAGCTCCTGCATTGACTTATAACATTTAAAAAAACTATTTTCCCCCTCTATTAGCATCAAATGGATTCAAATGTATTGATGAAGGGTGCTCCCCTTAATACCACAAACACATAACAGACATAGAGAAACAATAATATGCAAGAACAGAAAATTGGCTTCTTATTATCTCCACCAATGTGGAATTACAAATTTTTAGAATTACAACATGCAAAGCCACATGGGCATTCCCTTACAATATTCGGTAGGACAAAGCCTCGAACTATTACCCAGATCTACTACCCAGAACTATTCTGAACTACTTAAGACAATAATACAGCCTTCCTTATATAGGCAATTCCCCACCACCTGGGAAGGTTCCAGAATTTTAGCCAATAAGGCCGACCAAACTTAGAATTATTTTATTTTACATTTCATTACATCATAGTCGGCTCAAGATAACCTTTGAAACCCGAACAGAAATTTTGAAGAAAATTATTTTTCGCCATTTCAGGTGGCCCAACTTCTGAAGACCATAAGTCATCACCAGTTGACCCGATCGGCTATTATAACCCCATTTCGGAAATGCCACGAAGCGCTCTACAGGCTTGACTAGCACAAGCGCCCGTCACCCAAATTTTTGACCTCATCCGGGGCCTCTAAAGCCTTCAAAACTAAGTTCAAAGTTTCTGTACCCTGCTGCCAATACCGAAAATCTTCAATATCTTCCAATATGCACTTGATCTAGAAATGAAACTTTACTGGCAGACTTATATGACCAAAATGAACCTCCAAGAAAGAAATTAGATCATTCTGAGCACAGATGAAAATTACCAAAAATAGTAACTTTCCATAAATAGCAGCTCTGCACAAAATAGCCCTTATTGAATATAAAAAAAAATAGAAATATTTTTGGGTGATGCAAGATTGCTCTTACACCCAGGATGCTCCTGCATCAGACACCCGGGGTAATTTGAGAAGTGACCCTGTCACGACTCAGGTGTACAGAGGAAAACCAAGACGGCTAACCTCCTCCTTTGTCAGCCATGATGAATCTTCAACAGGTCATCCTTTCCACTTGACCAGATATTCTTCATATGTCTTGTTCCTTGTGCTTCTGCCAACACAATTATCCAGTATATCTTCGATCTCCTTAGTGTCTGAACTAGTTGCTAGAATACTCCACTGTGCTGCTATGATCTCATCTTCAACACCTCCTTCATGATACTCTGTCAGATTTGAAATGTTAAAAATTGGTGAAATATTTAGCTCAGTAGGCAATTCTACCTCATATGCGTTTCCTGAATCATGTTTCTTCAGTATCCTACATGGTCCAAACTTCTTCATTTTCAGCTTGTTATATGTACCAACTGGAAACCGCTCCTTCTGCAAATGAACCATGACTTCATCACCAACCTGAAATTCCTTATACCTCTTTTTCTCATCTACCTTAGCCTTATACTATGTGTTCATCTTGGTAATATGCTTCCTCACCTCCCCATGGATGTTCTTCAAGTGTTCTGCAAAATCTTTAGCTTCAGCACTACTTATTTCTCCTTTATCTATCTTCCTCAATTCAGATGCATTTCTTGGACTACTTCCATATACAATCTGGAATGGTGATTTACCAGTGCTCCTATTGACAGAATTATTGTATGAAAATTCCGCTTGTGGTAAAATCAAATCCCATCCTGTTGGCTTATCTCCAACCAAACATCTCAGCAAATTTCCCAAACTCCTATTCACCACCTCTGTCTATCCATCAGTCTGTGGATGATGTGATGAACTGAAATTCAAATCTGTCTTCAACTTCTTCCACAACGTACACCAGAAATATCCAACAAACTTAGTGTCCCGATCTGAAACTATGGTCTTTGGCAAACCATGAAGTCTCACTACTTCTCTGAAAAACAATTCTGCTACATGAACAGCATCATTAGTCTTCTTGCAAGGAATAAAATGTGCCATCTTTGAAAATCTATCAACTACCACAAAAATTGAATCATGTCCCCGCTGTGTCGTCGGTAAACTAAGAACAAAGTCCATGCTGATATCCTCCCAAGGCTTCTCTGGTACGGGTAATGGCTGATACAATCCTATATTTTGCTTCACTCCTTTCGCCATCTGACATACTCTGCAACTCTGTACAAACTTCTTCACATCTTGCTGCAACTGTGGCCAATAATAATTCTCACTAACCAAACCAAGGGCTTTATCATGACCAAAATGTCCAGCCAATCCTCCACTATGCTTCTCCTTGATGAGATTCTCCCTCATAGAACTTCGTGGAATTCACAACTAACTCCCTCTGAATAGCATATCATCTTGGATGATAAAATCCAGCCATTTCATCCTGTCTACAGTAACAGGTTCTGTACAAGCCTTCCAAGCTTCACCAAAATCAGGATCCTCTGGATACAAATTCTTGAGTTCCTTGAACCCAACCACTTCAATCTACATTTCTGTCAGCAATAGTTGCCTTCTGCTAAGAGCATCTGCAACCCTATTAGACTTTCCACTCCTGTGTTTCAAAACAAATGTATAACTCTGCAAAAACTCAACCCATTTCAAATGCCTCTGATTCAATTTTCCTTGACTATTCAAATATTGCAAAGCTTGATGATGAGTATACAAAACAAACTCCTTAGGAAGCAGATAGTGCCTCCACTTTTTCAATGCTTGAACTATAGCATAAAATTCCTGATCATAAATAGAATATTTTCTCTTGGCATCATTTAATTTCTCACTAAAATAAGCAACAGGTTTACCTTCTTGGCTCATAACAGCTCCTATTGCAGTACCACTAGCATCACAATCTACTTGAAACACCTTATTAAAATCTAGAAGTGCTAAAACTGGTTGTTCTGTAACTTTTTGTTTCAACAATTGAAAACTCTTTTCTGCCCCATTAGTCCACTTAAACTCTTTTCTATCCCCTCTCATTGTTTCAGACAAGGGTCCACAAATACTGCTAAAATTTCTGATAAACTTTCTATAAAAGCTAGCTAGATCATGAAAAGATCTTACCTCAGTAGCATTCCTTGGAGTAGGCCATTCAAGGATAGCATGTACCTTCTCTAGGTCTATTTTTAGACCTTCTACTGAAACTACAAATCCCAAATACACTAACTCTTTCTTCACAAAACTGCACTTCTTCAAATTAATCAACAATTTCTCTTCTCTCAACTTCTCAAATACCATATGAATATGCATCATATGCTCATCCAATGTCTTACTAAAGATCAAAATATCATCTAGGTAAACAATGACAAACTTACCCAGAAATTCTTTCAGAACCTTGTTCATGAGCCGCATGAAAGTGCTTGGTGCATTGGTTAGCCCAAAAGGCATGACTAACCACTCATACAGTCCTTCCTTTGTCTTGAAGGCAGTCTTCCATTCATCTCCTTCTCTGATCCGAATCTGATGATATCTACTTTTCAGATCTATCTTTGAGAAATACACAGCTCCACTCAAACAGTCCATAATATCATCCATTCATGGCAATGGAAACCTGTACTTGATTGTGATCTTGTTTATTGCCCTAGAAGCTATACACATCCTCCATTCTCCATTCTTCTTTGGTGCTAATACTGTTGGTACAGCACAGGGACTTAGACTCTCACGGATCAATCCTTTCTGTAACAGTTCATGTACTTGTCTGTTCAACTCCTGACTTTCTGTAGGTGTCATTCTGTGTGCTGCCTTATTCGGCAAACTCACTCCTGGGATCAAGTCCATCTGATGACTAATCTTCCTGACTGGTGGTAATCCATCAGGCACGTTATCAGATACAATATCCTGAAACTCATTCAACAAATCTACAACTTCTACAGGAACATCTTCTACTTCCTCTTTACCGGCTTTTGGAATTAAAACAAAACATACATGCTCATGCTTCATACCATCTAAAAAATTTCTTCCATCAACAAAAGTTATCCTTGCATTACCACATACCTTTTCTTCAGTCTCCTTTAATGGTTTTAGCTTATGTCGCACTCCATCCTTTGTCAGGGAATAGGTATTCGCACGACCATCATGTACAACACATCTGTCAAACTGCCATGGTCTACCCAACAACATATGACATGCATCCATAGATATGATATCACACAACACCTCATCTTGGTATCCGCCAATCTTGAACTTCACCAGGCATTGTTCATTGACCATGACCTTGTGGTCATCCTGTACCCAGGCAATCCGATATGGATGTGGGTGTTTTTGTCTCTTGAGCTTCAACTTTGTCACCATCTCTTCTGACACCAAATTGTCAGTGCTTCCACTATCGATAATCACATCACATCATTTACCCTCACACTTGCATCTAGTGCGAAACAGGCTCCTCCTTTGCTCAGGTTCATTCTCACCACTCAACAGGACTCTTCTGTTAATCAACATTTCTCCTCTTTCAGCATCTTCAGAATTTGATGATCTGGCATCTTCATCTATATGTGCAACTCTGGCCTGGCCTTCATTTCTCCTATCTGTTCTGCCTTGGCACCGAGGACATTCAAATGCCCTATGACCTTCTTCTCCATAGTGAAAACATGTTCCACGGAAGCCACCTCTTCCAGATCCTTGTCCTCTTCCTCTTCCTCTCTGATCTCTATTATTCTGATCTTGGAAGCGATTGGAATTATTTCCTCGCTGATTCTGACTACTACTAGCCTCATCCTTCTTTTTTGGATCTTCATTTCAGCCACCATATGACCGTCCACCAGATCGTCCACCGTGACCTCTTCCATTTTGTCTGCTCTCGAACTTCTTGTTCAGCTTTTCCTCTACTTTTAGGGCAAATTGGTATGCCTCCTCAATACTGTTCATTTGAACTAGATTCAACTCCTCCTGAATGCTTGGCCTTAACCCATTAAGGTATCGGGCAACTTTCTCCTTATCAGCTTCGGCATGGCCTGTTCTGATGAGGAGTCGATAGAACTCCTCTGTATACTCCTGAACAGATTTTCCTGCTTACTTCAAACTTTGCATTTTCTTCAGTAGGTCAAGCTCATAATCAACAAGAATGAACTGCCGCTTCAATTTATCCACCATCCGATCCCATCTCGTGATTTTCTCCTTTCCCCTTCTATTTCGCTCCAACTGAATCTCTTGCCACCATATCTTCGCATGACCTTTTAGTCTGGCCTTCGCAAATTTGACCCTATCAGGATCCTCAACATCTTCATACTCAAAATATTCCTCACATTCATTGATCCAGTCGATCAATTCCTCTGGGTTAAGATTTCCAGAAAATGTAGGAACCTCAATCTTAGGTCTTTTCCCAATCTTGGAAATCACCCGAAAAAGTCTTTCTTCCTCCTGGTTCACAATTTCAGCTTCTCCTTCTTGATATTCTTCTTCGGCTTCATCCTCGCTTTCGTCTCTGACATTAAGATTCATTCCTCTACGAATCTCTTCTTGTAATGCTCGCACTTGTCTCTGTAGCTCTCTAACCTCAGGTGTTACAACACCAGCTCTTCCGCCACGTTCCCTTCGTGGAGGCATTTTCACGATGCGCGCTGAAACCCTAACCACGGTCCTGGTGCAAACTGCCTCACAGTCGGCGATCTATTTACACACTCAAGAAAACCTGCTCTGATACCACTTGATGAAGGGTGCTCCCCTTAATACCACAAACACATAACAGACATAGAGAAACAATAATATGCAAGAACAGAAAATTGGCTTCTTATTATCTCCACAAATGTGGAATTACAAATTTTCAGAATTACAACATGTAAAGCCACATGGGCATTCCCTTACAATATTTGGTAGGACAAAGCCTTGAACTATTACCCAGATCTACTACCTAGAACTATTCTGAACTACTTAAGACAATAATACAGCCTTCCTTATATAGGCAATTCCCCACCGCCTGGGAAGGTTCTAGAATTTTAGCCAATAAGGCCTACCAAACTTAGAATTATTTTATTTTACATTTCATTACATCATAGTCGGCTCAAGATAACCTTTGAAACCCAAACAAAAATTTTGAAGAAAATTATTTTTCGCCATTTCAGGTGGCCCAACTTCCGAAGACCATAAGTCATCACCAGTTGACCTGATCGGCTATTATAACCCCATTTCAGAAATGCCACGAAGCGCTCTACAGGCTTGACTAGCACAAGCGCCCGTCCCCCAAATTTTTAACCTCATTCGGGGCCTCTAAAGCGTTCAAAACTGAGTTCAAAGTTTCTGTACCCTGCTGCCAATACCAAAAATCTTCAATATCTTCCAATATGCACTTGATCTGGAAATGAAACTTTACTGGCAGACTTATATGACCAAAATGAACCTCCAAGAAAGAAATTAGATCATTCTGAGCACAGATGAAAATTACCAAAAATAGTAACTTTCCATAAATAGTAGCTCTGCACAAAATAGCCCTTATTGAATATAAAAAAAAAATAGAAATATTTTTGGGTGATGCAAGATTGCTCTTACACCCAGGATGCTCCTGCATCATGTATTGAGATATTCTCAACTCAAAATCGAGGAGAATACCTAAAATAATTACATCATAAATAATCCATATGGCATAAAAAATAATAACATCCCCAATATACATGAATCACCTAAGTCAACAATGACTTACTATCAGGGACCTTAAGGCATCAAATATAATTAATATACTTACCTTAAGATAACATAAATATATTAATATTTATGAGAAATGATTCATGCCTGAAGAAAATCTACTATTTTATGGTAATTAATGTATAACCCTAGAAAGGGGATGTGAAAAGTAGACATGCTAATAAGGAAACCCTCATTTGGAAAAGGAAACATCATTGCAAAATGGTAACTATGATTGACATCTGGCAACTACTACACTTATCAGCAACCCAAACCAGCAACTTTCCATTTGAAAACTTGAGCTTGCTTGGAAACATCAATCTTTCATTCTTGGGTATTAGAAACATCACCCATATCTCGGCAATAATGAGGTAGGCATTTTAATGAGTTACATCTTCTTCACTGCAATTTTGAAAGGCTTTGCATTTGTATTCTTGTTGGTGATAACATCTCTATCGAGGTTATTACTATTCTATTTCTTTGGTTGAATTCTTTGTTATTATTTAGGGGATCAAAATTGTTACTGTTGCATATGTGCATAAGCCCGCAAGTTCAATGAGCTAGGGCATCATTGCTATACATTTTGATGATTATTGTCTATGATCTATGAGCTGTATACACCATTGTTTCCTCTTTATTTCATGCTCAGCTTGAATATGTCACTGTATTTGTTTAACAGGCCTGAGAAATACATATTAGGGCATGTTTTTGAATTACTCTTGTTTGAATAAGCTTGAGGACTAGGGCATCAACAATATCATATAATGTAACTCCATATTTCTATTCTAGCATCCAATACCATCTCTTTATTTTTCTTTGTTGATGGCATTTGATATATTTGTTATTAGCCTGATAACACAAGGCTATGGCACGTTATTGAAGGGTCTAAAATCATATTTGAAGCATACCACTATCGATATAGTACAAACACATCATTTGCGTTGGATGGCATGTTGGCCTCATTGCTAGCTGTGTTTATCTCTTGTCGCCTCAGTGTGGAAACTCTTTGATTGATGTTGATGTCACTGCATATGCATAGCCTGAGAAACCAAACAATGTTGCTACTATATACATTCGACATCTTTGCTGAAAAAACCCGAGAGACCTAACATTGTCCATCGAGGGCATAAATATATAGAACATGTTATGATTAACATTGTTAGCTTTGTATGGTATTGCCACTATTATCCTCTTATGTTCTTGAAGAGCCCGATAACACATGGCTAGGTATCACAACATTGTTATGCTCCTTGTGTTCATTGCTCTGTTGCAGCCTGAGATGCATATGCTTTGATATTTCTGTTTGAAAAGCTGTGGACTGGGCATAACATTTTGCTATTTTAGCCTTATGATACTTGATGACTATGGGTAGGATACTGGATTTGCGTCTTTGGAATTTTATGTTGGCATCGTGCATATGGTTTCACTATTATTTGATTTAAAGGCAATGCTCTATTATCTAGCATTCTAGATTCATATACCCTATTGTTGCACTATTGATCACCACTAGAGCCTGTACATTGATTATGCTGTGTATTCCCAAAGGCACATATCCAGTTCAGACTTGTTCATTATCAGCTTCAAATTGCTCATGCACTAATTCCTATACATGAAGGATAATACATTTTTTGCCCATTGACTATCAAGCCCTGTTAATTGGCATATAATGCAGATTTTATAGATTCATGCCACAACATCATTTATAGAATGAAGATTTAAGCACATGTATGCCATAATGTCAATGCATTGAGTTTTTATCTTTGAAGCATTATTTTTTGTACCTTTTCTAAACATGTGGATTGTGTGCCCTCGACATGTATGTGCCATCTGAACACCTATGTAATAGAGTGCCTTATCTTCTTCATAGATCTGTGTACTCTGTCATTAGCTCTGTTCTGTTCATAATTCATGCTATCTTAATATGCTGTGAATGCCTCCTGGATCTGGTTCATGCCTTGTTTCACCATGCTCCATTTGATTTTTCTTGTGATCCATGAGTGTTCCATTGACACTACTCACTTACTAAGTGCCCCCTATATGATTAGTGCCTCTCCTTGAGATGGTTAGGGTTGCCAGAAACTCTGTGGGAATAGAGCTTCTGACAACCCTCACCGGTTTAGTGTAGGGTACTAGGATACTCAATACTGATCATGGGTGTTCTTGGCCTCTGATGTGGTCTCTCTCCAAGAGATTTGAGATCCTCCCGATAGAGCAGAAATCACAAGGCATCATCATTCATCTGGATCCTGGTATTCTACTATTTTTTATGAATCAACTTCTTCTATCTCTGCACATGGAACAAACATATTAGTGAAAATAGTGGTATTTCTTTTATTTATAGATCCTCCTTAATGCACATGCCTTGAGCACAACCCATGCCAGAGGTGTATAGCTGAGTACATGTATGCATGTTTGTAGATGTTGTGGCACCAGGCATTGTTTAGATCTGAAGGATCTAACCCACTTTGTTTCTCTCCTTTTCTTCTCTATAGGTACAGGATCGTAGGAGCACACCAAGAACATAGAAGATCAACTCACATTACCAGGCAATGTTTGGTACCCCTTCATCTAGCTCCATTAATTCTATATACTTGCACTCATTTATGCAATTCTTGCATTTGCTATGGTCACGGCATGTGTGAGCTATATGAATGTTTCCTTTTTAGTTCTTTCCTTTCTGTACAACATACTCAGGATATGACATGTAATCTTAGATGTAGTAATTTATCTTTCCCTTTCATGTACTTGCAATGAATGAACACAAATCTAATCAAGATCACATAATAATGAAAAGTAGGGTATAGAGCTCATCTAGTAATTAGGCTTTCAAAATGTGTCAAAAATATGACAACATTGACTTTTTGACCCAATTTTCCCAACACCTCAAAATTCCATGAAAATTGCACCCCTAGCTAATTTCAACATCCTAGATCCATTTTCGGACTCGAAATCAAAATTTGAGTTAATCTTGATAGTCAAAATCGCATTTCAAAATTTTCTCTTCTTCTGCGTAGTTGGCTGACCTTTTGAGGCCTGATCCTTCGATCTTTGTTGGGGCATCTTTATTTCTTCACCCCCATCTCTTCCAACCTCCTAGTCTATCATTTTTTTTCACTCACTTCATTTCTCTAAGGTTTGACTTCATCTTTTTAGTAAAACTAGGGCATGTCTTCATTGCTTAATGGTTATCCTATCATCCATCATCTTCGATCATGATTTCTACTGCTTTGATCATCTTTTATCAATCTGCTATTCTCCTCTACCTGATTTCGATTTTGATTCTGAGGGGGCAGTACCTATTGGATTTAATCCTTGATTTTCTTGATTCAACTATCTTTTTATGAGCTTTCTCTTAGCTTGAGATTTTTATCTCTTATTTTGGATGTGATCCCAAAATGAACTTATGTCCAGAATCTTTTGTTTATTTTTGTCTGGGCGTGTTCCCAAAATGAACACACGTCCAAGTTGTTTTGTGACCCCACAATGAACTCACATTTCAATTCTTCTTTGACCACATGTGTTCCTAAAATGATCACACATTAGTCAAAGAGGGGCAAATGTATGTACCCTAAAATGGTCACCGAGACTTTGGGCCCCCATTCAGCAATTTATCAAATCCCTGAAACAATATTTTCAAAAATCAACATTTTTCAATTATATCAATTTCCTTGATCAAATCCTTTTTATCATTTTCAATTATTTTCCTTGGGCTAACCATTTTATCCTAAGTCTTTATTTATTAAAAGGAATATTTCCTCCCCTTTTAATAAATAAAAAGCCCCACCTTTTCCTCTTATCCTAAGTTGCACAAATAAAGCATTATTCCTATTTTACAAAAAGGGAAAAAACACTTTTTGTCTCATATGGACACAAAAGTCAACTCTTATTTTTCCCATTGGAGGATATTTGTGCACATGGATTTCTCCTCTTTGATGCTCCACCGTTGATTAAATCTTTTGCCTCTTAATCTCCATGGTCCATTCCTTTTCATTTCCTATAAAAGAAGAGCTCTTTTTCGCATTTGCATATCCATCTCTTTTATGCTAATGTTATGCTGCAAGTTTTCTAGGTCATTTGGAGCTCTTTGAAGACATTGTTGTTCCATTTCATTTAGCTTGCTTTCTTTCTTTCATAGTTGCACAATTATGGCATTCTTAGTATAGAATTTCTTTATGCTATAGATTAATCTCACATAGTTTAATTAGGAGGGATTGTAAGACTTTTACTTTCCTTTCATAGACTAGTTTGCACTTCCATTTTCATAGACTAGCTTGCATCCTCATTCTTAATCTAGTTTGAATTTGCATTTCATAGTGATTCTTGGAGATATTGACACTCTTGCCCTTGTCTTCAATTTTGGAATCTCTCATTGTGTGGTTGACTAGCAAAGTCATAAGTTTATTAGCTCTAGCTGAGAGTAATTTTATAATCTTGTAACTCCATACATAGAGAGCTCTAGGTCGCTATTGAAGGTTTCCCTTTCATGGATTTCCTTTGATGTAATGATTTAGAGAAGTGCACTGCTTTTGTGTGTACAGTGGTCGCACTACAACAATGTTCTCCCACATCCATATCTGAGTGAGAATAGCTCCACATGCCCAAGTCCTACTCTCCCAATAGACTATCTCATGGAGCTCATGGTACATGTTTGCAAGGTTGGCTAGCCCCCATGCCATCTGTCGTGGGTGTGTAATCAAATCTACCACTAACCTCCCCAGCCCAATGGAAAACCATTCTGACTCCTATCAATAATAAGGGCCTATGCTACAATAGAACAAACAATGTATGGCATCGGGAAATCCCTAGCA
Organism: Chamaecyparis obtusa; assembly: GCA_027943335.1. Classification (NCBI taxonomy): domain Eukaryota; kingdom Viridiplantae; phylum Streptophyta; class Pinopsida; order Cupressales; family Cupressaceae; genus Chamaecyparis; species Chamaecyparis obtusa. Next base: position 511,391 of record BSBK01000849.1, read on the forward strand.
AAGTCCTCCATCAACCGATCCCAGCTAAGGTGTCTATCCACAAAAGTAACATCTTGAAAGATATCCTGCATGATCTACCTCCCCTCTATTGGATCCTGATCATAGTTCACCTGTGCCAACAAAAAATCATGTCAATGTCTATCATATGGAAACTTTACATCTATGACTATCTACAAACATGATTATACTTATAGGATCTCCATGGCTCAGAACCCGTAGGATCCGATAGACATCCTCTAGGCTAATCATAGCCTCTCTAGTGGGAAAGTGGAAGGTGTTATGCTCACTATGCCACCTCTCAGCCAAAGCTATAAGCAACCCATGATCAGCCCGAATATGGGGCATCTGCCCTAGATCATCGAGATCCCAAATGCATCAAAGTCTAGTCACTCAAGGCGCTCTAACGAGCAGCGCTGGAAAGTGCTCCTACAAACCATTAACCCAAATCAGATGTTAGACAATATCATGATGTATAAAATCAGTATAAAACATCCTAAAAAGAAAATGTTGTATGGACCCATGTCATTTTTCTCAAAAACATTAAAACATGTCATTTTTCTATACTGTGCGATACTATTTTTTGACTAAGTATCATGTGATACTTTCTTCACTAGCAGTACGATGGTATCATTTCCTATGATACTTCACATAGAATCACACAATATTTCATCCAGTATCATGTGATACTGGATTCAATATCAATGGGACACTATTTTGACCCATGAAGTATCGCATGATAGATATCCTCAAAGGGTACGATACTTAGAAAGTATCGTACGACTTTTCGTATGAAGAAAATTTGAAAAGTTTTAAAAATATTAAAAATATGTTTTAAATTAACATTAATGCTCATAAATGACCAACAAAGCAAGTTTTTCTAAAAACATATTGGGGTACCATACTGTGGGGGCCGGTTGTGCAACCGGGGGCACTCAAATTGATGCCTATACACCAGGATCACTGCTTGCTGGGCCATTTTCTCTCTCTAAGCTCTAAATATTCTCAAATCACTAAAAGACAAATGATTTTGAAAATGGCCTTTATACCCCCTTTTATAGCACTTTGAATTTTTGACCTAATTTTCAAAACACCTCAGAATTGTGCAAAAATTGCACCCCTAGCTAATTTTGACATCTTGGATCCATTTTCAGATCGAAATTGAAATTTGAGTTCATCTTCATAGTCAAAATTGCATTTCAAAACTTCACCCTCTTTTGCGCAGTTGGCTGACCATTTGAGGCCTGATCCTTCGATCTTTGTTGGGGCATCTTTATTTCTTCATCCCCATCTCTTCCAACCTCCTAGTCTTTCATTCATCTTCATTCACTTCATCTCTCTAAGGTTTGACTTCATTTTTATCCTATATCTTTCTCAATCAAATCTAGTCAAACTGGGGCATGTCTTCACTGCTTGATGGTTATCCTATCACCTTTCACCTTCGATTATGATATCTAGTGACTTGATCAAGTTTATCATTTTGTTGTTCTCATCTACCTGATTTTGATTTTGATTCCGAGGGGGCAGTACCTATTAGCTTTAATCTTTGATTCAACTTATCAATCATCTTTTCTTGAGATTCTTATCTCTTATTTGAGACTTGATTATCACCTAGCTATACAGGTGTTGGTCTTGTGTTTCAGCTTATCTTTGTTAGCTTTTTCTATGCTTGTCCTAATATGTTCCCATCCATCGAACACATGTCTAGATTGTTTTGTGATCCCAAATCGATCTCACATTTCAACTTCATTCTTTGACCGCATGTGATCCCAAATCAATCTCACATTAGTCAAAGAGGGGAAAATGTATGCACCCTAAAATGGTCGCTTAGACTTTGGGCCCCCATTCAGCAATTTATCAAATCCCTGAATCAATATTTTAAACAATCAACATTTTTTTCAATTATATCAATTTCCTTGATCAAATCCCAGTTTTATCATTTTTGATTATTTGCCTTGGGCTAACCATTTTATCTTAAAGTCTTTATTTATTTAAAAGAAATTCCCTCCCCTTTTAATAAATAAAACGCCCCTACTTTTCCTCTTATCCTAAGTTGCATAAATAAAGCATTATTGTTATTTTATATAAAGAAGAAAATCACTTTTTGTCTCATATGGACACAAAAGTCAACTCTTATTTTCTCATTGGAGGATATTTGTGCACATGGATTGCTCCTCTTCGAAGCTCCACCCTTGATTAAATCTTTTCCCTCTTAATCTCCATGGTCCATTCCTTTTCAATTCCTTTAAAAGGAGAGCTCTCTTCTCATTTTAGCATCCAACTTTTTATACTAACTATATGCTGTAGGATTTCATGGAGACTTTAGATCTTTTGGAGATCATTCTTGCATTCTAGTTTCTTTCTTGCATCATAGCTTTCATGGCATCTAGCTTAGTTTCCTTTATGCTTTAGATTAGTTCACATAGCTTAATTAGCAAGGGTTTTTAATACTTTCCTTTCATAGTTTAGCTTGCATCTTCATTCTTAGCTTAACTTGCATTGCATTACATTTCCATTGTTGATTCTTGTGGATATTGGCATTCTTTCCCTTGTCTCTTTGAATCTCCCATTGTGTGGTTTACTAGCAAGGTTGCATGCTTCAATAGTTCTAGCTGAGAGCACCATCAATATCCTTGTGACTCCATGCCTAGGGAGCTCTAGGTCGCTTTCTCAAGGTTTCCCATTCATGGATTCCCTTGGAAGTAATGACTTAGAGAAGTGCACTATTTAGTGTGTACAACTTGTGCCATTAATGTGCTATGAATGTGCTTCTAGTCCCTTTGTTCCATAGGCCAACACCCTCTTGCTTCTTTTTCTATCAAAAACAATTTGCACTATATGAGAAAAAATTATTTTGATTCTATAGTTGGGAAAACTATATTGTTCTTGCCTACTATTTTGGCCCTTTCATAAATATATCATTTCCTTATTTCAACATGTCATTCACTTTGAGAAAAAAAAATTGAAGGATGAATTATACAATAGCCTAAGGGAATATATTGATATGTAGATAGGAACTTGAATCCCCACTCAAATGGCATGATATTTCGACATTCTAAACATGCTATATTGGTATCAATTCTCGAATCATAAACTATATGATTTTTCACTAGATGCTAAATGCCCTAATACTTAATTGAAGCACCTTCCTAAGATTTCTCCACTTATGAAAATAAGAATAATGGGATCATGATAAGGAATAGAAAAAATACTAATAGTACTTGAGGTAAAAAATCAATCACAAGGGAAAGGAGGTGGTTGATATGCAACTCCACCATCTTTTTCTAGTTTTATCAAATTACTATAAATGTTTTATTTCATATGAAACAACAACTAGTTCCTAACATCAAGAACATATTAATTGAGTTTAAATTTCTTAAAAAGATGATTATTTCTTAAATATATACAACTCGCAAATAATTATATCTTAGATAATATGTAAAGTTATTAATGATCTTGATGATATATCTCGTAATCCTCTTCCATTAATACTATTTCAATCTATTTCAAAATTCTCTAGTTCTAGTTCTCCTTTTACTTGTACAGTAAAATTACAAGAATTTTTTATTCATGGTTTTTCAATCACTTCTAGATAGATCTTTTATCCTAGCAAATGATTTTTAAGGAAATAGACTTAAAAAATATTAAGACTTTGAGGGATGGGCATGCTTTTGAGTGGAAATTACATTCAACATATAGAAAAATAGAAATACTAAATTATTTTAAGGTGGTTTTAAGATTATTCATTTTCCCACATACACTAATTCTATAATATATGGGTTTAACACTTAGTGTGTTGGTTATGTGGTGGTTTTGTTATTGTGTCCACCAAGGTTCAAACTCACACACTTGTGTCTTATCATCACACACTTGTGTCTTAATTCAGATCCAATGTTCTCATGGGTTTAAGCCCCATCTTTGTTAAATGGGGACGAGGTGCCTCATTTGTGATCTCACCGATTCATAATTCTAGGTCAAAATCATTTCACCAAGGATCAAAGGGCATGTCATTTTTATCATTGTTCTTTATATAGACAATTACTTCCCGCATCCATTTTTGTATTTTAGCTATTATCACAAGTCTCTTTTCTTGATTGATACTAGATTGTGGTATTTATGATATCCCTATTTGAATATTAAAAGAACTTATTTTTTCACATTGAAATAAGATATTTGCATTGGTGTACAAACTAAAATATCACATAGCACTCATGTACATGAAAGGTTTATGATTTTTTATTCAAGGTTTTACAACTGTATTTATAGAAAATTTAGTAATGAGCCTCACAGAAAACCCTAATGGTGCACAAAAAAATAAGTTAAGATTATTAAAGCACTCCTCAATATTTGTTTATTTCTCTTTAATGACCTTTATAAAAAGAACAAATGAAATAAAACCCTTTTTTTAGAAAAACTTAAAGATAAAGATACTACTTTCATGAATCAATCCAATATTATCCCTAATTAATTATAATTGATAGATTTTCTATATTAAAATGGCATTCCACAAGACTTAAGTGAAACATGTCTTAGATGTTTTCACACCGAGCCAAAAATATGCTCTAATGTATAGGTATTCTATTTAGGATGGCATTCCCAAGCTCAAAGAAAAATTTGTCTTAGGATTTTTTAGCCTATGACTTTGGCAGTAAAATATATGCTCTAATGCTATATTGTGCATCTATGGTAAAGTTGATGGTTTGAATGTTTCTCCTTCCTAAATCTTATTGAGCATTAGGTCAAGCTTTTCTTATGTGGTTGGTCTTGTACTACCTTATACTCTAGGTAGAAATGTCTCTTGTTCATGTGAGTGCCTTCATAATTATCTCCATACTGTTGACTTGAGGTGTGCCTCACACAATTCACCTTAGCATAAACATCGTAGATAGTCTTGCTTACCACATCATCCATTGACATGTTATCGGCCTCATAATTGAAACTTTTCATTGTAATTTTAAGAGAAAGAGATAGTCGAGGATGATATTTTCATAGATGATGAATATCCCTATGACTCTCCTCCTTTGTTTGGTAGGATTACAGTAACTATATAGTGATATGACAATTTTCTTTGATCTCTTAAGTTTTACACCAAACTGTAAAGATGTGATTGAATTCTACAATGTTTTATTTTATATAAATACAAATGTATATTATTCATCAATTAAAAAAAAAGGAGCTTATTGTGATTAATATTGATAAATAAATTTACAAGAGATATTAAAATGGCTCATCCTAGCTTTGTGGTCTGCTAGGGTTTTTTACCTTGTGTCCATTTTCTATTGTCTTCTCTGTTGGTGTCCAAAATGACTCTTATGCTCTAACAGGCTGCAAGTATACCCTTAGAGGATTTTAGGAATGGTTAGCTCCAAAATGAAAAAGGGCTTAGGGTAACTGGACCAACTATAGGGACAAGACTGTCCTCTTCTTCTTTTGGCTCTACAAAACCAAGGCAGGTGCACCTAACCTAGTATAAAATATGCTTCATACACCAAGAACTAGGCTTGTAAAATAGATAAATGGGTAGTAAGAAAGTACTAAGTATCAACCACACACATTGACTTTCCATTGCTATGGGGTAGAACTACAGACAACCAAATGCTTAAAATCTAGGGAATGGTTCTTAATTTTATATGTTTGAATCATAACAATAGCAATCAGTATCTGTTAATAAAGAGATAATCATTCAGGCCAGTGCCTCATCCATTGGGCAAGATCTCCTAGAACATGACTGCTACACACACTAGACAATAGCTGAGATTCCAAGCCATAAACACATTTATAATATCCCTTAATACTTATATGAAATCCTCACATAGACAAGAGATAGACCTATGCCTCATCTTAGAGCATCATTTAATCTAATCCTAGATTAGAACTGAAAAATGAAGACATATACATGGATAAATATGTAATGAGCTAGAAAACTTAAAATATATCTGAAATGACATAGAGGAGAGATAAGGATCATATATTTGCATTAAGTGTGAAGAATCCTTAAGTGTAAACAATCAAACCAGAGGAGTCAAGCTTGCAAATTACAACTTAGACCTACAACTTTCTCTTTGTCATCAACAAAAAACCAATTACCAAAATGTTACAATCCTAACTGGGCAGAAGACTCACAAACTCCCAATACCCTCAAAGTGATCATGAAAATCCCTTTATACCAAGGTTACAATGCAAGCATAATGATCATTTGAAATTTCAAAATCACCTAACCCCACCAAGAAATAAACACCAGACAAGACAGGGGTCGAGCCATGGCAAGAAGCTCAAATAGTCCAATCAACCAGCTGCAAACACTTCTCGAGCCCAAAATTGTAATCATTCCTCATGGTACAAATCCCTCTACAAACAACCACCAAGCACCCTGGACCACACCGTAAATCACTTCCCACCAAATAGAGTCTTTTCTACATTCAATTCCATAAAAATATGGTACGCTCTGTCACTGGAAATTCATAGAAAATCAAACTTGAAACAGCAATGGTCACAAGCATCTCACAGGCTTTAAGTTTCTCAAACCACTTTTCCCTTAGCCGCACAATCACGCTATCATAGACCTTGACTACCATAGGAAAATGGGCCTCAATTCATGCTTGGTCACATGATCACATAGCTCAAAAATGGGCTATGTGAACATGCGACACCCGCTATCCACATGCCATCTCCAACTACCGATGCCAGACCACTACCACAAAAGGGTATGTTGCATGTTCACAAGCTAGAAAATTGGCTCACATGAACATGCGATAAGCTGCTACCATGCACCCCACCGGCCGTCAAAACACCACCAAGAATCCAAGCCTGGGCCCACGTTCAAAACTTAACTTCCCACCAGCATGGACCAATCAGAAATCGCCATGCGTCCACCTACCAACAGGACCACCAAGCAAACACAGACGGCCCAAAGGACACATGGCACCCCATCGCATGATTGTATAGCCTAGAGATGGGCTATGTGAACATGTGACACAACATTCCCTTTACCCTACCACAACCGTCACCACATCCGGCACCACCACCGCATGGAAATAACACCACCGCAACCGCCACGGACATGTGGCACCCTGTCGCATTATCGAATAGCCTAGAGATGAGCTATGCGAACATGCGATAGCCTATAAACTGCTACTGGAATCGCCAAGGGTACCACAACTGCCACCACAACCGGTATGTCACATGATCGCAAGCTGTGGAAATGGCTCTTGCGATCATGTGACAAGACCATGAGACCGCCACAACAGTCCAATAGAACACTGCCACATGTCCACCTCTGCAACTGTGACACCAAACCTAGCCCCAAGGACATGTGGCAAGCAGTCGCATGATCGCATAGCCAAATTCTAGGCTTTGTGACCATGCGACAGCCACTCATAGGCTGCCACATGTCCACCTCCTCTGCATCTCCTGGGCCCACTGCCGAAATGTCATCACACCACCAAACAACAACAAAAGACAATGGGCCCCATGCAGACAGATGGAAAGTGGTCGTATGATTGCATGTTAGAAAAATATGACATTCGACCATGTTATAGCCTATAAGATTGTGCCATTTGTCCCCCCTCTGACACCGGGCCCACCAAATAGAAGCAATGCTAGAACATACAAAATCCATAGTAGGTGCATGATCACATGGGTAAGGAATATTCCATGCAATCACACACCGACCATTAATCTCCTCCCACTGGCCCCACATCATCTCACTTGCAGGGTTAAGAAAGATGAACAAGGAGAACTGGCAGAAAGGAAGACAGGCAAGGTCGAAAACATAGTGTTTTCGGTGAAAGATCGAAAACACACAAATTTTTCAACATGACACAAAGGCAAACAAGGAAGCTGAAAACATTGAGGGTTTTATGTAGGCCAAAAAGGTCGAAAACAATGTGGACTTTTGAAAACATAGTGGGTTTTCGACACTGTGGCAGAATTTTTATTTTGCTTCCCGCGGACCTTAAAAATTAAAAAAAATTTTGGGTTTTACAAAGTAGGAGACGCAGTTTGGACCAGAGCAAGGTGACAACACTAAAAAGCACGGGGGAGGACACAAACTATCAAACATTTAGGGGAGAGGCCAACTTCACAAGATTTTGCAATGACTGGAAAAAATGGCCTAACAGTAGCTCTAGTTAGGGATGCATGCCTCCTGCAGGCATGGCAAGGATTCAGAATCACTGGGAGAGTAGACCAACCACTGGACAAAAATAGGGAACCCAAAAATGTAGGGAACAGGAAAACACTCAATAGGAAGGGGAAAGACTATTTACAAAGATTTACAAATATGTACAACTAGGCTCAAGGCCCCAAAATTATGATCAATACTTGCCTCTGTCAAACAAAAAAATTTCATCTCCAGACAGCAGAGACAAACTGAAAATTTTTCTTCCATGTGACAGAACACAATTACATCCACCTTTCGAAAGCTTAAGACAAAGATTGCTAACACATTTCTCATGGGGGCTGGAAAGGTAATCATACCAATTCTAAAAATACTGTGGCATAAGCATGTTGCAGTCAAAAAGGGAAATGCTGAAAGAGCTGCAAGATGAACCATCCTCAATCCTGTCAACAAACCCAGAAATTCTACCATCCACATGGAAAGAAAAACACTCCAGCTCTATCAAACTATCATTGCAATTGCTATCAGACCCATTCATACCATAAGTTTGCACCTCCAAGGAGAAGATACACTGATCTTCATGCAAACACTGAGGGGACTCACCACATGGGACATCATCATTAAACATAGGAGCAACCTACATCATGTTAGCATTTGGCAAAACCAAAAATTGTTGAAAGGTGGGAAGAGAAACATCAACCTATCCATGAGATGGTGGAGCTTGAGTAGCTAAGAGACCATCCTTCCATGGCTTAGCAAGAGATTCAGAATCAGAAAAGGATTCAAAATCTATACAACTCTCCCAACTAGTATTCAGTACCACATCAGGAACACTTGCATTATTTGAAGATGAACAAACACTGATGACTTCATCATCTGATATATCATACTATACCTGGTTTGCATTCAATAGTGCTGGGGTAGCAAAAGAATCAGAGGCACACATGTCAAAGTCAAATCCCATTGACTCATGTGCCATATCAAAATCAATGTGTGTTGGATGTAAGAACCCAAAGCCATCTCCCCCTAAATATCTGAGATACTCACAAGACAAGAGGTCTGAAATTTGTTCACTGTGAAGTGAACAACTATCCTCAAGAGCATCATCTTTTGCCAAACAATCATCAGAAAAACTTTCATCTATCCAATCCTCTTCCTCATCTGACTGATTGCATAAACTCTCTATCCCATATTGAGAAAAGGCATCACTTTCATGACTGCAAGAAAGAGTGTCAACTCCTGACACATCTCCTTCATAAATTTCATCACTCTCAATATCAACACTACTGAGCAAAGCCCCAAGTGCATCCTCAAGTTCAAAATCAGCATCACCAAGAACCCAATCCCTGATACACCCATAATACTCATCCCACAAGGCATTTGATCAACTGGTTGACTCAGGAAAGAAAAGTTTCAGGAATAAACCAATGAAGTCAAACTCAGGAAACTCAACATCCTCAGGAAGCTCATCATATACTTCACAGAATATATCATAGAACAAGGGTATGGGTAAATCCTTTCTACACCCCACCTTCAAACTAACTAATCTTATGCAATCCCTAAGGATGCCCTGATCTAATAATGCAAGCTCCTTATCCATTAAACTTAATGCAATACTTCCACATAATCTTGCCAAACTACAACTAAAAACTTGAAGTATGCTAACCTCTGATTTCACCTTATCCTTCTTTTAGTGCTTGACCACTTTATAAGGAACATTTAAAACTTGCAAAATACCTAGGAAAAATCCTGTAGCAGAAAACCTTTGGCTGGAAGGCAGGGCAGATCCTGAGCTCACCTTGAAACTCCATCAAATAACTTTGTCATGCAGAGCCACCACCTCCTTGAGAGGAAAATGTTTCACCATTTCTTCTTCCAACCAACACAAAGCTACACCAGGTATACACACTGCTTATCAGAAGGAACACTGATCAAATAGAGACAAATCAGAGCCGCCACTCACAACTAAGTGAGAAAATTTGCAAATGCTAATTTTGTATCTGACTCTTTTCAATGGCTACCAGAGATTATGATTTCCTTAACAGGATTTGTTGTTTCTTCCCCAGCAGAGTCACCATCTTGTTGGTGACTCAGATGGGCCAAACCAATCTGGTCAAAAGATATTGACTACTGCAAAATAACTACAACCAGAGACCTTAATAGGATTTCATCATGTTCTTCCCCAGAAGAGTCACCATCTTTTTGGTGTCCAAAATGACTCTTATGCTCTAACAGGCTACCAGTATACCCTCAGAGGATTTTAGGAATGATTATCTCCAAAATGAAAAAGGGCTTAGGATAACTAGACCAACTATAGGGACAAGACTGCCCTCTTCTACTTCTGGCTCTGCAAAACCAAGGCTGGTGCACCTAACCTAGTATAAAATATGCTTCATACACCAAGAACTAGGCTTGTAAAATAGATAAACGGATAGCAAGAAAGTACTAAGTATCAACCACACACTCATTGACTCTCCATTGCTATGGGGTAGAACTACAGACAACCAAATGCTGAAAATCTAGGGAATGGTTCTTAATTTTATATGTTTTAATCATAACAATAGCAATCAGTATCTATTGATAAAGAGATAATCATTCAGGCTAATGCCTCATCCATTGGGCAAGATTTTCCTAGAACATGACTGCTACACACACCAGACAATAGCTGAGATTCCAAGCCATAAACACATTTATAATCTCCCTTATATGAAATCCTCACATAGATAAGAGATAGACCTATGCCTCATCTTAGAGCATCATTTAATCTAATCCTGGATTAGAACTTAAAAATGAAGACATATACATGGATAAACATGCAATGAGCTAGAAAACTTAAAATCTATCTGCAATGACATAGAGGAAAGATAAGGATCATATATTTGCATTAAGTGTGAAGAATCCTTAAGTGTAAACAATCAAATTAGAGGAGTCAAGCTTGCAAATTACAGCTTAGACCTGCAACTTTCTCTCTGTCATCAACAAAAAACCAATTGCCAAAATGTTACATTCCTGACTGGGCAGAAGACTCACAAACTCCCAATACCCTCAAAATGATCATGAAAATCCCTTTATACCAGGGTTACAATGCAAGCATAATGATCATTTGAAATTTCAAAATCACCTAACCCCACCAAGAAATAAACACCAGACAAGACAGGGGTCGAGCCACGGCAAGAAGCTCAAACAGTCCAATCAACCAGCTGCAAACACTTCTTGAGCCCAAAATTGTAATCATTCCTCATGGTACAAATCCCTCTGCAAACAACCACCAAGCACCCTGGACCACACCGCACATCGCTTCCCACCAAACAGGGTCTTTTCTACATTCAATTCCATAAAAATATGGTACCCTCTGTCACTGGAAATTCACAGAAAATCAAACTTAAAACAACAACGGTCACAAGCATCTCGCGGGCTTGAAGTTTCTCAAAGTACTTTTCCCTAAGCTGTGCAATCATGCTGTCATTGACCTTGATTTCCACAGGAAAATGGGCCTTAATTCATGATTGGTCGCATGATCGCATAGCCTGGAAATGGGCTATGCGAACATGTGACACCCGCTATCCACATGCCATCTCCAACTATCGACGCCAGACCGCTACCACAAAAGGGAATGTCACATGTTCTCAAGCCAGAAAACTGGCTCACGTGAACATGCAACGAGCCACTACCATGAGACAAGCCGCTACCATGCACCCCACTAGCCGTCAAAACACTGCCAAGAATCCAAGCCCGGGCCCGCGTTCAAAACTTAACTTCCTGCTAGCACGGACCAATCAGAAACCACCACATGTCCACCTACCAAAAGGACCACTGAGAAAACATAGATGGCCCCAGGTACACATGGTGCCCCGTCACATGATCGCATAGCCCAGAGATGGGCTATGCGAACATGCAACACAACATTCCCTTTACCCTGCCGTAACCGTCACCGCATCCGGCACCGCCACCGCATGGAAATAACACCACCGCAACCACCACAAACATGTGGCACCCTGTCACATGAGCGCATAGCCTAGAGATGGGCTATACAAACATGTGGCAACCTGCAGACTGCTACCGAAACCACCAAGGGTACCACAACTGCCACCGCGACTGATATGTCGCATGATCGCAAGCTGTGGAAATGGCTCTTGCGATCATGTGACAAGGCCATGAGACCGCTGCAACAGGCCAATAGAACACTGCCACATGTCCACCTCTACAATCACAACACCAAACTAAGCCCCAAGGACATGTGGCAAGCGATCGCATGATCACATAGCCAAATTTTGGGGTATGCGACCATGCGACAGCCAATCATAGGCTGCCACATGTCCACCTCCTCTGCATCTCTCAGGCCCACCACCGAAACATCATCACACCACCAAACAGCAACAAAAGACAACGGGCCTCATGTGGATAGATGGAAAGTGATCACATGATCATATGTCAAAAAAATCTGACATGTGGCCATGCGACAGACTAAAAGATCGTGCCATCTATCCCCCCTCTGACACCGGGCCCACCAAACAGAAGCAACGCTGGAACATACAAAATCGACGGTAGGTGCATGATTGCATGGGTAAAGAATATTCCATGTGATCACATGCCGACCGTTCATCTCCTCCCACTGGCCCCACATCATCGCACTTGTGCAGTTAAGAAAGATGAACAAGGAGAACCGACAGAAAGGAAGACAAGCAAGGTCGAAAACAAAGTATTTTTGGTGAAAGATCGAAAACACATAGTGTTTTCAGTGAAAGATCGAAAACACACAAAGTTTTCAACATGACACAAAGGCAAACAAGGAAGCCAAAAATATCAAGGGTTTTATGCAGGCCAAAAAGGTCGAAAACAACATGGACTTTTGAAAACATAGTGGGTTTTCGACACTGTGGTAGAATTTTTATTTTGCTTCCCGTGGACCTTTAAAATTAAAAACTTTCTGGGTTTTGCAATGTAGGAGATGCAGTTTGGACCAGAGCAAGGTGACAACACTGAAAAGAATGGGGGATGACACAAACCATGAAACATTTAGGAGAGAGGCCAACTTCACAAGATTTTGCAATGACTGGAAAAAATGGCCTAACATTGTCCTTCGCACATACTGTAGTTATTGCAGAAAATAGCCCAGTATATATGGCTTCGGCTACTTCCCACCAAGTAGTTGATGCTAGTGGTGGTGTGGTTTTGGATAGCAATGGTGCTGCCAAGAAAATGTCTGTGCAAATTTGTGCCCAAAGTGTTTCAGGAGGTATGGCCCAGCCTGATATATTACCTATTAATGAATTCAATGGTGCTTGCACTTGGCTTGAAACACATACCCTAATTGGCTATTTTCTGGGTCACAACCCTCCTGAACATGTTCTCAAGGATTAGGTTGCGAAGAGCTAGATTCCTCACAGAATTTACTTGGATGGCATCCAGAGCCTCACCAAAGGCTTTTTTCTTTTTCTCTTTTCTAACCCCTCCCACGTGGATGCTATTTTTGTCAAAGGTCCCTAGAACCTCAGGGCCTCACTGTTAATCTTCCAACGCTAGTCTTGCGACTTCTCTGTTTCTGATGACAAGAAGCTTAAAGTCCTAGTGTGGGTAGAGTTCCCTGGTCTTCCCTTACCTTGTTGGCCTTTCATGCATGCCATAACGTAGAAGCTTGATAGGGTTATATGTGTTGAGCATGATTGTTTTCTTAATCTGCGGCCTCAAAAGAGGCTTTGTGTTGAGGTCGACCTTTCTAAGGACCTCAAAGAATCCATCAAGATTTAGGTTGGTGATACCACCTTCACCTAGAAGGTGTTTTATCTCAACCTTCCCAACACTTTTTATTGTTGTTAATTTGAAGAGCATAAGATTAAGGATTTCCCTTTGGCAGTGCCTCGTACCAAGATTCCTCCCAAGGATTTTGGTTCTCAGCCTGTTGAGGTTGGAAATAAAGACTAGGGAAAAAAAGATGAATGGGTTACAGTCGGTCACCATAACAAGCCCCACAAGAAGCCTATTTCGGCTTCTGCTTCCCATCTGCCACCTTTGGATAACACGGTTTCTTTGGAAACCCCTGTTATCAAGGTTTCAAACCCTATTTCTTAGGGGAAAAAAGTTTCCAACTCCTAGGTTATCGTTCCTCCAGCCTGCATGCCTCCGTCAGCCGTTGAGATTGTTTCTTCTAGTTCTTTTTGTCGCTCTTGCAGCCCTTCTTGGGGTGCTAAGACTAAGTTTGATGGCATGTAGGAAAAATGACGTAATATTTCTTTGGATTTTTTTGGGTCTGCTTTTTCCCTAGGATATTTATCTAAGAGTTTTGATTCCCTTTGGGACGAGGATAGAATGGACAACATTGTTCTTCCATGAAGTACATCTCATGGAATATTTGTGGGTTGACAAACCTACACAAAAAAAAAATTTGTAAGGGATTTGCATCAATTTTTTTGTCATCTAGATGTTTTATGCCTCCAGGAAGTTAAGATTCCAGGTTTCATGCTTGATGCTACTTGTAAAGTTATTTGGCCCAAAATCCTTTCTCTATGCTCTCAGCACAAGGCTGGTCGAGGTGGAGTTGTTACTCTCCTTTCTCCTTGTTGGCATTCTTTTCTGGTTAGCCATCGTTCTGACCCCATGCAAAGAACTATTTGGGCCACTTTCATTATTGAGAATCATTATTTTGGCATAGTTAATGTTTATGCTCCCAATGATGTTGTTGAGAGATCTCAGCTGTGGTGTTGGCTTGCGGATTCTTTGCCACCTGCTACCTCGATTATTTATGGGGACTTTAATATGGTGGAGATGACATCTGACAAGGATGGCTTCTTGCCTTTTCAATGGACAATTGGTGAAAGAGAAGCCCGATATTACATGCATAATAAATTAGGGTTTTTTAATCCCAATGTGGACTACCGTCATTCTAATGGGGTCTGGTACACTTGGTCTAATTATAGGGCCTCCTCTAACAAAATTCATAAAAGGCTTGATTGTGCTATGCTCTCAGCTCAATCTTTTTTCTCTTTTTCTGAAAAGTAAGCCTTACCGGTCACTCCACTTGTTGATGTGACCTTGTCAGACCACTTTACCATCTAATTTAATATTATTTGGAAGATAGCTAAGGCTAGGCCTCCCACCATGAAATTTTATTTTAATACTTATTTCCTTCATCATCCTTCTACTATAGCCCACATTCATCGGGTTTGGAACCTTGAGCCTAGAAACACCCACTTGACAAGATGGATTCAATGGTCAAATGACACCATTAGGTGTACGACTTGTTTTTTGCACATCTATAGTAGATAATTGGCCAAATGTCATCGCAGATCCTATGATGTCAACACCAAAGCCTTACGTGTTACCACCGAGGCCTTACCCTAGGACCCTTTCAACCAGAAGCTACAACTCAATCTTGCTAAGTTATGTCATCAGAAGTAGGTGGCTGACAACCATGCTGCTAGATGAGCCCAGATCAAAGCTCATTTACACTGGTTAAAGGTTGGAGACAAAGTTTTGAAAGAATTTTTTACTACCCTCTGTCCTCGGCATACCAGTATGGGCATAACCAAAATCCAAGAAGGGCACACCCTTTTCACGGAGCTTCCTGATGTTTAGCAAGCCTTTGTTCACCACTATGAACAACTTTTTGCTACTAAGGGCCACTCTCCTGCCAGTGTGAAAGCTCTTGCAGAATGTATTACAGTGGTGCCTCAGTGTATCTCCCCTGCCCAGTGTATCTTCTATGATCAACAAATTTCCTTGTAGGATCTTTATTAAGCTATGTTCACCATGGCTGATGATAAAGCCCGGCTTCCCTTGTGAGTTTTACAAAGCCCTCTAGGATGCCATTGGTTCTGACCTTCATCAGGTCTACCTAGAAGCATTTCATACCCAATCTCTTGGGGCTATCATTAACCAGGGGAATACCAAGTTCATTCCCAAATCTAGGGATCCGGAGGACATTTGTAACTGGCGGCGCATCACTTTTCTTAATATCTCCTACAAGATCATTACCAAAGAGTTGGCTCTCAAGATCTGGCACATGCTTTCGTAGATTGTCCACCTTGAGCAAACAAGGGTTTATTAAGTCAATATTTATTCTTGACAACATCATTTATATTTAGGAAGGTATGGAATGGGCTTGTAAGTCTCACCAGAAAGCCCCTTTTTCTCAAAATTGATTTTGCTAAAGCTTATGATCATATTGGATGGCATTTTATCCTTGTAATGCTTCATGCTATGGGTTTTGGTCCTAGATTTATTCAAATTTATGCAGATGCTCTTCAATAATGCCACTTCCTGCATTACCATCAATGGTCTCCAATACTCCACCTTTGGGCTCTTCCATTCCATTCGGCAGGGCTGGCCTCTGGCTCCAACTTTATATGTGTTGGCTGTTGAAGGTTTTGGCTACCTTCTTTCTCACTCCACTTCCATGGGAACTATTTAGGGAATCTACTTGCTAGATTCATCCCAATAGCTGGTGAATGGCCATTTTGCTGATGATTCCTTCCTCACTCTAGCGGAGGACGAAGAGAATATCAAGGTAGCCTTGTAGTGTTTAGACATCTTTTGTATGGCCTCTGGTTCAGCCATTTAGTAGCACAAAACCTTTTGTTATAGACAGTCGGCTCTTCCCGAGCCTCTTTGGCTTTCTCAATTTGGCTGGACCAAGATTCAACATGGGGAAATTTTCCACTTTTTGGGTATTCCCTTTGCATTTCAAGGCAATCCTATTGATCTGTGGAATGTAGTTCTTGCTAAAATTGAAAAAAAGCTTACCTACTAGATCATGAAGTCGCTTTCTCTTATAGGAAAATTCTAGATCTACTCCAAGGTCCTGGCGGCCACGCATGTTTATTACTCCTCTTGTTCGGCTCCCTCCAAAGCCTCCTATAAGAAGCTTGAGAAACTTCTATAGGATTTTCTCTGGGCCTCTGGTATTGATCACCAGGGCTTCCACAGAGTTGCCTAGGATTGTTGTTACCTCCAAAAAATGTTTGGTGGGCTTGGATTAATTGATACCTAGAAGCAAGGGCATGCCCTTTGTGCCAAATGGTTTGTGTGGTGTCTCACAAGAAATGAAGCTTGGAAAATTTTGCTTCGGCACTACATTTTCTCAAGCTTTCCTCTTTACAAGCCTTTCTAGAAGGGGATTAGCTTTCAAACCCTTCTGGTTATGAAGGAGCCCATCTAGATCCAAGGTACTTTTGTCACCAAAAGTATTTGGAGAGCCTGGGAGTCTGTTAAGTGTTGGGTTCGGTGGGCTAGTAATGGTTTCCAGGATGATCTTTCTTTCAACCAGCAGAACATTTGGTGGTCTCATCTCTTTGGTCAATAGGGGACTCCTCTTGCCAGAGTTCAAGGGGTTCATGCTCTTTGGTTTCACAAGTGTGGCATTCAAACCCTAAAAGATCTTTTTTCCAGAGCCACTATGAGTTTCTGATCCTGGGATGATCTCCAGGTTCAATTTCGGCTCATCCTCCCAGATCGTTAGATTTTTGACCTGCTGGTTTCAGTCATCCTGCCCCACCTCCTACATAAATTAGGAATTTAGTTAGTCAGACTGTGGTGGAAAGACTGGAAATGGTATCTTGCTACACCATTCACCAATTACAAGCCGAAGCTTGGGTATTCTTGGCTTATGTCTCATTTGCCCATGATTGATTCTCCCAACTAGCATTGGCATCTCTCTTCTTCTTAGAAGACTTGGGGCTAGAGATTTCCTATTATTTGGGACTCTGTCACTGAGCCTAAAATTGCTCATTTTTCCTGGTGTTTTTTATACTAGGGCTTACCTTTGGGAGCTAGGCTCTGACATATGGGGGTTCCTGACCCTAAATGCCCTTTTTATGGTCACTATGAAACGCTCATGCAGATTTTTTGGTTATGTTGTCATGCCCATAATTACTGGGGTTGGATCCATGACTTCTTTTCTCCTTTTAGGCCTGAACCTTTTTCTTGGCACATGGCTCTTCTTGGTGACTCTCCTAGAATGTCTTCCTAGTACACCCAGATATGGCATACTTTCAAGATAGAAATTTTGTTTACTTTGTGGAAAGACAGAAACATTGTGCTTTTTTCTCACATTTTTCTAGATATTCATGTCTCTCTTTATGCTAAGGCATGTATTTGTAACAATGTCATTGTAATGTCCCTGCCAAGGAACCCATAAGGAATCAGGTCTCATGACCAAAATTGTAACTAAAAATTTATTTTTTTCTAACATTACATCACTACTACTTCACATTTACATTCCTTAAGGTTCCCTTAATGAATTCATTCACTAACATCTTTACATTACTTATCCAAATTGAATTCCATTTCCTTTCTTTACTTTCACATTTTAGAACTAAGAGATAGGGTAAGAAAATAACATTTCACTTGCAAATATATTTCTTACTTTATATACTAATTTCATTTCTCCTTCCTACACATTGAATAACTACTCCTTACAAATTACATCTTAACATAGTAAACATTTTCTTTCATTGCAACATAGGAGAGATAGAAAAGATCATTCAACATTACATTATACATTTCCAATTTTAATCCTTCAAATAACAACCCTTGAAACAAAGCCTAGATTTATCCCTCCCAATTACATTGCTTTTGTTTTCAATTACATCTTTCTGATAATAACTCTCATTACAATAAAAAGTACATGAATGGCCCAAAGGCATTACAACATATCTTTACATTTTCATTTTCAGTAACAATGATACAATATAAAGGTCTTCATAGAATTGAACATATCGAAGTCACAAACTATGAATAGGACCTCAAAATTTTTTTGCCACCCAACCATGTGAAACTGGTGGAGTTCCACCCCCCGTGCTAGGAGATAGAACCAAGATACTCACAAGGCCCTAAGCAATATAAGGCTCAAAAGATAAAGAAATCCAAGATTCAAAAAGAACATAAAATATCATCACACTATAACATAGAGGTCAAGGTTCTAGGATACCGCCTAAGTGAGTGTCATCACACAACCTGTGTATTGGGATCCACCCTGGCAACCATGTAACCCCGGTCCCCCCTTTATGAATAGGGATCCACCCTAGTAGTTACCCATGGTCCCGATACTCCAACAGGACTATGTGGCCATTAACATGTTTTCTTTCATTATCTTTTATTTTCCCCCTTTTCTTAGATTCAATAATAGGTTATCACTTTTTAATTACCCACCCATAGGATCATCTGGTAACCACTTTAGGGTTCCAACACCTATGATGAGCCACTCACCTAGAGTACCTAGTCCCCTACCCATAGACACACAAGCCATGGAAACATCAAATACTTTCAAAAGATCCATCTCATAGGTCTAGAGAGCCCTCCGGTGCACTCAGGCCACCCGAACAAGTCTTGACCTTACATAATGGACTCTACCAAAAAAACAAGTATGAACAAAGGCTTAAAATTAAAACCATGTATAGAAATTCATTAAACCCAACATAAAACTCCCCACAAGCATTTACACAACATTCCATAGCTTATTTCAAAAAATCTAGGGAAATCTCATGTGCCTGAAATTTGGCTAAGTCTGAATTTTTAAGAAATCTCAAAATTAAAAGTTGCATCTTAACTCCTATGAAGCTAAAACCTATCCCAATCATCGCGGAAGGTACCTAAACCCTTTATACAAGTATACCTTAAAGTATAAGAAATTAAATTCTTATACTTAAATGTTATACTTGTATAAAGCCTATTTTTCCTATCTAGATCGGTTCACACTAGCATTCCTATCTTGCTCGGTTAACATTAACATCCCTATCTTGCTCAGTTAACACTACACTGACCTACCTTGGTTATCACTAAACTGACCTAGCTCGATCAACACCAAACCAACTTGGCTCGGTCAACACTAAACTGACCTGGCTCAGTCAACACTAAACCGACCCTACTCAGCTAATACTAGACCGACCTACTTGGCTAATTTACTAAACCGACCTGCTCGGCTAATACTAAACCAACAAAAACTACAAAACACAACTGTCAACTATGTCTTGCAGGTAAAACTAGGCATTATGGGGACTATGGTTGCCCAATTTGAGCATGACCCATTTGAGATCTCCTAATTTCACTTCAGAAACGGCTCATCAATCCATCCTATCTATCTAAAAAATCTGTTCTAGATATGGACAAAGAAAGGTGGTGCACAAACCAACATGGACCAACAAGGTTGAAATAACAGTTCTAAATTCTGGAAGCACTCAAGGATATTTTGGAAAGAAGGGAGATAAAAAGGAGAATACTAAGGATCCTATAGACTAAATTAATCCAAATAAAAGCATCAATTTCATAGAGAAGTCTGCAAGAGGAAAATAGTAAGAAAATGACTACATTTCAATCGTACACCTTCATGACCCTTCCTATTTCTTACTAGATTTCCCTATTTCATTCAACTCTAGATAAACTCATCCTTCCACATGACCATAAACAAAACTATATAATCATACATAATTTAATATCATATCATATGCAAACACCTTCATACACCAATAGAAAGAATGAAGATTCTTCCCAGTTTAGACCCTACCTTGGGTCCTGCGGAGAATCCTCTTCCCTTGACTAGAGAATCTCTGTGAAACTTTGATCCTTGAGTAGATATCCTTCTAGAAATCTTCCTCTAGCAATCAACTCCTAGCAATCCAAAAACTCTCAAACTCACATAAACTTTCACCAAAAAATTCTGGAGAAATCAATTATAGACAACTCAAAAGCAAACAAATCTTCCAAAAATTAACATCCTCCCGCACACAAAAATCTTCAAATATTTATTGCCCAACTATGTGGTTGCAGGAGTTTCTTTACGGGAAGCAACTTCTCCAACTTCCATAGTTGGTTGGAGGAACAACCAAATAATTTCCCATAAAGGCTTAATCAAAGTTTTTAATAAATTTAAATAAAATATCTTTTAAACAAAAACATAACAAGAATAATAGACAAATACCTTTCAAGAAAAACACATAGCACAATAGGAAAACAAGTAGCCTAACTTCTAAGAGGTCTTAAGTTCAACTCCCTCCTAGATAGCTAATCTTACTACAAAGGACATTTTCCTTTTATTATTATTATTTTTACTTTTTATTTAATACATTTATTAAATATACTTTATTTAACTCACTTTATTTACTTATTATAAATAACATACCAATTACACAATTAATGAAAACATACAATTATTATTATTTATATAAGCATGGATATATGCTTGTGCACCCACATATACACATACCTATATAAAATACAAACAATTATAACATAAACTCAAACCAACATCAAATCAAGTCCATAACATAAACTGCATTCCACTTCCCAACTAGGATCACTTCCTAAACAGAATTCTAGGTCCATGGGTAACCTCGGGAGTAATTTGGTTAAATCTCCACACATCAATAGTTCAAGGATTATGAAGGCACGCTCAGACCTGTGTAGCCAGGTGGAGACGATGCCTAGTACCTACATCCTACATCACCAACTGATATGCATATACAAATATATAAATATAAACAGATAGTGGCAAACAAGGAGGGAGAGTGCGACATCATGTGGATCTCCTGTGGGAGTAACTACAACTGCCCCTCTTCATCCTACACTCACATCAACCAATGAACATTAAACCATAATAGGGTTAGTAGGGTTAGATCAATAATATAAACATCATAACACAAATCAATGTAAAACATTTTACTGATAGTTCATTTCTAGCCACTCATCATTAAATTATAACTCATTTAATATTTTCAAATAAACTGCAGTAACCAAATATATATGCTCAAATGTCTCATAAAAGCTAACTAAATAATAATCATAGTCCATCATAAAATCCAAAGTGTCAAAGCAATAGTCTTGTCAATATAACAAAGGAAGATGCTAGGGTGGGCATTACAGTCATGATGAAGATCTAGGTGCAAGCAGATAAAGTGGCCCTTGAGGTTGCTCATTTGTAGGAGTTGCTCCAGCACTAGGGCAATGCCCCTTGTATTGTGGCTTGAGTGCTTCTAGATTCTCTCTCAATTGACCGTACGTCACCTAGGGGATGACATCATAGCTAAAGTTCCTCTACCAGACAATCTAGGACTCTGTGTCAATGGCACTGCCGCTCCACCTCTCCTCCTCCTCGGAGGGATGTGGATTCTGGTTGGCCTCTTGTGCTTGCTTCCACTGCTGTTGTTTTTTCTCAGCTCTCGACCTCTATTCTTTCTAATCAAGACAAGTTCCCCTGCCTGGTGTTGGCTATCTCGCCCAGGCGAGAGGAAGGATAATTGGAAAAAGATGATCCAGAAGATGGTTGGGCTGTTCCTGATCAGACTCCTGGGCCCAATGTTTGGGGCAATCCTGATGATAAAGATCCTCCTCCCTCTTCTGCTAATGCTCTTGCAGCTTGAGGGTTTCTTTCTTTATATGATTTTTTGATGAATAGTTGTATGCTTCCGGCCTAAGTGCCGTGTGACTTGCGGGGTGACTTTTTCCCCAACCCTTTTTTTGTGAATATTGTACTTTTATATTACTAATAGGAAAGGCCTCTATTCATAAACTAAAAAAAAAAGGACTTGATTGTAATTTTTTTGTTTTAAATTTGGTCAATGATTGTCCGTAAAAAATTAAAACGTGTAGACTAATATGCCATGAATAATCACATTGACTAGACTAGACTAGTTTTGTGATTTTTCCTCCTCTATTGTTTTAACTCGGCTTATTTGAGAATCCTGGCTGTTAAACACTAAGGGAGCTAAAATTTAAAGACTATCTTTCAGGAATGTTCGTTGGGAACGGTAGGCCGCGCTGACATATTGTTACTGTATATTTATGACTCTTTATTGTATTTCTATCTTTCGGCAATTATCTGAAACTATAGATACCGAAGGGACAAAGGTCTAATCATAAATTTCATATTTGTTTGATATCACAAAGATCTAGGAATAAGCTTTAGTTTTCTTTCATATCGCAAAGGTCTGAGAATAAATTTCATTTACATTTAGTAAAGTATAGGTCTCAGATAAAATCTATGGCAATATCTCCATTAATTATTAGCGCCTGGCATCTAACAAGCAAGCAAGTGGAAGGAGACAGAAAGCACAAAAGCCATGAACAGATTGGAGATATTTGGAGATCTATTCAGGGTAATGATGATTGGAGTGGCATGCTTGATCCCATTAACCCACTTCTCAAGGCTAAGATACTCAGGTATGGTGATTTTGCACAGCAGTGCTATGATTCATTTGACAACACTTATCTTTCCCAGTATTATGGGAATTCCAAATGCAGCAGAAGTTGTCTGGGGCGTAGATTGGAATTTCTTAGAATTGGGCATGGGTATCAAGTAACCAGATATATTTACACCAACACTGCCGTATTAAAGTCCTTTTTGAAGCTGAATTCTGGGGATAGCGGTGCTTGGATGGGATATATTGCCTTTTGCACAGACCCAATGGAGATAAAGAGATTGGGAAGACAAGATATAGTTGTTGCATGGAGGGGAACTGAAACACGTCATGAATGGTGTTGACCACGATATTGGCAAAGTTGCAAAATGAAGAATGCAAAACACGACAAAGTTGGCAAAATGTATAATGCAAAACACGGTGGCAAAACCAGTGAATAAACTGTTTACACGTGGCTTGGAATATTATATATAATATATACATTAAACAAGATAAGTCAGTGGCGGCAGCATAAACAGTCACGTTCTATTGTGACATTTAAATAATAGTTAATGTCACAGTAAAGTTTTTTGAAAGAAGTTTGTTTCAAGGATGGCATCTTTTGATTCTAAATTAATATCACTAAAGGGGGTTTTTAACCCGGAATATTCCTGCACAGTTCTAAAAGATTGAAGAATTTTGGGTATTAAACTTAGGATACTATATGCAGCATTTTTGTTTAAAGAAAAAGAAAATGGGCAGGCAATTCCAGTTGGCTGCAATGACTTTTTGGAACTATTCTTGAGAATCTCAAAGATGAAACATTATTACTCGGTCTTGGAGGCTTATAATGATTTTCAAATTTCTAGGACAGGAACTAATCCGGATGTAAAACTATTTTTGTTAGTTTTTCAAACAGCATTTTTAAAAGGAAGTTTGTGTAACAACCCTAACTGGTTCAGTTGGGCTGATGTAACTGATTACATTCGAATTTCATCTCTATTTATAGAGATCATTTTTGTAAATCTTGGTGAGAGATGTATGTGTGGGAAAAAGTGGTAAAAGGAGACACAAATACATTTAAAAGTATTGTAATGCTAAAAGCTATATTATAAGCTTATGTATATATACTGATGTAGCATATACATCTGTATGTGTATATGAGATTGTAAGAAGGAAAAATACATAAAGGGTTGAATACCCTGAGCAGTTGTAGCTGCTGATTGTAAAGAGTTGAAGCTCAATAAAAGGATACAGGTTTATGGAGTGGTTTTTCTCCCTATGACGAAACCGTGAGGATTTTCGAGGGTTTTCCACTCGGCACAAAATTGGTGTCTCTTCATTTTGTGAGTTGGCATTATTCTGTTTATAATGAAGGTTTATATTTCAGTATGATTTGATTACATTGCTGCTGTATATTGTGAATTGATTTAACAGTTTTTAGATTCTGGAATAATTTAATAGTGTTCTGATTCACCCCCCCCTCTCAGAACCCTGATACTTCCAACAAGTGGTATCAGAGCGTAGGATTCCCTTTAGGAATTGATTTTGGGATATTGGAAGTTATGACACACTCTGAAGGAGCTTTTCTTAATAGGGCACCTTTATTTGATGGAAATGATTATGTTTTCTGGAAAGTTAAAATGGAAGCATTTATACATTCCCTAGATGTTAGGATGTGGGATGTAGTAACAACAAAATACACTGTTCCAGCGTCAGTCCCTACTGATGCTAATGAGAAACTAAAATTTGAGTTGGATAAGAAGGCTAGATATGCTCTTCTCTGTGGTCTTACTAGAGATGTCTTTGCCAAAGTTATTTATTGCAAATCTGCAAATGATATATGGGTAAAACTTGAAACTATCTATCAAGGAGATGACAAAGTAAAAGAGTCTAAATTGATTACTCTTAAAACTCAATTTGACAATCTGAAAATGAGTGAGGATGAAACCATTTCTGCATATTTTTTAAGAGTTGAGGAAGTTGTAAATGCCAGGAAGGGTCTAGGTGAAGACATAGAAGAACATGATGTTGTTTCAAAGGTCATTAGGTCAGTACTACCTAAATTTGAAACAAAAATTTCTACATTAGAAGAAAAGAAAAGTTTTTCAAAAATGACTTTACATCAACTTCAAGGAACTCTAACTGCATATGAAATGAGAATTAGCAATCAAGCTAGTTCTTCATCAAAAGAATCAGCCTTTAAGGCTGAAAAGAATGATGAGAGTGATTCAGATCTAACTAATGCTTTAGAAGCATTACTGGTTAAAAGAATGAGAAAGAAATATAAAGGCAAACCTAAATGCTTTAGCTGCGGTCAATTAGGACACTTTGCTGCTAGATGCCCAGATATTGAATTTGATGATTGTGATGAGAAATCTGAGAAGTTTTCTAGAAAGAAGCCTTGGAATCAGAATAAAAGATTTAAGGATTTCAAAAAGAAAAGTCTTCTTTCAAAAGAAGATTCAAATGAAGAATCCAGTGATGCAGATGAAGAAGGGGAAAAGTTGTTCATGGCTGAAATAATACATACTCCTAAATCTGAATCAAATGAGCCTGAATCCTCATCTGATTCAGATATAGAAGTAGATCTTGAAGAAGAACTTCTAAAATCCTTGCAAGAAATTAAAAGGTTAAAAAGATCAGTTGTAAATCATGAGGTTGAAAATCAAAAACTTCAAGATGAGTTAATAAAAGCAAATTTAATTATAGAAAATCAAAAACTCTTACTTGAAGAAAAGGATAAAAAACTGAACATCTTGCAATGTTCATCTGAAGAGTCTACTAGTCAGAAAACAAAGTTCTTTTTCAATGGATATTGTTTCAACTGTAATATTTTTGGGCACAAAGCAATCTTTTGTAAAAACAGCAGTAGTCAAGGCAAAAGAAAAGTTATTAGATGTTTCAGATGTTTTTACTATGGTCATTATGCAAATCAGTGTAAATTAAATTTGAGACCTAAACAAATATGGAAACAAGTAAGGACAAATGAAAAGTCCTTAATCGTTGAAACAGCCTTATTTGCTCAGAAATCTGCAACATGGGTATTGGATAGTGGCTGCTCTCATCATATGACTGGATGCAAGAACAAATTCAAAACCTTAGAAAACTTTGATGGAGGGTTTGTACGTTTTGGTGATAACTCAGGAGCTTATATAAAAGGAAAAGGCTCAATAATCTTAAACAATAATACACCAATACATGATGTATACTTTGTTGAAGGGTTGAAACATAACCTTTTAAGTGTCAGCCAGATATGTGATAATGGATACTCTATCTCTTTTAATGCAAAAGAATGTTATATTAAAAATGGGAAAGATAGAGTCATTGCCAGTGGGTTAAGAACAAATGGTAATCTGTATAATCTGATAGATTCAACTATTCAAGAAACTTCTTTGGTCAATACCTGCTTTATGAGTCAAGTGGAAGAAAATTGGCTATGGCACAAAAGACTGGGACATTTGAACTTTGATAATCTTGCTAGAATCAGCAAGAACAAAAAGGTCAGGGGGCTTCCACAAATAACTAAACCTGCAACTATTTGTGAAGAGTGTATTAAAGGCAAGCAAACAAGAGTTTCTTTTAAAATGAAAGAATATTTGTCAAATAGACCACTTGAACTAGTACATAGTGATTTATGTGGTCCAACCAAAACAGCCTCATTAAATGATGAAAGATATTTCATGCTATTCATAGATGATTATTCAAGGATGGTTTGGGTAACATTTCTGAAACATAAATCAGAAGCCTTTGAACGTTTCAAAATTTTCAGAAAGATGGTAGAAAGAGAAACTGATTTAAAATTGAAATGCTTAAGATCAGATAGGGGAGGAGAGTTCACTTCGCAAGAATTTATTGAGTATTGTGAAAAACGAGGTATAAAAAGACAATACTCTACTGCTAGGACACCACAGCAAAATGGTGTTGTAGAGAGAAAAAATAGAACTGTCAAGGAAATGGCTAGGACCATGTTGAATGAAGCAAAGTTGCCTGACAAGTTTTGGAAAGAAGCTGTTCATACAGCTGTCTATATCTTAAATAGAGCACAAATCAGAATTAGAACAGTTTATACTCCATATGAATTATGGTATGGGAAAACAGCAAATGTCAAGAACTTTAAAATATTTGGTTGCAAATGTTTTATCAGAAAGAATGATGATTCTTTAGATAACTTTAATTCAAGGTCTGATGAAGGGATTTTTCTTGGGTACTCTACACATAGCAAAGCATATAAATGCTATAATAAAAGGCTGAACAAAATTGTAGAAGCTATAAATGTCATGTTTGATGAAACATCTATATGCTGTAATGACAAAGAAGAACATGAAGGTTTATCCTTTCAAAAGTCAGAAAGTTTACATAATGAAAATTGTGAAAATGATAAAGTTGAAACTAATGATGAAGATGAACTTGCAGGAAAAATAGAACCAGAAGGAAAAATAGAACCAGAAAATTGTTCCAATCCTAAAATAACTAGTGATGGATCAAAGTTAAAAACACCTTCTAGAATAATAGCTAAGAGACATCCTGAGTCTCAAGTTATTGGAGATATTGATAAAGGAATTTTAACTAGAAGGAAAGCCAAAATAGGAGAACAAGTAAACATTGCTGAACAATTTTGTTTGATAGCAGATTTTGAACCAAAGAATGTAACTGAAGCTCTATTAAATCCCAGTTGGCAAAATGCTATGCAGGATGAAATAAATCAGATAAAGAAAAACAAGACTTGGGAACTTGTTCCCAGGCCTAATGATAAAAATGTTATTGGTGGAAAATGGATATTCCGTAATAAACTGAATGAGGAAGGGGAAGTGATCAGGAATAAAGCCAGATTTGTTTGCAAAGGATATGCACAACAAGAAGGAATTGATTTTGGTGAAACCTTTGCACCAGTTGCAAGGATGGAATCAATCAGAATTTTTCTTGCATATGCCACTCATAAAAATTTCACTATTTACCAAATGGATGTCAAAACTGCCTTCTTAAATGGGTACCTTGAGGAGGAAGTTTATATGGAACAGCCAGAAGGTTTTGAATCTTCTGACAACCCTAATTATGTTCTTCATCTCAAAAAGGCCTTGTATGGTTTAAAACAAGCTCCTCGAGCTTGGTATTCCAGGTTGGATAAACATCTAATTGCAAATGGATTTATTAAAGGAAATGTGGACAGCACATTGTATACAAAAATGGATAATGAAAATTTACTGGCTGTTGAAATATATCTAGATGATATTATTTTTGGTTCTACTAATGATGATTTGGCACAAACTTTTTCAGGAATAATGGAATCTGAATTTGAGATGTCTATGCTTGGAATTTTGACATTTTTCTTGGGAATTCAAGTTTCTCAACTTGAACATGGTCTGTTTATCTCTCAGCTGAAATATGCTAAGGAAATGCTTAAAAAGTTTCAAATGGATACTTGTAATCCAGTTGGCACACCAATGGAAACTGGATGTAAGTTGATGAAAATTGATGAATCTCCTCTTGTTGATCAAAGGGAGTATCGGTCTATGATAGGAAGTCTTTTATATCTTACTGCTTCTAGACCAGATATAATGCACTCTGTATGTCAAGTTGCCAGATATCAAGCAGCTCCTCGTCAATCTCATCTCAATGCTGTTCATCGTATCTTTAAATATTTACAAGGTACTTTGGATTATGGTTTGTGGTATCCCAAAAATGATGATTTTACTTTGATTGGTTATACAGATGCTGATTGGGGTGGATGTAAAGATGACCAACGAAGTACTAGTGGTGCTGCATTCTTCTTAGGTGAACGATTAGTTGCTTGGCACAGTAAAAAACAAGACTGTGTCACTATTTCTACTGCTGAATCTGAAATTATTGCTGCAACAGCATGTTGTACTCAATTACTTTGGATATCTTATCAGATTTCAGATTTGGGTATTCATGTTCAAAAACCTATGAAGATTCTATGTGATAATACTAGTGCTATCCAGATTTCTAAAAACCCTGTTATGCATTCCAGAACTAAACATGTAGCCATCAAATTGCAGTTTATTCGTGAACAAGTGTCATCCAATGAAGTAATCCTTATTCATGTGCCTTCTAAACTACAAGTTGCAGATATTTTTACAAAAGCACTATCAAGAGAACTTTTTGAACAGTTCAGAACACGATTGGGAGTTTTCTCTCAATCACTGCTGGATTAATATTTTTTTTATCATTATCCTGTGTTCGGTTTTCTGCTCCTTTCACAGGAATTTTTTTTTGAAAAGCAGAATTGTCAAATATTTTTGATGCACAAATTTTGGGGGAGCACTCATCTTACAAATCAGGAAATCAGGTTCAGATTATTCAAAAGGTTTGGTTCACAGAGATCAATAGTCACTGAGTTTTCAGAATTATCAGTTCAGGTTCAGATTATTCAAAAGGTTTGGTTCACAGAGATCAATAGTCACTGAGTTTTCAGAATTATCAGTTTTGATGTGGTCACAGGGTTATTACTTTCAAATTGACTTCATTAGTTGATCAGATTTTGAATTCCGACTTGACTTCATTAGTTGATCATATTGGTATATCAGTTTTGGTTGTTTTTGTGATCAGCTTTCATGGTAAATCAGTTTTGTATTTTTCATTATCATGTATATATGAGTTGATATTTTTGAAGTCATCTTGTATGTATGTGATGATCTCTTGTATATAAGTTGACATTTCTTCAAACGTCATCTTGTATGTATGAGAGAATATCGTGTATATATAAGTTGATTTTATGTTCTCTCTTCTTGTATATATGAGATGATGAAAAATTTTTTGC
Organism: Chamaecyparis obtusa; assembly: GCA_027943335.1. NCBI lineage: Eukaryota > Viridiplantae > Streptophyta > Pinopsida > Cupressales > Cupressaceae > Chamaecyparis > Chamaecyparis obtusa. The sequence continues at coordinate 541,392 of BSBK01000849.1, forward strand.
ATAAAAAATGGGGGAGATTGTTGACCACGATATTGGCAAAGTTGCAAAATGAAGAATGCAAAACACGACAAAGTTGGCAAAATGTATAATGCAAAACACGGTGGCAAAACCAGTGAATAAACTGTTTACACGTGGCTTGGAATATTATATATAATATATACATTAAACAAGATAAGTCAGTGGCGGCAGCATAAACAGTCACGTTCTATTGTGACATTTAAATAATAGTTAATGTCACAGTAAAGTTTTTTGAAAGAAGTTTGTTTCAAGGATGGCATCTTTTGATTCTAAATTAATATCACTAAAGGGGGTTTTTAACCCGGAATATTCCTGCACAGTTCTAAAAGATTGAAGAATTTTGGGTATTAAACTTAGGATACTATATGCAGCATTTTTGTTTAAAGAAAAAGAAAATGGGCAGGCAATTCCAGTTGGCTGCAATGACTTTTTGGAACTATTCTTGAGAATCTCAAAGATGAAACATTATTACTCGGTCTTGGAGGCTTATAATGATTTTCAAATTTCTAGGACAGGAACTAATCCGGATGTAAAACTATTTTTGTTAGTTTTTCAAACAGCATTTTTAAAAGGAAGTTTGTGTAACAACCCTAACTGGTTCAGTTGGGCTGATGTAACTGATTACATTCGAATTTCATCTCTATTTATAGAGATCATTTTTGTAAATCTTGGTGAGAGATGTATGTGTGGGAAAAAGTGGTAAAAGGAGACACAAATACATTTAAAAGTATTGTAATGCTAAAAGCTATATTATAAGCTTATGTATATATACTGATGTAGCATATACATCTGTATGTGTATATGAGATTGTAAGAAGGAAAAATACATAAAGGGTTGAATACCCTGAGCAGTTGTAGCTGCTGATTGTAAAGAGTTGAAGCTCAATAAAAGGATACAGGTTTATGGAGTGGTTTTTCTCCCTATGACGAAACCGTGAGGATTTTCGAGGGTTTTCCACTCGGCACAAAATTGGTGTCTCTTCATTTTGTGAGTTGGCATTATTCTGTTTATAATGAAGGTTTATATTTCAGTATGATTTGATTACATTGCTGCTGTATATTGTGAATTGATTTAACAGTTTTTAGATTCTGGAATAATTTAATAGTGTTCTGATTCACCCCCCCCTCAGAACCCTGATACTTCCAACAAATGGATGCAAAATATGAAGAATATATTAGTTCCTGGCACCTTATTTAAGAGTACAGTTTGTCTGGAATTACAAACAACTTTTAAAACAGGTGTTCAAATAGAGAAGGGATTTTTGTGCTGCTACAACACTGTATATGGAGACTCTGTGAGAGGTGGACTGACTGCAAGAGATATTGTGGTGAGGGAAATAACAAGGTTATTGAATGAGTACAAAGACGAGGAAATTTTGAGCATAACATTCAGTGGGCATAGTTTGGGAGCTGCGCTAGCAACTCTAAATGCATATGATATCAAGTAGATTCTCATGAAAGAAAATGATAGGAAATCAATACCTATCACAGTTTTTGCCTTTGCTTCTCCGCGTGTAGGAAACCTAGCATTTTTCGAACATTTGCAGGAGATCGGCGTTAAAGTGTTGCATTTGGTGAATACATGGGACCTCGTTCCCAGAGTTCTAGGAGTCTTTATCAATGAGAATATGGGGTGGCTTACCGGACTCCTTCACTGGTTTCCATGGACATATGTTCATGTGGGAGTCCCCATCACTTTGGACAGTAGCAGCTCTCCAGTGCTGAAGAAATTGTATAATCCAGCCAGCTCCCACAATTTAGAGGTTTATCTTCAATTACTTGATGGGTTTCAAGGTGACAACAAGCTACCTTTCAAACCATCCAGAAGAGATCCAGCTCTGGTGAACAAGTACTCCGACTTGTTGATTGAAAAGCTTCAGATCCCTTCTCACTGGTGGGCAAAGAGGAATAAAGAGATTGTAAGAAGGATAGATGGGTTATTGGCATACTCTCTTACCACTCCCACTCTTGTTCCCCTAACTCCTCGTCTCCTCTATATTTGCCACAGTAATTTTGATTCAGAAAGGAAATTGAATAAAAGTTCTGGTGCAGCAACACGTTTATGTATTTTCTGAGTTTATGCTTATGTTTCTGTCCACCATCAGACTTAGTCTATTTGTATGCATATATATACATAATGATCATATTTTGTACACATATATGATTTATGATTCTAAAAGTATTTAGGAGGATAACTTAGACTTAGAAATGAAGATCTCTCAATTTCAATATTGCTAGTTTATTATATCTAGAAAAATCTATGTAGAAACATAGATATTGTTATGGAGGGAACTTTTAAGGGTAAATTAATTCCATGGCACTAACCAGCCACCCAACCCAACTGTCCAGCATAGATCAAATAGAAGTTTCCTCTCATTGTTCACGTCGAGTCAAAGTAGGCATCTCCACATCGTCCATAATCAATATTCCAACTAACTAGAGTGACTGTAATTTGTTATTTATTTATCAATAAATACAATACCTGAGTCTAGGATTTTTGAGCGTTCAAATTGAAAGTGTTATGCTGGGTTTGTTTATCTCTATATTTGTATTTGTTGTCTTTTTCATGGTATCAGAGCTAAGGGATTACCAGTTGCCATGCGAGGAGAGTGAAGATTTTAGGTTTAGCAGAGCCAAGTAGAGCATCCTTGGATAGCTGAATGAACAAGATTCTTGAGAGTGGTTTGAAGATGAACAGATCATGACAACAGAAGTGAAGGAAGATTGCTGCTAGAAGGTACACAGAACTCCTGAAATTGAGTTGGTGTGGGGCAGTAGTGTTGATCAATATTGCTATGTTTTTCTAATTTGTGGTGATCTTGGTAAATAGTCTTTTTTTTTAAAAACATGTTGAGAATGTTCCTGCTAGAATATTGAATAGTGTCATTACTTAGAAGTTATGAATGACATTTCATTTATCTAAGATAGTTGAAACAAATTGAGGGATTTCTTATGTGTGACTGTTGATTTGAATGTGTGCTATGTATGTTGTAACTGATCTGCAATTTGATCTATGATCTGTGAGGTTCTGGTCTTTATTGTGTGAGCATCAATAAGATTTGATATCAATGGTAAAAGCCTTTCATAGTTTTCTGTTATAATATAAGTTGTGGTGAACGTAGCAGAAATGGATTTCTTTATTCCTTCATTGTTTGAAAGGCTCAACAACTACGTTGGTTAAAGGAACACAGGAGCTCTTGACTCTTGAAGGAGCTGTCCCAAACTCCATGAGGTATGTGAGGCAGATATATGGACTGTAAGTTTGATTGAATTTTATTGAGTTGTTCTTTTGTATACTCTATTGTGGCTGATAGTATTTTTGCAGACAATCTTTTCCAAATCTTGGAAGAATTATTTTACACAAGAAGAGCCTAAATATTCTCGCACTGTGCTGACTGTAAACATCTGCATTGGAGTGGATTCAATCAGCATGTTTTCTCATAGCTCCCCTCACTATTCAAATAATGTAGCCAGCCACCATAAGGATTCCATGTTGAAGAAATTGGCTTGAAATTGTTCTTATTTGTAACTACCACAGCTCTTGTTTTCTTGAAAAGTGTAAGTTGAAAGGAGTTATGTCCACACAGGGTATAGTGTTCTTGTGAATTATGAACAAAGTTGAAGATGAAATTGTCATGTGCAACAAGCCTTGTTGAAGTTAAGGGTGTGATTGAACTCTCTTTAAAGTTGTACGGAAAATAAAATAAAAACGCCCTTGTTTGTTTGGCTTATAAGAAGGCAAACATCAAGGTACGATAATATAGAATTTTATTATGATTGCTAGAGGCTCTAAGCCTTTTTGTTTGTGTTTTTTGGAGTTATATTATGTTTCTCATATGGCTACATGGCTACTTCTAAGGTGTCTAACATTGTGGTTAGTAAAATTGTAGACGGTTCTAATTATGTCAGATGGAAATATGAGATGAAATTCATTAAAGCAAGCATGAAAAATAGGATAAAATTGATATGAATTCATGGGTTACAATATCACAACAAAATAGTCTAACGATTAAGCTTCATGTTCAAAATTTGAAAAAAAAAACAAAGAAAATATGGAAAACTTTACAAATATTGTATGAAAGCACTAGCAAATTAAAAGTGATGGACATTAAAAGATAATTAGCTCATTTGAAAATGAAAAGAAGAGATAGAATGAATGATCATATTTCTAAATTAAAAAAAATTATAAATCAACTTGTAATGATGTAGGTTGAGTATGAAGACCATGAAATGATAGATTTTTTAATTGAGTATGTAGTCTCTATATTTACCTTCATACGAGAGGATTTCTTACCAAATATCTATGATGAATGTAGTTATTTTTGAGTATTCATGAGACATCCATACTTCAATCATTCTATTACTTATACACAATCTTATTTGAATTATCCCTTTTAGGGAGGAATTTAATTGCATTACATTTTCTCATTTTCTCTATTTGTGAAAGGTTTATTGCGGAAAAATATCTAATGTGGCCTACTAGCCAATACACATATTGCATAATATTGCATAATCATCTTTCTTGTTGCATCATTTGCATAACAATTTCATCTCAATAATTTTTAATTGAGGGGGTGTTGGTGTGAAAAAGGATATTTCTTAATTATTCATTAGTAGGAACCTATTCAAATGTTAACTTGGGTCCTAGGTTTCACTTCTACAAGTTAGTTTATAAGATGTCCATATTCACCTCAGTTTTCTCATTTTCTCTATTTGTAAAAGGTTTATTATGGAGAAATATCTAATGTGGCCTACTAGCCAATACACATATTGCATAATCATCTTTCTTGTTGCATCATTTGCATAATAATTTTATCTCACCAATTTTTAATTGAGGGGGTGTTGGTGTGAAAAAGGATATTTCTTAACTATTCATTAGTAGGAACCTATTCAAATGTTAACTTAGGTCCTAGGTTTCACTTCTACAAGTTAGTTTATAAGATGTCCATACTCACCTCACTTACTTTTAGTTATCTATTAGCATTACATATTTTCATAGAGCATTTAATGTTTGTATTAGGGTAAACCCACAATAGTGGGTTACACTTTTTTGCCTGAACGGACACTGAACTCTACATTTTGAAAAAAAACTTTCAGATTTAGATGCATATTGTCGTTAAACCATTTGAAATTGGAAGATGAAGTAAATTAGAGTCTTTTAGTATTCTCTGTCTAAATTCTAATTATATTTTTTATTTTTATTTTTGAATTTATTTGAATAATTTTTCCTTTCTCCCACAAAAATTGGCATGTTGCTGAAAATGTCATTTTCATAAGTTATATTATTTTCATAGAGCATAACCTTTTTCTAAAATATATATCAATGTGATTCTTTTGAATTTAGTTTTTTAACATCCATATAGAGGGCATGGAATTGGTTTGACAATATTATCATGATTATTTCATATTTTATTAATGTTTGAAGTTAACTAAACCATAATTTTGACATACCTTGACTACATAGCTTATAACTTGTCGTGTATTTTTTCAATTTCATTTTTTATTTATTAGAAAGATAACATCAACACCTAGGGCATAGATATTGTTTAGAAATTTGTTTTCTCTCATTTACTATTTTTCCATAAATGTCAAACATAGAGGTAGACATATGGTGAAATATCCATGTTTAGTAAAACTAAAAATACAAAGTCATAATAAAAATAATATATATTAACATTATAATCATTGGAAAGATTTTTCTCAGTAGTACCTTACTACATATATAGGTTTGTCAAATGGATTCATTTGATCTAGAAAAACATAAAGTCGAAGTGATTTTTTGTCAGTATTTTAATAGGTGCGAAGGAGACTCCATTGTAGGTGTGAATGAGGAGTATAGATGTTATATCATGTTTTTTTAATCTAAGAGGCTTTGAGCTAACCATTTGTAATTAATTCCTTCAAATGGAACCTCTCAATGCTTAAATCATCATATTTTATTAAAAATATGTTATTTCAACAAAAAATCAGCATGTCTAAAAAAGTGTAACCCACTATTGTAGGGTCACCCATCAAGGGTAGTCATCATATTGCATTATACCTTTCCTATATAATCAAGGTGATTGTACATTTATCAAACATGTCATATCCCATATCTCAATATAAAGATCATTATTTCCATACTCTCTTATGGAAGGCTTATATTGTTTTTTATTAGTGATCTTGAGATCTATAGATTCAATAAGAACTCAATTAATTTAAAAATTTATCTTTCCCTGTTAGTCATTGATTTACCAAGAACTAGGAAGTAGCCTCTTTTAATGGGGGGATTACCACCTCCAAAGGAGCTATTCCATTTTTTGGGTTTCTTTATTGATTAGCAAATATTTCCTTATTTATACTAATTTCATCTTTTCTCCCAGTTTATCATGAGTTCCTACATTAGTTTCTCCTTTTTATCACGATTTCCTACATTCCCAATAACTACCTTATCTGTAATTTCCCATCTTTTATGCTTTTTTTTTTTCCTATTGTTGAGGTTCCAACAATATTGGTGACAAATACATATTTAAAATCTCTTTTTAAGTTTCACTCAATTTTATGTTTCTGAATTGCAAATACTTTGTTAGAGTTACATTAGACATTGCAAACTTTTATTTATAATTACAAAGACTTCACATCCTAAGTATAAATCCTTTATCAAAGGTTTATCATCCTCTAGGAAATTTCTATTATGGCATTTATGGATGGTTCTATATTGGCTACTCTTTTCGGTGTACTTAATGTCTGATATGTTTTTGTTACTATTTGCATTTTGGCTCCCTATAAAAACCTATTTTTGCTTTAATTTCAAAATGATGAAGAAAATAAATTGTTAAAGAATGCATTGACAATTTTAGGAAAATAAGCGCATTTAGTGGGCTTGAACACTTTTGAAACCAATTCAAACTTGTATAAATCCAAGATTTAGAAGAGATAAATAGAATATATGATAACATAATTATAGAAAAGATAACATTCCATTGATCATAGAAGAAAAGGAGAAGAAAAGTACATATACAAAGAAAGATAGGGTTGAATCACAAGTTGAACCCAACACACAATGAGTGGTGGCGAGTTGCAGCCTACTAAACTAGGATGAGGTGTCAAAATAGAATGGACACCTTCCAAACAACTCCTAAATGATGACAACTTATGTGAACAAGTGTTAAATGAACATGGACGACTAAGTTGGCTTAATAATCCTAATTATAAATAAATTAAATAAATACCCTAGCACCTCCCCCCCCCCCCCCCCCCCTAAGCATAACTAAGGAGGACAAGATAAAAAGTGGGTCAGATTACTAGCATAGTGAGGTTCCCATGTACAATGAAATCTCTCTTAAAAGGAGAAAGATTGAAACCCCAATGGGAAAAAATTATCCTCCAAAAAAGAGACAAGAGGAGAAGAAGCCTATAAGCCCCTACCCCCTGCACCCAAAGGATGATATTGTTATTGATGTAGAGTGCACGTGAAGAAGAGCTTGTGGCCCTTCTTGAAAATCTACCAAAATATTACTATCATCTATTGTATCATCTAAATTATTATTCTTTATTACAAGAATTACTTTCAACTTCAAATTGTGATAATTAAAAAGTGTTAGAGGTTGCCTAGTCACATTAGAGTCCATGCTAAGCTAGACTTAGATTGTTTCTTTGTCGAATGCCTAAATCAAGAACACTTCTAGAGGAAGTGTGAAAAATAGAAAACATACAACACCCCCTTGATTATCTTTTAGTTTAAAACTTTTAATAATTTTCCACCATTATTTTCCAAGCCTAATAGTGAAAATGTGAAAACAAAATAATAATTTCCTTTGATATTGTTAATGTTGTGGTTTTGATCCTCATTAATAACCCAATTGTTTATCCTTATTTATTGGGGTTTTAATCATTATTAGAAATTTCATTTCTTGCCCTTATTTTTCAAGCCTCAAAGCGAGCCCATACTCTTATCTTCCTTCTGAATACTTATAACTACAACTATTTCTTATTCTAGTAGCTCTAGGATTTTCCCTTAATTTTTTACTACCTTTTACTCAGTAAATTTACATCCAATGTTTACTACATTGAAATTTATATTAGACTTATTACCCTTCTACAAGGTAGAATTGAAATTTGTAGATAATTAATAATCAAATAATGGTTAGAGATTCCTGCATGAACTACAATATACTATCTATTAAAAGTGTTCCTATAACTATCTATATATTTAACTTATTCCCAAAAGAGGCCAAACCTCTGATTAAATATAGTTTAAGCCAATTTTGGTCTAATTTATACCATATAAAAATAAGAGAACCATTTAGGAATTCTCCATGATCAAATCCTCCCTTGGATTATTTTTTTCCTTTTATATAAAAGGCATGAGGGTTAAATATTGTTTTGGATTAAGACAAAAATAGGTTTTGAGAGGAGCCTAGAAACCCCTTAAAAATAATTATGTAAGAAATAATCAATAAATTTCTTCTTGAAAAAATACTACTAGAGACGGACCAACTAGTAGAATCAAACCAGAAACCAGGAACAAAATAAACAAAAACCAAAAAGAATTAGTAGTGATACATGTAGAAAATGACACTAAGACAAAAAAAAACAAAAAACACTAGGCCATCTTTTTCAAAGTAGCGGCCACTTCCTCTTTAGTGATAATAAAATATTCCATAGCATCATTTATAATTTGGAGAGCTATAGGAGAAGTCATATGTTTCTTCCTCATACTTTCCTATGTGCACTTTCTTGGACCTTTGGTAGCAACAACAACTCTGACCCCCTTGTCCAGTTCAGTCTAACCAGGTTCCTTGTTCTCAGTAATCTTGTCCATTCTACTAGTCAGGTCCCTTAACTTCTGGATAGTGTCCCTCATATTCACATTTCTTCCATGAAGCATATTCCCTAGACACTCCTCATAGACATTTATCTTCACTTAAAACTATTCAAAGTTCTCCCCTAAATTCTTTCTGGGTTGGGTTCATCTCTAAGCCTGTCTTTCTAAAGGATATCTAGAGGAGATTTAAAATTACCCACAAGAGGACCAAGACTCAAATGAACAGACTCCTCTTTCCTCCCAAAACTAGTAACATTTTGTCTAGAAACATTTCTAGGGATGAAAGGGGGATCAATTGAACAAGAACTAGGCTAACCCACAATGTTGAGCATTTTTTCCTTAGCTTTCTTACCATTTTTTTTGTTTCCCTTATCACTTTCCTCTTGCAAGACCTTATTATCAGTCGCTATCACCTCCTTACCACTTTTATGATTGTCCTCCTTATCCTACTCATTCTTTGTCAGAGAGATCTTCTCTTCCCAAGTGGTACTTTCCATCTGCTCTTTTAAGGGGCTACCCTTTTCAGATTTGGAAACTAAAACATTATTATCCTTGTTAGAATTGGCAGTGGATTCATCTTCATCCTCTGTTTCCATACCTTTATCTTCATCAAACCTAGGTTTAGCAATGTTCACTTCCTTCTTTTCAGAGTTGCTATCACTATCATCCTTCATCTCCATACCCTTCTCACTATCAAACTATTTTTTGAGGTTCAAAGGAGTTTTCTTTTTTCCTATAGTTCCCCAAGTAATTTTCCTCTCAACCTCATCAGACTCATCATTATCCACTTTGCTCTTATCTTTGCATAGTGAAAGAGGATCCATTCGAGCCGTTAACAAAAGTATTTGTTACCTCCCTATTAAACCCATGGAGTCCTTCAAGGTATGGGGTGACGTTCCCTTTCTCAAGACACTTCCGACCCTCCTCCATTTTCCATTCCTTGCAGGACTCAGGCTCATATCTCTTAGGATCACCTCACATATTTCTATCACTAGTAAACAAACTCGAGTTGTTTTTAAAATTGAAGAAGATAGCGATAGCCCAAATGGTAACCCAAAAACATGCTGAGGGGGATTATAATTTTTATTTGTACTCTCCCCAAATCAACATCATACATTCCCTAAAAATGAAGTTCTTAAATTTCATTTCCACCATCATTGATTATAGTCCCCACATTACTATGTGTCATATCATAATTAATGATATCTTTGAACTCTTCATCATGCTTAATTATGCCCTGACATGTAATAATTTTGTTATAATTAACAAAAATATTGGCTAATCAATCCATCCCTTTATTAACTTCATGATACACATAGAATAAAAAAATGTGATTGAACGTACCAAAAATGACCTCAGCTTCCTTAATAATCACATTAATAGACCATGATGCCTTATTATTTCCAAGTAAGCACTTGATAATGTTATTTGAATCTCCCTCAAACCATAAATTTTGGCAATTCAATGTTTTAGCGAGTTTGATGACCTGGAGGGCTCCCATCACTTTAGCCACATGGCTAATTTGAATACCCAAAGGGAGATCCACTACACCAATTCATTAACCATACATATCTCTCACCAACCCCTCACAACTAGCCTAACCCGAGTTACCTTTTGCAGGACCATGAAAATTGGCTTTTAGCCATCGTTCTGGAAGAAATAATGGCCACACTAATCTCTCCATCTTGTTCTCCTTCTTTCCTTTGGAATTGAAGTTACATAACATAAAGGAATTTGGGTCATAACATTCCCCTTTAAAATATCCTTTACCCTTTGCAAAGACAAAGTTCTCCTTAATAGCTCTAATAATCTTTTTAGCAACCACTAGAGGTGGACATTCTCTATCTCTAAAAATCCTATTGTTGTGTTCTTTCCATAAGTTGCAATAAAATTTTGGCAATTTGGCTAATGTGGATGCATAGATGTTGTCATTATGAAAACATATGATCTCTATTGACAGTGCAGAATCTCGAATGCAAGTATGGAAAGTTGAAGGAAGAAATTGTCTAAGTATGGATACAGTGATCCTGATAGAGCACCCAATGAAGATTTAGTTGGCAACATCCACTGGAGCAATATTTCTATTTACACAGTTAACTAAAGCTTCTACAGAGTATGAGGATACCCCATCTCAGTGTGCATAAAGTTTGGAGTAGTACGGATGAAGTTATTCGAAGTTTACCGAAGACAATTTTTTTAGACAGAACAATTTTGGAGATAGTATTAGCGAAAGAGTTAAGGGATTATTTTTGCTTGTCAAAATAATGACTTAACATTATGAAGGGATGACATCCTAGATGTTTACTCTTGGATAAAGATTTTGGAAGCCGACCATATAAAGTTATTAGCTCTAATAACTCATATATTAGGCATACTTGAAATGTAATGAAAAATATATGTGATGTGTAAAAAGAAAGAAAAGGATAACTTGCGATAGTTATATATTGTGATAGCAGCAAAGGCTATTGATGTGAAGTTGTAAGTAGTACCATACTATAGTCAGAAACATTTTGTATTACCTATTTGGGTAGTGAGCTCAACTGGTGATCAGGTTTTGTAATCTAACTCCTAACAGGGTTAAGGCTTCTAACAAGGCCTAAAGTCCTTTAACTAGGACAGATCTACTATATATTGTAAATTGACTCCTAAGAGGGTCCAATATCCCTAACAAGATACTTTTGATTAGTGATCTTTGTGGGTACCATCCCCACCAGGGTTTTCCCTTGGCCAGGGTTTCCTTGAGAACATATCATGTGTTATGAGTTCTTTCTATTTACTGCTATGTTTGTTAATTAGCTTGATAATCTTTGTATGCACTAAAGTAATCTGTTATATCCATAAGTGGGCAAAAGAAAAAGTTTGTGAAATACTAATTCAGCCCCCCCTCTTAGTATTTCCTATTGGAATCAAAGCACAGTTACTCGGAGAAGGAACATTCAAGGAAAGCTTAGCAGCTTGAGTAAGATCTCTATGGATATGGATCAACTTCAGAAGAATCTTGAAGAAGCTCTTGAACAGATTGTTATGCTTACTGATGAAAGAAACTCCTTAAGAAGAAAGTATGAAGATGTAAAGAATGCTATTGACAAATTAAAAGGTAAGATTGAAGATCTGAAATCTGAAAAGAAATCTGATATGCTTGTTGAAGATTGTGATGAATTAGAAAAAGAAAATGAGATCCTTAAGCATGAGTTGAAGATAGTAAATCTGAAGCTTAGTATGAAAGATGGAAATTTGAGATCTGATAATGAAAAATTCTAAATTGAGAATGAAGATCTGAGATCAAGACTTGAAAAGGAAACATCCAAATCTAAAAAAGTAAAACTGTAGTATGTGGAACTTGAGAAGTATAATAAAATTGTGAAAGCTGAATTAACTCATTCTAAACAAAAACTTGAAAGGCTATATTCAAATAATGATAAGACTGAAAAACAAACTTCTTTTGAAGAATCATTCTCTGATAGGACTGGATTTGGATTTAGTATGTTTAGAACAAACCATGAAAGTAAGAAGCCAAATCTGAAGACATCTGAAAGTGTGAAGGTAGATGAGAACACATTGGAAGATCCACCTAAAGAAGAACCACCTAGAGAGAAAGAAGAATCAAAGAAAGAAGAATCAAAACAGGAAGAATCATCTAAAGGTATGCAAAGAGAATTCAAAGGTTGATGTTTTGCTTGTAATACTATTGGGCACATGAAGAGAGATTGCATAGGTAAGCAATTTAAACCTCTTAATGGACATTGTTATAATTGTCATAGTTTTGGACACAAAGCTAACGAATGTAGAAGACCTAAAGTAATTTTGAATAATTATGATAGAATGATTGGGAATACTAACAATGCAGATAAGAAATCTATTGAAGAAATGAATCAAAGAAAAGTGGTAGTATGTTTTAGATGCAACAAAGTAGGACATATTGCTAGAAATTGCAGGTCACAGATTAACCAGCAAGGACATAGATTTGGAAACAATGGAATCATTTGTCAGATATACAACAAGTTTGGACACTCAGAAAGAGTTTTCAGAATGAACAATGGAGGCTATCATCATAACCCTAACCCTAGGAACAATGCAAGAAGGAATGAAAATGTAGGAAACAAAGAGAAAGGTTGTTGTAGCAATAAAGATGAAGTAAAATTTGATAAAGGCATAGATCAAGGAGGTATATTCAGCACTAAAAGTAGTCAGGAAGGTAATGTAACTAATGGTAAGGATGAATCTTTACCTGACCCTTCTTTAAGTACTTAAATTATGTAATTTTCTATAGTTTAGGACTTAGGATTAGTGTAGATTAGGAATTTGAATGAGTTAAGTTTTGCACAATTAGATATAGGTTTTTTATGTTTTACTAATGCTATGGTTAAGAGTACAAAAGAAAATATCATGTTTTGTGAGGTCGCAAAAAGTTTTATGGTTGCAGGTTTGCAGAATCAGCTTTTTGAGGTTTTAGCGGCAAAATGAAAGAATGCAATGTCAGATCGAGTTAATGTGAAGTGTTATAAGGTTGAAATCAAAGTTATCATGATTACAAAGTGATTGAAAAGAGATTTGAAAGAAGAAAAGCGAGTTGAGGATGATTTGAAAAAGTTTGGAAGTAGTTTGTAGCGACGATCATACCGAAACCCTAGATTTGCAAAGTTGAGGTATTTTTTGATCTTTAATCAGTTGATAAGATGGATATTTCTATGGTTCATAATGTTAAGGATAAGAATAGACCTAAGATTAAGAAAGAACTAGTAGAACCAGCTGAAATTGATAACAGACTAGCACTATCATCCGTACCAGACGGAGTATTGCACATTGAGAATGTTAAAGGATATTTAGGTTGCAAGTTTGAAACTTTGGGAGATGCAGATTTTAGTGATGATTATAGGAAATTGTATAATCAAGACATGTCAGGATCTATAAGATAATGGTAGAGGAATTGTGATAAGTAAGATTAAGCAAGATGATGTTAGGTACCTTTGCAAGATCCTAACAACTAAATTCTATGGTAGTTCAAGGGAAGATGACATGGCTGTAGGAATGGTTCATGTAGCTTATCTTATGTGTATTGAGAAGAAACAAGTAGACCGATGTGGAATTTTGAAAATTTAGTTATTTGAGAACTTAGAAAAGATTAAGAAGGCTAAGTACACACAGTTTAGGTTTTCATCTTTGATAACCTATATGTTTTTCCATATTTTGAGAAGATTTCCTTACACAGTTGATTGGAGTGACAATGTGAACACAATGGAAAGAATAAACTTAGTCTACATGAAGCACCTTATTGATAAAGTCAATGATAGTGTGAAGCTTGTATTGAAGACTTTTCAGAATATTGTTAAGAACAAATCAAGGATTCCTCAATCCTTAGTTGAAAAGCATAAAGATGACATTTGTTTTATGGTAGACACTGATTTCACCTATATTGAAGCAGTTGAGCCTAGAATGGAATTCATAGACCCTCTTGGCTATGAAGTATCTGAAGCAGAATGAGTAGGATATGTGAATAGACTATTAAAGTGTGAGTTGGATAGTCATACAAATAGGTTTGGAACCTATGAAGAGAATTTCAACTCTGTAAGAAGTTTGAGAGAAAAGAAGCAATCTAGTAGGAGATTTGAATCTACTATGAAGAAAATACTGAAAGAATTAGGTATGTCAAGTCATGAGTTTGACATAGCTAAGAAGACTGCATAAGCCTTGAAGCAAAGTGAAAATCTTGTAATTCCACCTGAGGCATCTAGTGCAGATCCTGTTGATCCTATTGCAGTAAAGGTAAAAGTTGAAGTACCTGAAAAAGATGAAGGAGATAAATCTTTTTCTCCTATTCCTAGCAAAAGAGTAAAAGTGAGTGCAACATGTTCTGGTAAGAGACAGAAAGTGATTGTACCACCTATACCTAGAAATGTAGCAGTAATTAAAGATGATGATGAAGTTTCAATCAAGAAGAAAACTTGGAAACCAAGAATTGAAAGAGTTAATGGAGATATATTGAAGCATGGAGACTTCACTAAGCTAAATAAATTCTATGATCTATATGGATCATTTGACAGATTGAATTTTGAAAATGCAATGATTACACATATGATTGTGATAGATAAGAAACTTAGCACTATTCATGGTAAGATCCCAGAAGATTTGTATAACAGACTTGTGAATAGAAAACAAAGAGCACAAGAAGAGGACATAAAGATGAGAGAACATGTAATCAGACAGTTCTGTGAAGTTAAGGATGAAGATCATTTGAAGAAATTCTTGAAGCCTCTTGGAACTTTATTGAGAACTAAGAGAAGAACAATCCTTATAATGGGAGGCAAAAAGGAGGAAGTACAAAAAGAGACTAAGCAAGTAGTAATGCAATTTCTTGCAGATATAGTTGCAAAAAAGCATGTTGAATCAGATCCTCAGCAGAAGCAATTAGAGGAACTGCATGCAGAGGAAGTTGGTATTGAAGAAGTCCCATCTTCTTCACATATCAATATTGGAAAAGAATCAATGGACATTGAAGGAACCAAAGTGACATTAGAGTCAGATGATGCAGTATTTCATGATCTAGGAAACATTGTTGACAATTTGGCTTTAGAAGAGCAAGAGAAGATTACAGAATCAGAGAAGGACATAGAGGTAGTGGAAGCACCAGCTATATCAGAATCAGTTCCAGCAGAGCAGACCATTAAAGGTAAACAAATTTTGACAGAGGTCACTACCCCTAGTGCACCTGACAGTAAGAAGAGACAAATTGGTTCAATTTTTGAAGACCTTGAAAAAGAGGTTGAAGATGATGATCAACTTGAGTTCATCACATCTCTTAATAAAATTATTGGAAAGAATAAGAAGGTGAAGGACCTTGAAGGCAAAGTTAGAGTTTTGACAGAGAAACTTGAGAGTGTGATCAACACTAAGGTATTTGAATCAGATCCACTTGAGAAAGCTAAAACACTAATAAACTATTTTGACTCTGAATTTTCTAACTTAAAGGATATTGCTAGAATAAAAGTTCAGGAAGACTTTGAAGCAGAAGTGCAACAAAATTTAAGTGTAAATATTCAAAATGATATTGGTAATTTGGATATATGCATAAAGAATTTGAGGAAACATTTTGAGATTGGAAAGAGTTTGTATATACAATGCACAAAATCAGAAATCCTAAGAGCTGAAGAAGATAAGAAGATCAGAGAGAAGATAGATGCAATTACAGCTAAAACAAACACCTTGACAAGCCCAAATGCAAAGATAAGTTCTGTAGAGAAGAACATAAGGAAGTTAAATGATGAAATCAGAATATTAGCAGAGGAAAAGAATAGAAAGATGATCAGGATTAACATCTTGAGAGAGCATATCTCAATCAAGACCTCAATTGTTGAAGACCAAATTGAGTAGTGTCTTTCAGCAAAGACATCTTTTCAAAAGTTTAGATTTAATTCCCTGCAAGCTTGTCAGACAGCAGCATACGGATTGAGTACTCTACTCAATGTTGCTGAATCCACCAGGAAGATATGGGAGAAAGATTTTGAATCATGGAAGTTAGAGTTTGGCGACTGTGTTGCAAGCCTACCGGCTTTGCAATAGCTGATAACAAGGTATCAAGTTTTTTTTGAAATTTTTGTACACCCTATCTTTGTCATTGTTGTCAAAGGGGGAGAGATAGCAAAAAATTGAATATATGTTGACAAAGGATACTCATAGGGGGAGCTATTCTATGGAGTACAATATTGTATATGTGTTGTATAACATTTGGCCACAATTTTGTGTAAATACTTTGAAGTTTTGTTTGCACACTTAGCCAATTTTCCCATATGTTGCCACCAATGACAAAGGGGGAGATTGTTGGAAATTTGGCTAATGTGGATGCATAGATGTTGTCATTATGGAAACATATGATCTCTATTGAGAGCGCATAATCTGGAATGCAAGTATGGCAAGTTGAAGGAAGAAATTGTCTAAGTATGGATACAGTGACCCTGGCAGAGCACCCGATGAAGATTTAGTTGGCGATGTCCACTGGAGCAATATTTTTGTTTTCATAGTTAACTAAAGCTTCTAAAAAGTATGAGGATACCCCATCTTAGTGCGCATAAAGTTTGGAGCAGTATGGATGAAGTTATTCAAAGTTTATCGAAGATAGTTTTTGCAGACAAAATAGTTTTAGAGACAGTATTAGCGAAAGAGTTAAGGGATTATTTTTGCTTGTCAAAATAATGACTTAACATTATGAGGGGATGACATCCTAGATGTTTACTCTTAGATAAATATTTTGGAAGCTGACCATATAAAGTTATTAGCTCTAATAACTCATATATTAGGCATACTTGAAATGTAATGAAAAATATATGTGATGTGTAAAAAGAAAGAAAAGGATAACTTGCGATAGTTATATATTGTGATAGCAGAAAAGGCTATTGATGTGAAGTTGTAAGTAGTACCATACTACAGTCAGAAACATTTTGTATTACCTGTTTGGGCAGTGAGCTCAGCTGGTGATTAGGTTTTGTAATCTAACTCCTAACAGGGTTAAGGCTTCTAACAAGGCCTAAAGTCCTTTAACCAGGACAGATCTACTATATATTGTAAATTGACTCCTAATAGGGTCCAATATCCCTAACAAGATACTTTTGATTAGTGATCTTTGTGGGTACCATCCCCACCGGGGTTTTCCCTTGGCCAGGGTTTCCTTGAGAACATATCATGTGTTATGAGTTCTTTCTATTTACTACTATGTTTGTTAATCAGCTTGATAATCATTGTATGCACTAAAGTAATATGTTATATCCATAAGTGGGCAAAATAAAAAGTTTGTGAAATACTAATTCACCCCCCCCCCCCTCTCAGTATTTCCTATTTCTAACATAAACATGAGGAGAAACTAACGACCTAACCAACTTGGTAGCTTTATTAGAGGTTAGGAATTTCCACTTTGAAAGAAAGTCCTTTATGTTCACTGGAAAGACCCAAGAGAGATTCCACCCTTACAAAATGCTTTCCCAAATCTCTATAGAACAAGTGCATTGGAAAGAATGGTGGAAAATAGATTTAGCTTCATTCTTGAAAAGAAAGAACCTATTATTTGGAAAGAAACCCCTCCTACACAAGTTATCAATGGTTAGAATTTTATTTTGAACTTGAGCGACCAAAAAAAGATCTCAACTTTAGGAATAATGGATTTGTTCTAGCAAGATACCCATAAAGTGGTCTCCCCTTCAAAAACATTTAAAGAAAATAATCTAGAGGAAATAGCGAATTTCCCATTGGGATTAAGAGCCCAAATCAGCAAGTTTGGTTGTTCTCTTTTAACAAATCTAGAATTAAGGGAAAGCTAGATCTAGATAAATTATTATATTAGAAAGGATAATTACATTATAGATTTTAAAGTTATAGAAAAGAGGAAAACTATTCCTCCCCCAAGAAATTGAAAACTATTAAGTTTAAACTTCTAGAAAGGAGATTATTTTTCCTTGCTTTATAGGAAAAATAAAAATTTATAGTTTGAGCTACATACAAATAGCCACTTATATAATTTGGGTAAGATAGTAGTTAGTCCTCCTGCTTGGTTTTGATAGATGTGTTGGATACAATTGTCTGAAGGACATTGTTGGATTAGCTATGTGTTGTCTTTGATGTCACACAAATGTCATATCAATTATCGCTCTCAGTATCTACCGAGCACAGTCGGTCAGCTAGGCGGTTTTTAGTGTCTACCGAGTTTTCTTGGGTATCTAAAGGAAACATGATAGGGTAACCATGTTAACCGAGCCTCCTTGGTTATCAAAGGAAAATTAGTGGTTACTGAGCTCTCTCAGTCTCCAAAGGATGTTGCAGAATTTGCTGTGGTTACTGAGTTCTCTCGGTCACCGAAGGAAATCTTTTCAGGATTAATGTTTACCGAGCAAGGTCGGCCCTTTCAAAGAATTTTGTTATTACATTTTGTTTATCCCAACTGACTATTATAATAATTATTAGTGCCCACTTGACAATCTAAATGATTATGAAATGGCATATATATATAGAAGGTCAAGTGGTGAATAAAAGATATACAGCATGCAGAAATCATTTTGAAGAAAGGTGTGTGCAAATTTTGAAGGATGGTCAGATATCCTTGAGGAGAAGCAAAGATTTAATTGATCAGTAAGGATCTAGTAAAATAGAATAGAGATCTATATTCAGCAATTCAGTTGTAGGTCATTTCATTGTTACTCTCTAGCAATTGTAGCAATGATATCAAAATCTCTTAACCGAGTTGGTTTAACAACCATTTTGTAAATCCTCTAACAAGGTAACAGTTCTATTGAATTGTTTCAAGACCTTTTACAAGGCCACTCCTAGTAGGGTGATTAAATCCTCTAACAAGGTCACACCTAACAGTGTGGTTTGTAACCTTTTACCAGGTTGGCTTCTAACCGGGCATCACTTCAGAAGAGTGAAAAATAGTAACTACTTACATTGGTGGTTTTTCCCATATTGGGTTTCCACGGTAAATCTGGTGTCTCTTGTGTTCATGTTATTTTCTTTATTCATGTAAGTTAATTAGTGATGAATGCTTAAGAACAGTTTAATTATTACACACTTCAAGGATCAAGTTTTCAATATTTCTCTATATATTTACCGAGTGGCATAGTAAATAATTTGTTAAGATATTTAAGGGATCAGTGGTAATAATTTTTTATGGTTAACTGATTCAGCCCTCCCCCCCTCTAAGTTACTACATCTATATTTCCAAAAATTGGTATCAGAGCTTTTGGTGCTTGCAGGAAGGGTTTCAAGGACCTAAGCTAAAGATCAGGATGTCTTACAAAAGAGAAATTCCAAGGCTTAATAGAAATAAATTTTCAGCATGGCAAGGTCTCATGAGACTACATATGGCTTCCATTGGTGATTCAGGATGCAAATATATTGATCAAGAATATACAATTCCTGCTGGCACATTAACTATTGAAGACATTGCAGAGAAGAAGAACCATAACACTATGATGATAGACATTGCATCAACTCTTAGCTATGAAGAATTTGATGAAATCAAAGACTGGACAATTGCTCATGAAATGTGGAACAAGCTGAAGAAAATCTATGGTGGTGATGACAATGTGAAGAGAGCCAAATCAGAGAGCCTAAGAGGACAGTTTGATCAAATGAAAATGAGAGAAGAAGAAAACATTGCAAAATATGTTGAAAGGATCAAGACAAGTGTTAGTGCAATCAGAGCTTTTGCAGGAAAAATTGATGATGAAATGGTTATAAGTAAGGTTCTTAGGACATTACTCCCTATTTATGCAATAAGAGTTTCTACTATTCAAGAAAGAAGATGTGAAGAAAATCACAATATAACTTTGGATGCCTTAGTTGGAAGATTGACAGCCTTTGAACTGGATAACTATGACAACTATGTTCCAACTTCTAAAAATATTGAATCAGCTTTTGAGGCCAAACTTTCACTCAAGAGAGGGAAGAAAATCCAATCAGAAAGTGAAGAAGAATCAGATGAAAGTTCTGATAGTGATCTTCAAGTTATTGAAGCATTACTTGCAAAGAAGTATTCAAGAGGCAGAGGAAAATATAAAGGTAAAACTCCCTTAATCTATTTTTCATGTGAAGAAATTGGTCGTATTGCAGCTAGGTGTCCAAACAAGAAAAGCAAAGATGAGAAGAAAAATTACAAGTACAATGGCAAGAAAAATTTCAAATCATTCAAGGATAAAGGTAAGAAAACATGTTTTTTAGCTAAAGATTTGGATGATAGTGAAGAAGAAATTGTTTTCATTGCTGTAAAAGATGAATCTAATAATGATGAAGATGAGATGGCACTTATCTCTCATATAAGCAAGAACGATACATGGATTATAGACAGTGGATGTTCACATCATATGACTGGTGACAGGACCAAGTTTGAACACTTTGAAAACTTTGATGGTGGTAATGTAAGGTTTGGAAACAATGAACCCTGTTGTATAAAAGGAAAGGGATGAATTTCATTAACCAAAGAACTTATATGTGATAATGCATATTGGGTCAAAGGACTAAAGCATAATCTTCTAAGTGTAGCACAGCTAATCAACATTGGATTCAAGGTTGAATTCATGAATGCCAAAGCAAGACTGCTGGATGACAAAGGAAAACTGATAGGATCAGGCAAACAAACCAAAGGTAACCTATTTTATCTTGATCTTGGTGATTACACATGTTTTATTGCTCAAATTGAAGAAATTTTGTTATGGCACAAAAGGTTATGTCATTTAAATTTTGACAACATGATGAAAATAAGCAAATTCAAGAAAGTAAGAGGTATTCCTACTTTGAAGAAACCTGATGTTGGTCTATACAAGAATTGTCAAATTGGTAAAATGGGAAAGTCTAGTTTCAAAAGTAAAAACTATCAGTCTGAAGATATTTTGGAAATTGTGCATATTGATTTATGTGGACCTATTGGAATTGAGAGCTATACCGGAGAAAAATTCTTTATTCTCTTTGTTGATGATTATTCTAGAATGATGACTGTTATGTATTTAAGAGAAAAGTCTGAAGCATTTGAGAAGTTCAAATGGTATTTAGCAAGAGTAGAAAAGGAAACAAGAAAAAGAATAAAATTCTTGAGATCAGACAAAGGTGGTGAATTCATCTCCCATGAATTCAATAATTTCTGCATTGAAAGAGGAATCAAAAGACAGGTATCAGCCCCGAGAACTCCTGACCAGAATGGAATAGCCGAAAGAAGGAACAGATCTATCATGGACTGTGCAAGGACTCTAATGATTGAAAAGAACATTGCTATGAAATACTGGAAGGAAGCTATCAGCACTACAGTTCATACCTTGAACCGAGTATAGCTGAGAAAAGACACATTAAAGACTCCATATGAGCTATGGTATGGATACAAACCAAATGTAAGTTACCTAAAAGTATTTGGTAGTAAATGTTACATCTTAAAAGAATCTAGAAAAGGAAAATTTGATGTAAAAAGTGATGAAGGAATATTTTTGGGATATTCTTGCAAAAGTTAGGCATATAGATGTCTAAATTTGTCTACTCACAAAATCATAGAAAGTGCACATGTGAGAATTGATGAGTTTGCAGAAAAGATTGAAGAAGAAAGCAAAAAGGAACCAAAGGACTATAGAAAATTTGTTTATATCAAACCTGATACATTGCCAGACACATGTAAGGAGACTACATCTACCGAGCCCAGTACAGTAACCGAGTCACAAGAAGAAGTTCAGACCGAGTCACAAAGTACCGAGTCTCAGTCTAAAGCTACCAAGCAAGTATCTACCGAGCCCAAGTAATCTAAACCTGAAGATGAAGAAGATGACAATGTAATGCATTCAGGAAGCAAGGAACCTATATTAGCCAAATACGTCAGAAAGCATCATAAACCAGATAGATTATTGGAAACAAATCAGATGGTACTATGACAAGAAGTAAACTAAAAGGTACATGTTTATTTGCTGATTTTGAACCTTAAAATGTCAAAGATGCATTAGCAAATGAAAGTTGGATTGAGGCTATGAATGAAGAAATAGAGAAAATAGAAAAAAATAAGACATGGACTCTTGTACCTAGGCCTAAAGATAAAAATGTAATTGGGACAAAATGGGTATTCAGAAATAAGTTGAATGAAGATGGTCAAGTATCAAGAAACAAAGCAAGATTGGTATGTAAAGGATATTCTCAAGAAGAAGGAATAGATTATGGAGAGACTTTTGCTCCTATTGCAAGATTAGAAGGTGTGAGGACTTTACTTGCATATGCGGCACATAAAGGATTTAAGGTATATCAGATGGATATCAAATCTACTTTTCTCAATGGTATTCTTGAGGAAGAAGTCTACATTGAGCAACCTGAAGGTTTTATTGATCCAGACAAAAGGGATATGGTCTGCAAATTACACAAAGCATTGTATAGTCTGAAACAAGCTCCTAGAGTATGGTATGAAATATTACATAACTATCTTACTCAGATTGATTTCAAAAGAGCTAATGACAACAACAACTTATACATCAAAGAAGGATCAGATAACAAAAATGTTTTGGCAGAAATATTTGTGGATGATACTGTGTTTACAGGAAATGATGATCAGTGCAAAGAATTTTTAGAGCTTATGAACAAAGAATTTGAAATGTCTATGTTTGGTCAGATAAAATTCTTTGTTGGACTTCAGATTCAACAGAACAAAAATGGTATCTACATTACTCAGTCAAAATATATCAGGGAAATACTTAAGAAATTTGGTATGGAAGATTCAAAACTAGTTGGTAGACCCATGTGTACTGGACTGAAGCTTACCAAAGATGATGATTCAAAATAAGTAGATCAGACCTTCTACAGATCAATGATTGGAAAATTATAGTATGTAGTACACACAAGGCCTGATATTGCCTTAGCAGTTGGAATAGTGGCAAGATTCTCAGTTAAACCCAAAGAAAATCACATGATGACAATCAAAAGAATCTTGAGGTGTTTAAGGGGAACTGAAGATTATGGCTTGTGGTATAAATTTGGAGGCAATCTGGATTTAAAAGTGTTTACTAATGCTGATTGGGCAGGAAACATTGATGATAGAAAGAGTACAAGTGGTGGAGCATTCTTTCTTGGCAAGAGGTTAGTATCTTGGACTAGTAAAAAGCAAAACTGCACATCCCAATCCATAGCAGAAGCAGAATATGTTGCTGCAGCAGTAAACTGCTCTAATATTATATGGTTTAAACAGCTTTTGGAAGGCATGAAGGTTGAGATCAAAGAACCAGTTGTTATGTTTTGTGATAATACAAGTGCAATAAATATTTCAAAGAATCCAGTAATGCATTCCAAAACCAAGCACATTGCAATTAAATATCACTTTATCAGAGAATTGGTGCAGGACAAGGAAATCAGATTGGAATATATTCATACAAAAGAACAAATTGCAGATATCTTCACCAAGCCACTACCTAAGGATGCATTCTTGTATCTAAGAGGCAAGTTAGGGGTCACTCCCCTGTCCGAGGTTCACTAAATAAAGTTTTAGTGATGAATCAACCAAAACATGTTGAAGATCAATCAGTTGATGCAGCATAGTTAGGGAATTATTGCATATGAATCAGTACATAAGGTACATTGATATTTACCAAAACTGTGTAAGTTGTCTTTGGCATGTGTTGTCAAAGAGGGAGAGTTTGCTGTCATTTCAAGAAATTTCTAAGAAGAATAATTTGAGAAGTTAAGAGGGAGAGTTCTCAGTTAGAGAAAGAAGTTTGAAGATGATGGGAATCAGAATGAAGCTAAGGATATGTTTCTTACTCTTGGTTTCTCTGTGAAATTTCATTGTGCTATGACATGTTGTGTTGCCATCAATGCCAAAGATGGAGATTGTTGGATACAATTGTCTGAAGGACATTGTTGGATTAGCTATGTGTTTTCTTTGATGTCACACAAATGTCATATCAATTATCACTCTCAGTATCTACCGAGATCAGTCGGTTAGCTAGGTAGTTTTTAGTGTCTACCAAGTTCTCTTGGGTATCTAAAGGAAACATGATAGGGTAACAGTGTTAACCGAGCCTCCTTGGTTATCGAAAGAAAATTAGTGGTTACCGAGCTCTCTTGGTCTCTAAAGGATGTTGCAGAATTCACTGTGGTTATCAAGTTCTCTTAGTCACTGAAGGAAATCTTTTCAGGATTAATGTTTACCGAGCAAGGTCAGACCTTTCAAAGAATTTTTTTATTATAGTTTGTTTATCCTAGCCAACTGTTATAATAATTATTAGTGCCGACTTGACAATCTAAATGATTATGAAATGGCATATATATATAGAAGGTCAAGTGGTGAATAAAAGATATACAGCATGCAGAAATCATTTTGAAGAAAGGTGTATGCGAATTTTGAAGGATGGTCAGATATCCTTGAGGAACAGCAAAGATTTAATTGATCAGTAAGGATCTAGTGAAATAGAACAGAGATCTATATTGAGCAATTCAATTGTAGTTCATTTCATTGTTACTCTCTAGCAATTGTAGCAGTGATATCAAAATCTCTTAACCGAGTTGGTTTAAAAACCATTTTGTAAATCCTCTAACAAGGTAACAGTTCTATTGAATTGTTTCAAGACCTTTTACAAGGCCACTCCTAGTAGGGTGATTAAATCCTCTAACAAGGTCACACCTAACAGTGTGTTTTGTAACCTTTTACTGGGTTGGCTTCTAACCGGGCATCACTTCAGAAGAGTGAAAAATAGTAAGTAGTTACATTGGTGGTTTTTCCCATATTGGGTTTCCACGGTAAATCTGGTGTCTCTTGTGTTCATGTTATTTTCTTTATTCATGTAAGTTAATTAGTGATGAATGCTTAAGAACAGTTTAATTATTACACACTTCAAGGATCAAGTTTTTAACATTTCTCTGTATATTTACCGAGTGGCACAGTAAATAATTTGTTAAGATATTTAAGGGATCAGTGATAATATTTTTTTGTGGTTAACTGATTCACCCCCCCCCCCCCCCCCCCTCTCAGTTACTGCATCTATATTTCCAACAAGATGTGAACCATGAAATTATAATTTTTTTAAAGATGCTTAATAAACCACATGATGTTAGATGTTATTAAACAACATTTTGGTAAGGATAAGAGAAAAATTATTATAACCATTAATTAGGCCATAAGGAATCCTTATCTATCACCCACAAAAATATTAGACAATGAAAATGAAACAAGTTAACTAACTTAATTTGCCTCATTGTTAGTGTCTTAATTTGAGGCTTTCCCTTCTTCTTCATTGGCTTCTTCTCCATTGAGGAGGAGATTGTATTGGCACACTTGAGTATGATTCTTGTGGGTTAAGAGGAGAAATTTTTAAACTTATTTATGATCTCATTGCATAATCTTGAGTTTAATTCAGCCTTTTGTGTTGAGGGCCATGTTGAGTAATATTTCAACTATGTCTATCTGAGATATTGTGAGATCCAAGTCGGAACATAAGAAAGTAGACTATTTGAGAAAATCCTTCTTGTAAAGAATACAACCAACTAAGGTCTTGCCTTCGTGTAGGTCATAGGTATTGATAGCTAGATTGAGAGTGTTATGAGGAAATAGTTATTCATGAACATAGTTAACCACCAGCTTAGTTATAAAGCTATAAGATTTTAATAGATCCTTAGAGTTCTAGATATAAATATGTTCACAACGTAGGTGGGGTATAAAACTTGGCGATATAATTCTAAAATTTTATCCACTACATTCCTAATAAATTTTTTAATTCTTACTCATTGTAGAACAAAAATCCTAGTAAATAGTGGGAGAAAAAAATCCCTATACTCAAGGAATTCATCATCTACGAAAGGCAGAAGTAACCTCTTATTGAACAGAGATGTCCATCTGTTGCAGATTGAGTGAGATAAACACTACTTCCTTTAGTGAAAACACTTGGAAAATCAGAGAGAAATTATCACTAAAGATCTATGCATATTGAAGGGGAAGATCTTGATTTACAGAACAAGATGAGAATCTAGTGATTAATGTGAAAGGAATAATTGAAAATTGAATGAATTATATTTCTTTGAGGCTTGTTTTTTTTCTTATTAATGCACATCTTTAGTGGATGAGTGCATTCTTACATGTTTTATTCCCACGCATTCACAAAATGAGTGCCAACATTTCAAAATAATTGTGGCATCACATGTTATCACTAAAATAGAATAAAATTAATAGTTTTTATTTGGATAATATTGTGTTGAAATCTCTCAGTGATCCATCATCGTAATGAGAGATCCTCACTTGAATAAATTAATTTATACCTTTTTATAAAAGTAGATGGGGAAAAATAAATTGGAAACTAATTTAAGCACAAGCCAACACCAAAATGAAATCAAGTTGATTCAATAGAAATAAAACATTTCCTCTTTTGGGTGATGGAGGATTGCATATGAAATCAAATTCTACTATATCATATATTCAATTCAAAGCTGATAAGCATGCTTTAAAATATTTATAGTTTCACAATCTTATTGAGCATTGAATTAATGTTTCTTTATATAGTTGGTAATGTTTTCTCTTATCATTCAACCATCTATGTCTCCGTTTCAAATGGGTTACTTTATGATTTTTTGTGCAGTGTTCATTCTAAATGTGGCTACGACAAGCTTCCTTAGAATAAATACTATGGCTTGTATACCCAAGAACATGGTCAATTTACTACTACTTAGTATAGTTGTGACATTCATTCTTGACATGTTAGTGATAAATTTCTCTATTTTGAATTTGGAAAATTATTTTATTCACGACTTTGAGAACTATTAAGAAGAAGAGAAAGACCATAATTATATTATTCTTAAAAAGAAATCTCCTTACAATACTTTTTCTCCTTGTGTTAGGATTAATTTAATTGTAAATCAATGTGCCATGTTTTACATCAACTTGTACATGTTGTGAAGTAATACATTAGCCTCACTAACATTTGCTATTTTGTTAACTTCAATGAGCATCTTTATCAAAATAAATTTTTATATGAGTATGACTTGCATGTTCATCTACAAGTTTTAAGAATGCATGAAATGCATGACAAATGGATGCACAAAAGAAACTCCAATTTCACTCTACTTTTATGGATCATTATCTCTATAGGTCCCTTACTATTAAGTATGTTAAGTTTATATTGTAGATGAAATACCTCATTATAGACGTACAATGCAATCTATTTGATTGAATAATAAGATTCATTATTTTGAAGTGTAGAAATGTTGAAAGAAAGACAAGATGTCTAATTTAATTTGATGGAATTATGTTTCCAACAATTTTATGAGGTAGTTTCGATCATATTTTTAAAGAGGAACATCACATATCACTCATGAAAATTTTGTAAATCCTACAAATGTTAGAAAAGATTGTTAGAAAAGATTTTTATGAGAAGATATATGGTAATGATATTCTTGAAAAGGAATTGAAGAAAGTTAAGAAAGGGAATGAAGATGTTGGAAAGAGAAAATTGGATTTTGAAATCAAATTCATTATTTTGTGATGTCTCATGTGACACAAAAGTTTTATTTTGTTTCTTTATTGAGTCATTTGATTTGGGTGATGCGGAAAAAATGTCTTTAGATTAAAAAAATGTGAGGTTGAAGTGTAATGTAAGGATGTGTTTAGCAATTACAAAATTTGCAACTTATGATGTTAATAGCCAAGGTAGTTTTGAAAATAATATTGGTGTCGAGATAATTTAATAAATGGGTTATGATGGGAAAAGAATAGACAAGCATGTGCAATGAGTAAGAGAGCTCATACAACTAGTTATTGGGCCAAAGAATGAAGTCCTTGAATATGGTAAGATAGAAAGAACTGATGCTCCAAATATTAGATTTTAATGCAAATCATCTCAAAGAATATTGTGTTCCCTTTGTCATAGGGAAATACATAAAGCAAATAAGTGTTGGGATTTTCATCTTTGTTCAATTTGTGGGTCGAAGAATCAACTTGAAAATGCATGTTGGAATGCAAAGAGGAATAAACAATCTATCAAAGATTGTATGTAGATTGATTCTTGATGGATTCTAGTTAGAAAAAAAGGTTACAAAAATGTCCAAAAGGTTGTGCAAACATATATGTTTGCATTTAAATAAAAGTAGTTGTGAATAAAGTTTTAATGTGTAAGTCAAGTGGGATGATTATTTGTTATGATCGGTGCATTGAAAGGTGTGATGAGTCTCTTTTGTGTTAGAGAAAGGATGATAAAACTTTGTAATCTGTCAAGAGAGTCAACCATTAAACGACACACACTAAGGAACAAATTAAGTCTAGAGAAATTCAGACAACTTTGACTATTTAAGACTTTTAGCCTAGGATAAAGTCGTTAGTGCGTGTTGTTTAAGCCATTCACTTGAGAGGCATAAGTGATTAAATAGGTACTTGAACTTGTAAGAGAAATGTGCTATGTGAGTTTATAAGACTGGATGGATGGAAATGTTCCAAAATAAGTTACAAAGAATTGGATTTTGCCACATTAAGTTATCTTGTAATAACAAGATAGCAAAGTTTTGAAATTATATTGTAAATCTTAGCATAAAAAAAGAATGTTGTGAAGTGATGCATTAGCCTCACTGTTATGCACTGTTTTGTCGACAGCAGTGAGTAGGTTTATTGCAAGAGAGTTTTTTTTAATTATGATTTGCATGTTTATCTACCACATCCCGTGCTGCTGAGTTGTTAATTTTGTCATGTAGAGGAAAGCCTTCATTGGAGGTGCACGATATACTTCATGATGATTGAATAAAAAGATTCATTATTATCTGTTAAAACATTCTGTTTGCTCTATCTGTTTGTGTTTATTCTCTTTGCTGTACCTGAGTCCAAAATCTACTACAGTATTTTGTTTTTATATAAGATACAAAATGTGTAGAGAGAAGCTGAATTATTATTCATTATTTACGAAAAGAGGGTTTTAATTCTACACTACTCTTGCTAGATAAACAGCGTGTTTGACTCTGTCCATTAGGAATCGACGCTGTGAAATCTAGAGGAGCTTCAGTTTGAAGACTGGCTTCAAGAATGGTCGTTTTGAATGGCAGGGTGCGTTGACATATTGTTACATGTATTCATCACTCTATAGTGTGTTTCTATCATTTGGTGATCCATTACAAACTATAAATACCTAGCATAAATTTCACTTTTGTTTCATAACGTTAATGATATAAGGATCTACTGCATTTCCCTTCAGGAAACTTGAATTGTTTGGTAAATAATAAGTTGCATACAAAATCAATGGCAATATCTCACTTGGCTATTGGCCGTGAACCTCTAATAGCTGAGCAAATAAAAGGAGATAGAAAGAACAAAAGTAACGCCAAGATTGGAGATATTTGGAGATCTATTCAGGGTGTTAATGATTGGAATGGCATGCTTGACCCCATTAATCCCCTTCTCAAAGCGGAGATACTCAGATATGGTGATTTTGCACAGGAGTGCTATGATTCATTTGACAACAATTCTTCTTCAAAATACTATGGGAACTCTAAACGCAGTAGAAGCTCTCTGGGGCGTAGATTGGAAATTCTTGGAAGTGGGCGTGGGTATCAAGTAACCAGATATATTTACGCCAACACTGCTGTACTAAACTCGTTTTTCAAGCCGAAATCCGTGGATATCGGTGCTTGGATGGGATATATTGCTGTTTGCACAGACCCAATGGAGATAAGTAGATTGGGAAGACGAGATATAGTTGTTGCATGGAGGGGAACTGAAACGTGTCAAGAATGGATGCAAAATCTGAGAGATATATTAGTTCCTGCCACCTTATCTCAGGGCACTGAATGTTCCTGCATACAAACAACATTCAAAGCAGGTGTTCAAATAGAGAAGGGATTTCTAAGCTGTTATAAATCGGTACGTGGAGACTCTCCGAGAGGCGGGCAGAGCGCAAAGGATATTGTAGTGGAGGAAATAAGAAGGTTGTTGAATGAGTACAAAGATGAAGAAGAAGATGTGAGCATAACATTCACTGGACACAGCTTGGGAGCTGCACTGGCAACTATAAGTGCATATGCTATGAAACAAATTGTAATGGAAGAGAACTCTAGGAAATCAATACATGTCACAGTCTTTGCCTTTGCTTCTCCACGTGTAGGAAACCTAGCATTTTCCCAACATTTGGAGCAGATTGGCGTTAAAGTGCTGCGGTTGGTGAATAAATGGGACCTGGTTCCCAAAGTTCCAGGAGTTTTAATCAACGAGAACATGGGATGGCTCACCCGATTTCTGCAATGGCTTCCGTGGGCATATGTTCATGTTGGCGTCGTGATCGGTTTGGACAGTTGCAGATCTCCACTTCTGAAGAAATCATTTAATCCTGCCAGCTTTCACAATTTAGAGGTTTATCTTCACTTGCTTGATGGGTTTCAAGGAAATAACAAGCTGCCTTTCAAACCATCCGGAAGAGATCCAGCTCTGGTGAATAAGTACTCTGACTTGCTGATCGAAGAGCTTAAAATCCCTTCGCACTGGTGGGCAGGAAGGAATAAAGAGGTTATAAAGCGCATAGACGGATTGTTGGTATACTCTCCAACAACTCCCACTCCTCCTCCCCTCTACATGTGTACCAGCAATTCCGATTCACTTTCAGGTAATCTGGAATCAAATTATACTCGTGAGATTGTCGTTCTTGCATGAAATATTTATAGAATGTTCGACAGTAAGACATGTTATTGCTGTGTTACGTTTTCTGGAGTATAAAGATCCAAAGTATAAATGTAAGTTTCTATATTTGAATACTGTGGGTGTGTATGTAACCTCATATATATCACTACTATTATCAGATAAGTTATAAATCTGAGCTAGCAATAGTGATGCCTGTCATTACAGAAGTTGAAGTCTTTAAGACAAAGTTCTCTATTTGTACGTCTTTATATGTAATGATTATTTAAGTGTTTTTTGAGTAACTCTTTCGTCTCCTATTGAAATATCCCTTGATTTTAATAATATTATCATCCCTACACAAAGAATGTTTTGTATTTGTATATTGATGTGATCAGAAACCTACTCGTCTTCTCCATATTTCCCAAGAATGTACTGCTACTTCAATAATACTATCTCAAGAACTATCTCAAATTCTTGTTGAAAGAATCCATTTACTGCAAGACATTGTTATGATCTCCATATCTTCCTTTGTATGGTCGCATAAATGAACAAAAACTTAATTCACATGAATATTTTTCAATATAGAATATTTTGTAATAGAATATATTTATTTTGTTCTTAAGCTTATTTGATTATTGACTCTTTTCAAGTTTATTATAGTATAAAATTATTTTTTATTATATAAGCAGCACCATTTCAAAATAACATATCACAATGACAAATATATATATTAATCTTATTTGATTATTATGTAAAATTGTTTAGATATATAGAGTGATAGAGTTGACTCTTTTCATAGTTTATTACGATATAAAATTATTTTTTATTATATGAGCAGGTTATTTCAAAATAAAATATCACAATGACAAATATATATTAAATTAGGCAAAGAAAGTAGAAGTGGTAGAATTTTATAAAATAAATTATTAACATAATATTAATATTTTTTTGGCATTATGTATTCTTGGACTCTTAACAATAGTTTGTTTTCAATAAGTCTTTTAGCAAGAAAGATGTTTAGTTTAAAATAGGGCATCAATTTAGAATAGAGGACACCACAATTTGAACAAACTTTGAAAGATGTACGAGAGGTAAAATAAAACTAATTACTTCATTTTCTTTATATAAGATATGTTTACAAAAATTAAACTCTAGATTATAATTATTTAATTCATCAAAAAATCTTTTATTTTTTACAGACCTTAGATCTTTTTCATCTATATCACCAATACTTTGGTATGATAGCATAGTTTCCTTTCGAGGAATATGTTTCCAAAGCATGAGCATCCTTAGGTACCTAGAAGGCATAATTATAACAAGTTGATGCATCACTCCTATAGTTGTTATTTCCAATAGTAAACCTTAACGTTATATAGTTGTTAATATGTGGAGGGAAAAAATACTGTACTATTTTGTGTGCATACTCATTTAAAAATGACCATGTATGACAACTCCTATAAAGAATCATAGGTCATCTAATCATATTATACCATCATCTAAGTAAAATTACCTAGAATCCTAAATTTATTAAATTAATAATAGAAAGTAATTTCAATGCCAAAATAGAGATATATAATACACTTGATTCCCTTCACTCCTCTATTAAATAATTGAGTAATGAAATGAGAATCTCTCCTAACATACACCTTGCCATCATAATATTTCTATATTTTATAAAACAACCTTTTTTTTTAGGTTATGTGAAAAGATGCTCCTAATATAATCTTGATCATACATCATTTTAATTTTCTCAAAATACTCTAAGAGCCATAACAAGATGATAACATTAATTTGTATTTATAAGACAACAATTTCATGAGTGATCTACCCCTACTAACTTTAATCAAACAATATTGGAATGGGTGGAAAAAGATAAATTGTATTTAGTTTTATATCATAAAGCCACTATATTATATTTTCGTGTGAACCAAATTTATTTATTATTAAATATTTTTGAACCAAAGACTTTTGTTCATAGAGATAGTGCCTCTATAGTGTTGGATTTTGTCATGATATGGATATTTTAGGACCAGATTTCTAACATAGATTTTATACAAAGTTGGGCTTTCAACTACTACCCAATCTATGTGTTAAAGCCATAATCAATGATTTATTTATTTTATCTTTTCAATAGATCAAAGATTCTCTAGAGTTCATCAAGGAGGTCCCTAGTTTACAGGTAACATCTTTCTTTCAACAAATAGATGGATAGCTAGTTTTAATGCTTCCAAGTTAATTTTTTCCTAAATAGGAGTCTATCTCACAAACTTCCATTTCAGATTTTGGGATGTTTATATCATTTAGGGTATAGTTGACACCATTATTCAATCCATTTCTTTGGATTGTGCTAATAAATCTTGATGTAGCTCTCTTTATGCTATATTTTATGTCTTTATATAAATTATTCTCACCTAGAAAATAGCATCAAATTTCATTATAAGTTTGGGGTGTAGTAACAAAACTCCAATATGCACTCAGTTGAGGGCATTGCACAATGTGGAGAAGCCTTAATTTTATGAAAAGGTTAATGGTTCCATGAAGATAAGAAGATACTGGAAATCATTTCTTAGGAAAATGGATCCTATTGTCAGGTCAAGAGAGATTTTTTGCATGTCTTTGGTGCTCTTTTTGAGTTTCCTCCTAAAATTAAAAAGAATTTTCTTTCATGTCCCCTTACTATTTGTAAGCCTTGGTTCTTGAGATAAGCTTCAAATTGCCTTATGATTTGTGATTTGTTTGTTGTTCCATATTTCTTCAAGGGTTTTCTCTATTCCACACCCCAATAAAAATAATTTTTATGTTTTTACTTGTTCTGATGATCACCACTAGTGATCCTTGTTCTACTTCCATTTAGGTCATTATTTCGTACATTTTTGGCTTGATTGGTCTTTGTAATAGTAACAATCTTTTCTCGAGCATATCTAATAAAAACTACATATAGAGTAATTGAAGTAAAATAATGAAAATACAAAACTCACCACCTATGATTTTGGAGTTGATCCTTCGATCTTATATCTCCTAAAGTTCCCCTATAATTAAATACCTAAAAAAATAGAGAAAAATAATATATTTTTTCATAAAACACTTGAGAATTATATTAATAAAAAAATTAAAAAATTAATCATGAACCATTAGATTCTTGTAGTAAGTATAAGGAAATCCTACATGAAATTCTAGGTGACGATTAAATTAGATAATGAAATTTGTCCTAATATTGTTACTTGAGACATAAATGTAGAGAAGGAAATGCTCACTAACCTCAAAACAGATTAATATCTGAAAGGATGAACTATCCTTTGTGCCACCCGACTTAACTAGCACTCTAATGAGCTAGAAGATCAAAACAATTAAATGACAGGAGATAACATAAGAGATGAAATGCAAGGAGTTCATAATAACTACTACCTGTTAACACAATGATATTTAGATTAGAGGAAACAAAAGAGGACATTAAAGTGACAACACACTAAACTCTACGAGTGCACTGCCTGAGACACATGCGTGGGTCAAGGACGATAGCGCAGGTAAGGGATGACAGTGTGAAGCATGTGCGTCCTATATGGACAAAGTATGAAGAATGACACAAATCTACAAGACTAACAAAATAACTAAAATGATGAAATGTACAGTAAACTACCAATAGAAGAAAAAAAACAACTAAGCTAAAGATATGGTAGATATACGATGATGAAGATGCAATAAAAGTTACAACTGGAGAAGGAAGTCGAAGAATCCCAAGGAAAAGCTTTACATTCTCCTCCCAAAAAGTCTACACACAAAGATAAAGGAAAATGTTGTGGGGCTGTTTGTAGACGTACCTCAGTTAAATCATTGTTTTGGTATTTTCACCTCCACAGTAGCCGAATAGACAAGATAGCTGATGATAGATAACCGAAAGATAACAAATAGAATGATAAACACACAACAATATTAAAAAATGAAGAACTACGATATGCTAACAAAACAAAACAAAAAAAGTGAAGTCACTTCATTCAAAACCACAAAGCTAGAGCCCAATAGAATGAAGACCGAGTGATGAAGAAGACTAAAAAGATATTGCAAGATATACCAATACAATAGAGAGCTCAAGAACATAATGAAAAAGCTGTGCAGATGAAGTGTGGAGTGACTAAAGTGAAATTGCTAAGAGAGAATGAAGAGGTTGTAAAGCTCATAGACAGGTTACTGGTAGACTCTCCTACAACTCCCACGGTTCCTCCCATCTACATGTGTACAAGTGATTTCACTTTCAGGTAATCTGGAATCAAATTATGATCGTGAAATTGTCATTCTTGCATCAAATATTTATAGAATGCTCGACAGTAAGACATGCTGTGGCTGCGTTATGTTTTCTGGAGTATAAAGGTCCAATGTATAAATGTAATTTTCTATATTTGAATACCGCGGTTGTGTATATAACCTCATACATATAACTAGTATTAGCAGATTACTTCTAAATCTGAGTCTAAAAGCAATGACGCTAGTCATGACAGAAGTTGACGTCTTTAAGATTAAGCTTCCTATTTGTATGTCTTTATTTGTAATGATTATTAAAGTATTTTTTGAATAACCCTTTTGTCCACCTTTGAAATATCCCTTGATTTTAATATTATTATCATCCTTTCACAAAGAATGTCTGGTATTTGTAAATTGATGTGATCAGAAAACTACTGGTCTTCTCCATATTTTCAAAAATATATTGCTATTTCAATAATACTATCTTAAATTCGTATGGAAAGAATCTCTTTACTACAAGATATTGTTATGATCACCATATCTTCTTTTGACGTATGGTCGCATAAATGAACAAAAACTTAATTCACTTTAATATTTTTCAATATAGAATATTTCGTATTAGAATTTATTTCTTTTGTTCTCAAGTTTATCTGATTACTATATAAAATTGTTGAGATATAGAGAATGATCTAGATTTTATTCATGATTTATTATCTTATAAAATTGTTTTTTTTATTATATAAGAAAGGCCATACCAAAACAAAATATCAGAATGACAAATAAATCGTATTAAATTGGGTAAAGAAAGTAGAAGTGGTAGAATTTTATAAAATAAATTTGTTAACATAATATTAATATATTTTATCATTATCCGTTCTTGGATTCCAAACAATAGTTTATTTTCAATGAGTCTTTTGTACAAAAGATATTTGGCTTAAAATATGACATCAATTTAGAATAAAGTATACCACAATTTCAAAAAAAAATTAAAGATTTATGGGACATGAAATAAAACTAATAACTTTGTTTTATTTATATAAGATATGTTTACAATAATTAAATTCTATATTATAATTATTTAATTCCTCAACAAATCTTTTATTTTGTATGATCCTTAGAGCTTTTTCACCTATATGACCAATACATATTTTTGGCTACAAAAAGTTTTCCAAAGCATGAACAAGCTTAGCTACCTAAAGGCGTGCTTATAAATAGTTGACACACCACTCCTACAATTGCTACTTTTGATGGTAAACATTAAAGTTATATAATTATTAATATATAAAAGAGAAAAAGTACTATACTATTGTGTTCATATAACCATTTTAAAAAGAGCATGTATGACCACTCTTATAAATAAATATTTTTCCTCTAACCATATTGCACCATCATATAAAGAAAATAATGTACAATCCTAAATTGATTACTTAATATTAAAAAGTAAGTTCCATGTCAAAATAGGGATATATAAAGCACCTGATTTCATCCACTCCTCTATTAAATAATTGAGTAATGAAATTAGAATATTTTCTAAGGTACACCTCCCCTTCATAGTATCTCTATATTTTATAAACCAATCTTTTTATCAAGTTATGTGAAAAGATTCTCCTAATATAATCAATCATATATCATTTTGATTTTCTCATAATATTTTAATAGCCATAAAAAATGATAACATTATTTTTTGAAAAAGATAACAATTTCATGAGTGATCTACCCCTATTATTTTTAATCCAACAATGTCAAGAATTGGGTGGAAAACTATAAAATGTGTTTAGTTTTATGGCATAAAGCCACTATATTATATTTTGTGTCTAGAAAATATATTTGTTAGGAAAGGTTTTCTTAACCAAAGATTTTTCTTCATAAAGATAGAGCCTCTATAATATTTGATTTTGTAATCATAGGGATATTTTATAACTACATTCTTAACATAGAATTCATACAAAGTTGGGCTTCCAACTACCACCTAGTCTATGTGTTAAGGCTAAAATCAAAGATTTCCTTTTTTTTTCTCTTTTCAATAGACCATGGATACTCTATAGTTCATTAAGGATGTCCTAGTTCCTAGGTAGAATTATTATTTCCATAAATCAATTGGTATATAGTATTAATGCATCCAAGTTAAATTTTCCTCTAATTTGTGTTAGAATAACTGAGAGGGGGGTGAATCAGTTAATCAATGTCCCAATATAAAATGTATAATCCAAAAAAAAATACTTCAATTTCTGTTGCTTGGTAACTTAAAATACTTTCACTATCTATGCTTTTATCAATTATCAGTCTAAAACTTATAATAGTTATCGATCAAATCAAATATGAAACATGTAAACATGACATCAAAACAAATATCACAATTAATACATAACACCAGAGATTTAGCGTGGAAACCATGTGAAGGGAAAAACCACCTGGGACCGACAACCCAAAATATTCACTCTTCTGAAGTGAGGTCGGTGAAGACCCAACCCTATTAAAGGTTACAAACACACTGTTAGGTGTGACCTTGTTAGAGGATTTAAGACCAACTGTTATTGTCCAACCAATAGTCACTCTGGGGTTGACGGCATAACAATGTTCATTCTATGAATGATACATAATAAGACTTTCTTAGGCCACTCGGTTAAGAGATTTTACTGTGTACAATGGTTAAATAAGTAACAGTAGGTGATCTGACTTAATACAACTTCAATTGCAAATTATAGATCAATGTTCAACTCATACAAATCTTTCTGATTAATATAACAATTCTGTTTCAACAATATATCAACTTATTGTCCATCGATAATCACTCTCTATAGCTCAGTAATGCTCTGCAGTAGGGTTCTCCTTAACCAATATGATTAGAATGCATGAAAAGTTGTTCACGCGATTATTCTGTAGTTTCCTTCTCTTCCGACATCACCACCTTGTACTGAAATCTCCAGTCTCTTATATAGACATGTAAACTATTTTCTTCTTGTCCATCAGATTTTGCTGCTTAATCATCTTCATTGATTTTGCATCTTAAACATACGTCGGCACTTGTGTCAATAACACGTTTGATTCTCATCCTTTAGATCTTTCCTAAATTTTGTTAGCTGTCGATCTATGTAACAAACTTTATCTATTACCTCATAATCATACACTTTCCAGCTCATCAATCTTATTGGCTAAAATAATCATTTAGTTCATTTTGTTCTTTTCGGTTAACAAAGAAATCTGTCGATGAACACAAGCTTAGTTAACACTGTGCTCGGTATACACTACACTTCGTCGGTGTATAATGAAATGCTTCATTAACCGACAACACTGCTTTGTGT
Source organism: Chamaecyparis obtusa (assembly GCA_027943335.1). NCBI lineage: Eukaryota > Viridiplantae > Streptophyta > Pinopsida > Cupressales > Cupressaceae > Chamaecyparis > Chamaecyparis obtusa. Next base: position 579,822 of record BSBK01000849.1, read on the forward strand.
CTTTCAGCTCTTTTCCTCATTATAGATGAATGAAACATAATCAAGTCAATAACATGAAGTCTTAGAATCATCAACAAGTTACTCAATGTATTCTCTATCCTCATCTATCATAACCATCTTCCTTAAGTAGATATTTATGTTCTTCATCTCTTTCACTCCTTCTCTACAGATGTTTCGGTATAGTAACTTACAAGATAAGTACTGTCAAACTTAGTTGACATCAATGACAACATAATACTAATTTAATCATATTACATATCTAATCAATCAGCTCGGTGATCTTAAATCATAGATTCTTCAATCAGTTTCTAAATCAGTTTTAGTTCATCAATCTCTCCCTTTGGCATTGATGGAAACTCAAGAAATATGAAGTATACCATACACATACCAAACATGTATTCTACAACTCTATGAACAAATTTTGTACAAGCTCTCCCTAGCTTAATATGTTTAATCACTACGTTACTTAACAACACTACAAAATACAGCTTTGTCAATCTGCAAATATGATCTTTTTAGCTTTCAGATTCCTTCTTCTGCTCTTAGTAACTGATCTTCAATGCTCTCCTTTTCTTCAATTTGTCTCTCCCTTAGATAGTTCTCATCGGTGCATATTCAAATTATCTCTCTCTTTGTTTCATATTGTTTATCTCTCCCTTTGACAACAATGCCAAAGAAATAAAATAAACAAACAACTCTTCAGTAGCTAAGTAACTCTTTGTTGTCCAATGCATAATCTGTGTCTCTGTATACTGATATGTCATTCTATTCCAGTACCTTTCATATCTTTAGACATGATCCAAAGTGTAAACTATGCTGCATCAACATGTATGATCTTCTGATAAGATTAGGTTGATTCAACATCTGAATCACCTTAGTGACTGGTAGACAGCGGACAGACCCCAAGTCTAGTCCTCAAGTACTCAAGTGTGTCCTTCGATAGAGCTTTTGTAAACTTATCTGCAAGTCATTCTTTTGATGTAACAAACTCTAGCTTAACTTTCTTCTCCTATACTTATTCTCTCAAGTAGTGATACTTAATTGATATGTGCTTTGTCTTAGAATAGATCACTGTATTCTTTGAAATATTAATTGCACTGGTGTTGTCATAGTATATAATCATCAGTTCAGTGATTATCTCATTCATACCTTCTAGAACTTGCTTAATATATGCAATGTTCAAACAGTTTGTAGCAGTAGCAACATACTCTGCTTCGGCTATAGACTAAGAAATCCAAGCTTGCTTCTTACTTGTCTAGGTAACAAGTCTTTCACCAAAGAAGAATGCTCCTCTGGTGGTGCTTTTTATGTCATCCACATTTCTAGCCCAATCAGCATCAGTATAGACTATTAGTTCAAACTTTCCTTCCTTAGGATACCATAATCCATAGTCTTCTATTTTCTTTAGGTATCTTAAGAATCTTTTAGTAGCAATCATGTGTGATTCTCTAGGATTAGCAGAAAATCTAGCAACTATTCCCACAACATGTGCTATGTCTGGTCTGTTGTGAACTATATACATTAACTTACAAATCATTGATTGGTACAGTGTTTGGTTTACCTCTATAGTTTCATCTTCCTTAGTCAATTTGAAACCAGTAGCCATTGGTGTTCCCATAGGTTTAGCATCCTCCATACCAAATGTTTTCAATACTTCTTTTATATATTTAGACTATGTAATGAATATCCCATCACTCTGCTGAATCACTTGTAGTCAAGGAAAGAACTTAATCTCTACAAACATAGACATCTCAAATGTATTCCTCATATCATCAACAAAGACTTTACATATTTGATCTTGGCCTCCAAATATGATATCATCAACAAATATCTCAGCAATAAGAATTGTATCATCAGTATCTCCTTTCATATATAGATTGTTGTTCTCACTTGTTCTTACAAATCCTATACTTAACAGATAAGTATGCAGCCTCTCATACCAGGCTCTTGGTGCTTGCTTCAAACCATATAAAACTTTGTTTAATCTACATACCATGTCTTTCTTTTTTGGATCAACAAACCCTTTAGGTTATTCTATGTAGACTTCTTCTTCAGGTATTCCATTCAGAAATGCTGACTTGACATCCATTTGATATACCTTGAATTTCTTGTGTGCAGCATATACAAGTAGCATTCTGAATCCTTCCAATCTAGCAACAGGTACAAAGCTTTCACCATAGTCTATGCCTTCCTCCTGTGCATATCCTTTGCATACCAATCTAGCTTTATTTCTAGTTACTTCTCCATTCTCATTTTGCTCGTTCCTAAATATCCACTTAGTACTAATAACATTTTTATCTTTAGGTCAGGGTACTAAGGTCCAAGTTTTGTTCTTTTCTATTTTTTCTATTTCTTCCTTCATTGCATTAACCCATTCGTCATTCTCTAATGCAACTTTCACTTTTTTCAATTCATAATCACAAACTAGACATGTACCTTGTCTTGTTTTGCTCCTTGTTTGCATGCTACCTTGTTTGTCTGCAATGATTTGTGATTCAGGATGGTGTCTTTTGAAAAAACTCACCAGTACTCTATCTCTTCTTTCTTGTTCATCCTATGCAGGTTCATTAGCTTGCTCAGTATGGTCATCCTGCTCGTCAGTTTCTCTTTCCTATTGTTCGGTATTGTTTTTTCTGCTAACCGGTTATCACAGGTTGTGGCTTCGGTAGATATTCTGGATGTTCAATGTAAGTGAATCTACTGTAGTCTTCTAGTTCCTTTGTAGTTTCCTCTATGTTCTTTTCATCAAACTCATCAACTCAGACATTAGTGCTCTCAGTCATTTTATTAGTAGTTTTATTCAGACACTTATATGCTTTGCTTTTACTAGAATATCCCATAAATATTCCTTCATCACCTTTTGAGTCAAATTTACCATTTCTCTCATCTTTTAGAATAAAGCATTTGCTTCCAAAAATCTTGAAATAACTTACATTCAGTTTGTGTCCAAACTGTAACTCATAGGGTGTCTTGTTGGTGTCCTTTAATTGCACTCGGTTCAATACATAAACTATTGTACTGACAGCTTCCCTCTAGTATGTCTATGCAACATTATTTTATAGCATCAATGTCCTAGCACAGTCAACTATTGACCTATTCCTTCTTTCAGCAATCCCATTTTGCTGAGGTGTCCTCGGTGCAGAGACCTATCTTTTAATACCATGCTCATTAAGGAAATTAGTAAATTCATTAGAGATAAATTCACCTCCTCCATCAGATCTTAGGCATTTCAATTCCTTACCAGTCTCTTTTTCTACCTTATCCTTATACCACTTAAACATCTTAAATGCTTTAGATTTTTCTTTTAAGAACATAACAATCATCAATCTAGTATAGTCATCAACAAAAAGAATAAAGTATCTATCACCATAATAACTTTGAGTTCTCATAGGACCACATAGGTCAGTATGAACCAACTCAAGTATCTTCTTTGTTGAATAGTCCTTACTTTTGAAACTAGATTTAGTCATCTTACCTTTCTGGCATTCATGACACATAACATGATCTGGTTTTGACAAGTTAGGAAGCCCTCTAACTCTTTTCCTTTTACTGATCTTAATCATGTTATCAAAGTTCACATGGAATAACCTTTTATGCCACAACCAAGCATCTTCATTTTTCATCATCAAGCAAGAAGACTCATCAGTATCAAGATAAAATAGATTATCTCTTGATTGTGCACTAGTTCCAACTAGTCTTCCTCCATCATCAAAGATTTTAACTTTCTTGCTCTCAAAAGCAACTCGATGACCTGAATTATTTAGTTGTGCCACACTTAACAAGTTATAGTTCTTGAATCCATCTACCCAATAAGCATTATCACATTTTATCATATCATTTATCATAAGGCTCCTTTACTTCTTACCATATAGGGTGTGTCATTACCCATCTTAATTGAACCTCCATTGTACTCTTCAAGTTGATCAAACTTCTCCTCATCACCAGTCATGTGATGTGTACATCCACTATCTATGATCCATGTATTATTTTTGTTAACTTTAGAGATCAGTGCTATTTCTAAATGTTTTTCTTCTTCCTCCTCTGAGTCATCTTTCATAGCAACAAATACAACTTCTACATCATCATCAGAATCAGATTCAGATTCATTATCCTCGGCTATGAAACATACCTTTTTTCCTTTTTCATTGATGTCTTGGTTATCTCTGTTGTGTCGGTAGCCTCTGTTGACTCTTCTCCCATAGCTTCCTTCAGATCTGTTGGGAGTTCCCTTTGATCTTCAACTTGTAGATTTATACTTTGATGGATAACTTTAATATAACTTTGACTCTATCACCACTCCAAATTCTACAAGGAAGAGGGCCAATTAACAAGGATCAAGAGAGATCTTCCTACACTTTGAGCCTTAATGCTCAAGCGGGTGTACCCTTGATTCACTTCTGAAAAGGAATCCAAAATGTTATATCAATATACTCATTACTAACTGATGTAAGATTTTATCATTTGAATGTGTGTGTGTGTGTGGTCGACAACAATGAAATACTTCCAGAGGATGGACCAGTGCCTTAACCTAGGGATAAGAGTCACCCAATTACATACATCAACTGAATACCTTAATTCAAACACAATTGAATCTAGGATAAGTGCTTTCCATATTACCCCTCTCCCTCAGACACAAGGACATCAGATTCCTACTTGGTTGCAAACTCACTGAACCCACCTAAAAGAATTTAATCCTAACTTTGTTAGGAACTCAGAGATAACTTCAAAATAATCTTTGTTTACCATATGCTAATACACTTTTTGATACTAACATATATGAGTTTAGAACCGAAACAAGAAGACATACACAAATGCAAGATTGAAACTCAATAGCATTCTCATTAATATATTTAGAATCAATACACAATCAGAACAACACAAGGATAGGAAAAGATACAAAATCCACCTCCTCTATCAGTTAAACACCATGAACAACCAGCCTGGGACCAAAGAAAGTTTTGGAACCCACACAAAATCAAAATTTCTACAATATATACTCCCTAGTCATCTTTGAATTCTCAAAGAGAATGCAACAAGCTACGAATTACTTAGGGTTAGGGTTTCAACCACCCAACCAACTGGAAATGGTCAAAAATTAATTGTAGGGGAAGAAAACCATTTGGCCAAGCCTGAGAAAGATTTGCACTCATGATAGATCTTTTGGAAAGTATGACAAATCATGAAAATTTTGAATTGTAAACCCTTTGTGGCCACCTACAACAGGCCTTGAGCACAAAACCGCATAGTACAAACCCTGCAAATGAGCATGACACACCCTGGACCACACTACAACAACAAACAGATCATTTCCCACTAGCTCCAGTCACCTCTGCATTGAATTCTAGTCCTTCCTTTCGCAGGAAACCCTTCAAAAATTTGAATTTGAAAAACAACAGTCACCCTATGGTGTTTGTAGCGAATCGGTAGTCCACATTTGAATCTGAAACAACTTTAAGTCCCGATTGTCTAATCTTCATGTTTTGCGGTCTCTTAAATCTTAAATCGATTGCCACCCTGGGTTTACCTTCTAGCGAACATGCGAGAAAGCATATCTTGTTTGCGGGATGAAAATATTAACCCACCTTTAACCTTGCGAACTAGCGACAGCAGGAAAACATTTATCCTTGACACCACATCTAGCGAACAAGCGATAGAAGACTTCCACCAATTCGCGAAGAACTTTATAAAACCACTAGAAAGTTTAGTGATTAGGTGAATACACACTCGCTAAGCCGTTAAACATTTAGAGAATCACCGATTTATTGTGTGAATGAGCGAGGCCTTTGGAAATTTATCAGACCGCTAAAACTTATCCCAACCACCAAAAGATTGAGAAACTTTGAATGGGCCCGCATCAGGAAGATCGATGGTCGTCTGAAGTTCGCAAAGACTTCCAAGATTCTATCAGATTTCATTCCCACCATCAGGTTGAGAATCTCCTCCTTGTGCTGACAACCCTCTGACATGATACAAAATCAATGACCGTCGCAAGATCTTAAGCCTATGACAAAACCCCTGAGATCATACGCCGTTTGTCGATCCTCTAACAAGATCAAGACCCACTGACACATCTAGAAACTAGGTCCCACTGAAAACAAAGCACTGTGAAAATACATGGATGAATCAAATAGTGTCAACTGTGCCTATGTGTAATCTTGGACCCACAAATCTCTTATGAGAATCAATGACTCTCGCTATACTGCTGCACTAAAGGTTGAGCATGTTATATCAATGGTATAATGATAGCCACAAGATTAAATCAGACTTTAATCCACCTGAATGCCAAGAAGACCGGTCCCACTGACAGGATTCCACCTCATACTACATGGACCAATAAAAAACCTCCAAGTCAGAATACTTGGCAAGTGGACCCACATGAGAAAAAGGCTACGTCATACAAAGAATCAATGACCATCTCAAGATCTTATGTGTCTGACACATCACTTGAGAAGATACACTCACCGTTAGATGGAGATGGTGTCAGAGCTATGCCTAGGGAAAATAGAGGTTGTCAAAACATAGGAAAATATTAAAACATAACTTAGGCTTTTGGGAAAAATAAAGTGCTGGGGACCATAGGAAAATATTAAAGGCCATTGAGGTAAGGACTTAGGAAAAATTTAAACAAGGCTGACCAAAAATATAAAGCACATGTGAAATAAGACCCTTAAGTGACCCGCGAAAAGTAACATCAAAATAGAATAAGGCCAGGGTTTAGACAAAGGATTTTTGTATGCAACGGCTATATTTTCAAAAATTTGAACTAGGGCTAAAGGAAAAGACCTAAAAATAACTGCAGAGACTAGGGGAAAAGGGCTAGGGCCTTGCAATTTTTTGCACGTGCTAATAGTGGCTCTATCTGGGGATGTGTGGCTCTTGTAAGCACAATAAGAATCTAGAATCACTGGTTATTGTAGACCACCTACTGGACAAAATTTTGAACAACTGAGAGCCACAAGACCAAAAGCTTACAGGCCAGGACAAAATAGGGGAGGGGCAAGCAACTATTTACAAAATTTACAATATTTATAGAAGGCTCAGGGCCCCAAAACTTCTGATCAGATTTTGCCTCTATCAAACAAATAGTTTTCATCCCCATTCAGTAGAGGAAAGCTGAAATTTCATTTTTCATCCAACCTACCCGAAACATTGTGATCCATATTCAGCACACTCCATAAAAAATGATCACCAAACTCACCATCACTCAACAAGATAGGGCCATCAAACTGCCATAGATGTTGATCAGTTTGTGACATCAAAATGTCACACTCTTCACTTTCACTGTCATGCTGAAAAATGAAGCACTCCTCAATCTCATGGATGAACACATTAGCATACTAGTTATTAGTCTGAAATAAGGAACAAAACCTTTCTATCTCTTTGCTTTGCAAACTAATATAGCACTCCTCAAGACAAAAATCTGATTGCATAAAAATGGGAACAACATGCTGATCAAAAATCACATTAGCAACTTCTAGAAAGGAACAAGCACTGTCAGTCAATGACTCATTAGTCATTTGCAAATCTGAGAAAACCCTTTCAGATTTACCATATTCTCTAGCATCAAGATGTAAACAAGAACCACTGACATTAGGCTCTTGAAAAACTGAATCCACACTAGTACACACATCATCATACTCATCAAACATTACATCATCAAATTCATTATAATGATATGTACTATCCACTTGCATATCAAAAATGGGAGAAAGGACCTTAATAAAAATTTCACACATTTGGGAGTGCACCTTTGAAATTTTGCATCCAAAAGCTTTGAAATTTGCTCACTACTTAGTAAGCATTGAACTTCACATTCTATCTCATTGGTTTCACCGCAAATGCTGCAAACATCTTCCTCATCTGAGACAAGAGCTGAAATTACTTGTGTCACAATATCTTGTGCAAAGTCATCACTGTAGGAACATTCCGTGCAGGAACTTACACCTATTGCAGATTCATCTTCTATCTCTTGATAATCACAAGTTCCATTATCAACATCATCATCACAAAATTCATCATCCACAAATGAAGCCATCCATTCTTTAACATTTTTTAGTGCTTCATTTCTAAAGGATGCAGACCAACTGACTGACTCAGGCATATCAAGTTCTAAAAACATTTCAGCATACTAGGAATCTTGAAGCTCAATACCCATAAGAAACTCATCACAAGCTACAAGAAATTTCTTATAGTATAAATGGGATGACTCCCCTTTTCTTTCTCCTATTGTACATCTTAAAATCTTTATGCAAGTCTACTGGATTTTTTGACTCATCAAATAAATACCTCTTTCTCTATTAACATTTCTAAGGTCCGAGAGGGAACTTTCAGACCTAGAAACATCATCTTGACTCATCAAGGCTGGAAACTCCATTTCAATATACTAACAAAACAATGCAGCTTGTTCACATGACAACACTTTTATCCAAATTAATGAAACCACTGACCTTTATAAACCTCAACATATTTCTGATACTCTTTATAACAACCAAAGCTCCTATCCAGAATTATGACCTTCAACTTCAGAATTAATTTCCCATTTTTCAATGATGACTTGTTCACCTAATTAGGGACCATTCTTGCTTAATGAAATAGAATTACCTGGAGATGTTATGAATGCTGAACAAAATTGATCTGAAGTCTCCTCTAGATCACCTTTTAAACATTGGTAGAGCTGCCACCTCTTTGCAGAGGACAAATCTGAATCAGCTGAGAACCCTTCCCAACTCTAAACCTTCTTCAAAACCCACAATCACAAAACAACCTCACAGGATAACTGCTTGTCAGGACTGCAAATATATCACATTTTGTTACAAACACTGACCAAACAGAGACTCAGAGTTGCCACTCAACACTTAGTGAGAAGATTTTACAAATGTGTTTTTTATATCTAACTCTATGATCATTTAACCAGACTCTGGGATGATCCAGCCAAGCAAGGAAGCTTGTTGTCTTTTATTCTTTCCCTAGCAGAGTCACCATTTTTTTGGGAGTTCCCTTTGATCTTCAACTTGTAGATTTATACTTTGATGGATAACTTTAATATAACTTTGACTCTATCACCACTCCAAAGTCTACAAGGAAGAGGGCCAATTAACAAGAATCAAGAGAGATCCTCCTACACTTTGAGCCTTAATGCTCAGGTGGGTGTACCCTTGATTCACTTCTGAAAAGGAATCCAAAATGTTATATCAATATACTCATTACTAATTGATGTAAGATTTTATCATTTGAATGTGTGTGTGTGTGTGTGGTTGACAACAATGAAATGCTTCCAGAGGATGGACTAGTGCCTTAACCTAGGGCAAAGAGTCACCCAATTACATACATCAATTGAATACCTTAATTCAAACACAATTGAATCTAGGATAAGTGCTTTTCCTATTACCCCTCTCCCTCAAACACAAGGACACCAGATTCCTGCTTGGTTGCAAACTCACTGACCCCACCTAAAATACTTTAATCCTAGCTTTTTTAGGAACTCAGAGATGACTTCACAATACTCTTTGTTTACCATATGCTAATACACTTTGTGATACTAACATATATGAGTTTAGAACTAAAATAAGAAGACATACACAAATGCAAGATTGGAACTCAATAGCATTCTCATTAATATATTCAGAATCAATACACAATTAGAACAACACAAGGATAGGACAAGATACAAAATCCACCTCCTCTATCAGTAAAACACCATGAACAACTAGCCTGGGACCAAAGAAAGTTTTGGAACCCACACAAAATCAAAATTTCTACAATATATACTCCCTAGTCATCTTGGAATTCTCAAAGAGAATGCACCAAGCTACAAATGACTTAGGGTTAGGGTTTCAACCACCCAACCAACTAGAAATGGTCAAAAATTAATTGCAGGGGAAGAAAACCAATTGACCAAGCTTGAGAAAGATTTGCACTCGTGATAGGTATCTGGGAAAGTACTACAAATCATGAAAAATTAGAATTGTCAACCCTTTGTGCCCACCTACAACATGCCTCAAGCACAAAACCACATAGTACAAATCCTGCAAACAAACCCACCATTGGATTGAGAATCTCCTCCCTGCCTTGACAACCCTCTGACATGATACAAAATCAATGGCCATCGCAAGATCTTAAGCCTCTGACAAAACCCCTGAGATCATATGCCATTCATCAATCCTCTAACAAGATTAGGACCCACTGACACATCCAGAAACTAGGACCCATCGACAACAAGCCACTATACAAATACATGGATGAATCAAATAGCACCAACTATGCCTATGTGTAATCTTGGACCCACAAATCTCTTATGAGAATCAATGATTGTTGCTATACCACTGCACTAAAGGTCAAGCATGTTATATCAATAGTATAATGATAGCCACTAGATTAAATCAGACTTTAATCCACCTGAATGCCAAGAAGACCAGTCTCACTGACAGGATTCCACCTCATACTACATGGACCAATAAAAAACCTCGAAGTCAGAACACCTGGAAAGTGGACCTGCATGAGAAAAAAGCTACATCATACAAAGAATCAATGGTTGTCTCAAGATCTTATGCATATGACACATCGCTTGAGAAGATACGCTCACCATTAGATGGAGACGATGTTAGAGCTGGGCCCAGGGAAAATAGAGGCTACCGAAATATAGGAAAATATTAAAACATGACTTAGGCTTTTGGGAAAAATAAAGCACTGGAGACCATAGGAAAATATTAAAGGGTGCCGAGGTAAGGACTTAGGAAAAATTTAAATGGGGCCAACCAAAAATATAAAGCACATGCAAAATAGGACCCTTAAGTGACCCGTGAAAAGTAACATCAAAATAGAATAAGGCCAGGTTTTAGATAAAGGGTTTTTGTATGCAATGGCTATATTTTCAAAATTTTGAATTAGGGCTAAAGGCAGAGACCTAAAAATAACTGCAGAGACTAGGGGAAAAGGGCTAGGGCCATGAAAATTTTTGCACGTGCTAACAGGATAGGTCTTTGGATCTATCATCATCTTTCTTATGTGGACATCTAGCATCGATGTGGCCAACCTCCTTACAATTATAGCATGCCAAAGGTAGCTTACCTCTATATCTTCCTTTCCCTTTGGGTAATCTTCAGGCCATAAGAACTTCAAGTTCAACAAGCTCATCATCGGTATCACTATCATTATTATTATTACTTCTGCTAGACTTACCGATCTTTAGAGAAGACATGAAAGCAGATTCCATAGATGGTGCAACACTATTATCAAATTTATTTAACTCAAAGGTTGTAAGTTTACCAATTAGATTGTCAAGTGTAAGTACATTACCAGATGCAGACCTTGTCTCATGGATAGCAGATATTCTGATTGCATAAATCGACAATAAGGTTTTGAGTATTTTTCTAACAATCGTTTCTTCACTAATGACTCCATCAGATGCTCTAATAGCATGTACTACCTCTTTCAATCTATTTGTATATTGCACAATGTTCTCACCTTCTTTCATCTTCATATACGCGAATCTACCCCTTAAGCTTTCTTCTCTAGCTCTTTTAACATTTGCATCTCCACTGTAAACTTGAGAAATTTTATCCCACATGGCTTTTGCAGTAGTGCAACTCTTAATATCTTCAAATTCAGCATCGGTATAGGCAGCAGCAATTTCTATCATAGTAATATTGTGTTCATGCCTGTCTTTCAGTTGATCAAGTGTTAGGGGACCAGGTGTCGGTTCTATATAGCCATTCTCCATCAATTCTAGTGTAGCATTCCCAATTCCAGATATGTGCAACTTCATCTGGCTCTACCATACTGCGAAGTTCTCTTTGTTCAGCTTTGGCACTTCACTCTTATACATTTTGAGATCTTTTTACTGAAGTACTTAAAACTCTATTCCAAGCAACCAATGCTCTGATACCAATTGTTATAATAACTAAGAGGGGGGTGAATCAGTTGATCAGTGTCCCAATAAAAAATGTATAATCCAAAAATAAATATTTCAATTTTTGCTGCTCGATAACTTAAAATACTTTCACTATCTATGCTTTTACCGATTATCAGTCTAAAACTTATAACAATTACCATTCAAATCAAATATGCAACATGTAAACATGACATCAAAACAAATATCACAATCAACACATAACACAAGAGATTTAACGTGCAAACCCTGTGAAGGGAAAAACCACCTAGGGTCGGCAACCCAAAATATTCACTCTTCTAAAGTGAGGTCGGTGAAGACCCAACCTTGTTAAGGGTTACAAACACATTGTTAGGTGTGACCTTGTTAGAGGATTTAAGACCAACCATTATCATCCAACCAGCAGTCACTCTGGGGTTGACAGGATAACAATGTTCATTCTATGAATGATACATAATAAGACTTTCTTAGTCCACTCGGTTAAGAGATTTGACTATGTACAATGGTTAAATATGTAACAGTAGGTGATCTGACTTAATACAACTTCAATTGCAAATTATAGATCAATGTTTAGCTCATACAAATCTTTCTGATCAATGTAACAATTTTGTTTCAATAATATATCAACTTACTATCCATCGGTAATCACTCTTTGTAGCTCGGTAATGCTCTGTAGTAGGCTTCTCCTTAACTAGTATGATCAGAATGCATGAAAAATTGTTCACATGATTATTCTGCAGTTTCCTTCTCTTCCAGCATCACCACCTTGTAGTGAAATCTCCAGTCTCTTATATAGACATGCAAACTATTTTCTTCTGCTCCATCATATTTTGTCGCTTAATCATCTTCATTGATTTTTCCTCTTAAACATACCTCAGCACTTGTGTCAATAACACATTTGATTCTCATCCTTAGATCTTTCCTGAATTTCGTTAGCCATCGATCTATGTAACAAACTTTATCTATTACCTCGTAATCATACACTTTCTAGCTCATCAATCTTATCAGCTAAACTAATCATTTTGTTCATTTTGTTCTTCTCGGTTAACAAAGAAATGCGTCAATGAAGACAAGCTCAGTTAACACTATGCTTAGTATACACTACACTTCGGTGGTGTATACTGAAATGCTTCATCAACCGACAACACTGCTTTGTGTCTTTCAGCTCTTTTCCTCTTTATAGATGAATGAAACATAATCAAGTCAATAACATGAAGTCATAGACTCATCAACAAGTTACTCAATGTATTCTCTATCCTCATCTGTCATATCCATCTTCCTTACATAGATATTTATGTTCTTCATCTCTTTCACTCCTTCTCTACAGATGTTTTGGTATAGTAACTTACAAGATACATACTGTCAAACTTAGTTGACATCAATGACAACATAATACTAATTTAATCATATTACATATCTAATCAATCAGCTCGGTGATCTTAAATCATAGATTTTTTAATCAGGTTCTAAATCAGTTGTAGTTCATCAATTTGACTCTATCTCCCAAAGCTCCATTTCTGATTTTGGGCTGATTGTATTCTTCAGGGTATAGCTAACACCAATAGTCAATCCATTTCTTTGGATGGTGTTAGTAAATCTTGATGTAGATTTCTTTATGATAGATTTCATATCTTCACATAAGTTGGTCTTAGGTAGAAAATAGTGTCAACTTTCATTGTAAGATTGGGGTTTGGTAATAAAACTCCATTACAAGTCCTTTCAATTGTGTAGGATCTCCATAGAGTGAGAACTTTCTTTTCCCTGGTAATATATTCTATCAAATATGCACTCAAATGAGGGCATTTCATAATGTGGAGTGACCTCAATTTCTCAAAAAAGGTCAATGGTCATGAAGATAGGAAGCTATTGAAATTGTTTCTTAGGGATATGGATCCTATTGTAAGGTTAAGATGAAATTTTTAGATGTCTATGGTGCTCCTTATGGGTTTCCTCCTAAAATTGAAAAAACTTTTCTTTCTTGTCCCCTTACTATTTATAGGCCATTTTTCTTAAGATAAGATTCAAACTAGCTTAAGGTTCATGGTTTTATTGTGCTTACCTCTTTCCTCAAGGGTTTCCTCTATTCCATGAGAGAACATAATGGTAAATGTTTCATGAACTGATTTGATAAAATAAGGAGTCTTTATACAACACCATTGGCAACCCACTTGAGGGTAGTTACCAATTGTAGTTCCTCAACAATAACTAAACAATAATCGATAGTATATGCTAAAAATTGACATAATCATAAAATGTAATAAGTCACATTGAATACAATTATGCCAACATTCCCCCTTATTACATTGATCCTAAGAACATCAAAAACACCTTACTCTAGGGACCCCCCCTCAATGATTATAAAACAAAACATGCCGATAACATAACATGAATATATATTTTGAGAAAATCTTCTTCTAAAGAAATAAATCATTGAACTGAGAAAGCCTCCATCAAGTTTTCTCTTGACCCTAAAAAAGGTGTAGCTTCAAGATGTGTTCTTAAGCTCTCAATCCTGAACTCTCGAATCATAGAGTCCTGAATTATTCAAAAATAATCCCTAAGAGATGCAATAGATCTATATCATTATCTAGTGACCATAAAAGGATATAATTTTAGGTCATATACTTTGAATCTCTCTTGACAATAATCCATATTAAGTGCAATACAAAATCTAAAACCTTCCTCCAAAATGAATCTTTACAAGACATGCTTTCTTTGAATTTGGCATGATTAGAAAGAAAACCAAAACAAAAAACAAAAAATGTCAAAAATGCTTCTCATGAAGAACACCATCCCAAAGAGAGAAAATCACTTTAGATGATGCAATTTCTTCCATATTCTGATGCTTCTAACCTCCAGAATGAAGGCTCAAATTACTAAGCTAAAAACTAGTAGTACCACCCCATGAGAAACATAATAAATAGGAATATCATGGAGCTTTGGATGTGCTACCAAATATTAATTAAGAATTAATAGAATCTTTTGATCATGATTCAATGTGAATGGAATAATGAGTACTCTTCCACCCTGAGACACAACACTTTGTACAACAATTCAATTAATCTTTTCTCATGGAAATCTTTGGGAAGATGAAGCTGCACATAATATGTCAACTTGATTATACAAACATCAATGGAAAAATAAGAGCCTTAAAGGTGATGATCTTCTTCACATGATTAATCCCTAATATATAATATATGTGCCCCTAAATGTCAACCATGAATACTATCATGCCAAGGACATGCTTCACTATATAACACATAAAGTGAATGCCATTAACTTCCTAGATCTGGTGGAAATTAAATACCTCAATATTTTGCATTGGTCAAAGAATATCTTGTTCATCAATTAACATATATTATAGAGAAACATTTCTTGATGGCTACATCTTAAGAAGATTAACTATGGCTTTTACAGCTTCTACTAAATTATCCCTCACACCAATGTTGGAATTAGGAGAGATAGGTATTGAGAGGGGAGGGGTGAATCAATGCCTTCAAAACTTTAGCTGCAAAACCTTTCTGATCTATAACTGAATACTGTGATAACTGATCAAAATAACTTGAATCTAATTGCATAAATCAATCATCTAGTTAACTTAAGAAAGTAAACAATATGAAATCAATATGACAATCACATAACACAAGTATTTTGGTAATGCAAAAACCCTTCTTAGAAGGTAAAAACTGCGGTGGGGATGACACCCACACATTCTTCACTACTGCAGATAGAAAAGGTTTTCCTATTAAGGCTACAAGTTTTGATCACTTCTTGTAAGAATTTGCAAATAGCAAATATTGAACCAAGATCAAGAGGTTGAAGAAAAGCACAAGAGAGAAAATATGAAGCAAGGATGGATTGAATAGATCCAATGAATTCCTCAATAGATTAATTTTTAATTGAATTACATAATAGGCCTCCTTATATAGGAGAGGCAATAAGAGAGAATGATAAGGAGCTGATAGGCTATCACCTAATCACATGTCCACCAAATGTGGATCATCCTCCAATATGCAAGAAAGTATGTGCATTGGATTAGGATGATAATGTGATAAGAGCACAAAAGGTGGATCTCACACACAACGAGGTATGTGATGACAACTATCACACCAAAAGTGGAATTTCTCCTACACCATGTGCTTAATGGATGTGCAAACTCCTAGGTGTCTCAATCACAACTTACTATGCAATGCATTATCCTAAGTAAGATTAAGTAAAGTGTAATTAGGAATAATTAATTACACCAACACCCCCCCTTAAGTGTAACTTAGGGGAATGCACTTAAACTCACAATGCAAGATGGGTCCCGGCTACAAGGCCATGTTAGGTACCCATGTACAAGATACATGAAATGCATAACTCTCATAAAGTGGAGAAAGAGGGAAAACCTCATGGGAAAAAACCTCCCCCAAAAAGAGAGAAGAAAACAAGATGCATGAATGGATGGAGTACTCAAGACCCCCCAAGAACTACATACATCATGTATATACAAAGAAGTATCCCCCCATAAGAAGGATAGATGGAGACATGATATCCCCCCCATAATGTAGAAGCTCCCATGTTGATGAAGAGTACCTGCAAACAAAAGATCAACCAATGCTTACAAGAAACATGTCTCCCCTTAGGAAGAAATAGATACATCAATTGAAGAAGCCAATCCTTGTGGGAATGGAAGGAGGAAGAAGAGGAAGGTTTCCATGCATGAATCTCTGAAGACTGAATAGGAATCTCCAAGCTCAAAGAATCTATCACTTCATGTGATAAATCAAGTGAAGAAGGAGAAGAATTAAGTACACCAATCTCCAAAGTAGGTGAAGAAGTATCCCCATCTATGATGAAACTGTCATCAAAGGAAAGAGAAACCCCCTCAAGTAGGTTTTCCAAATCTGCATCATGAGAAACAACCAGTGCTGAAGATGCATCGAAGTAGTCATCACATTCTGCAAGATCTGAAACACAATGAATATCCTGCTGAATAGTAGAGCCCATGTCTGAAGAAGCAGGAGGTGGAGGAGTAGGAAGATCAACACTTGTCTCAACAACAAAATGATTCAAGTGCCCAAAATTCTCCTCATAATCATCATTATCCCTTGGCAAAGGGATGGGTACATCATGAATATCATCATCATTATCAACAAAAGTGGAAAAAGAATACAAGCGTGATGTATGATCAACAACTCCCATAGCTATGACATCTCTAGTCTCCATGTCCTTAATGTAGACATAATCAGGAGTGAACTCAACAATTTTACCTTGTGCCCCATGTGTGATTTGGTAAACTGAAAGAAGATTAGTGGTCAAGGATGGTACACAAAGAACATCATTAAATGTCCCTTCTCCCATAGGAATAGAACCTTTTCCACAAACTCTCATGAATGTGTTGTTACCCATCAAAATATTAGGAGAATTACAAGGCTCAAAAGAAGAAAACATATCCATAGAAGATGCCATATGATGTGATGCACCTGAATCAAGAAGCCATTTACCTTGCTCAGGATGTGTGGAAGCCATGAGTGCTTGTCCTTTACCTTTATCTTTGGATGATGATGGAGATGTAGAAGCTGCCAAATGTGTAGAAGAAGGAGCAGACACTGATGAGGGCAACTTAATGTTGTGTTTCTGAATAATGTGAGTTAGCTCATCAATCTTCTTTTGAAAACACTTATGCTCATCATGTCCTAACTTTTGACAATATGCACATTTATATCTCTTTCTTCTAGATGATTCTTCTCTTGAAGAGGACTTGGATTCAGTACTTTTTGGTGAAGAAGATTCATTACCTTTGTCATGAGGCTTAGGATCCTTATTGTGTTTCTTTCCTTTGCCATTAGAAGCCTTTGATGTAGACTCACTTGCAACCAATGCTTGATGTATGGAAGGCTTCAACTGACCCATGTGTGCCAACTTTGCTTGTTCCCTTGTGAGCTGCGCTGCAAATTCATCAAGAGAGGGCAATTTGTATGCACTACCAAGAGCATCCATAGTAGCATAGAATGTAGAAACAAAGATAGAATATTCAGGACCAAGCTTGGAAAGAATAGAAAAGATCAATTGTTCATCCCCTTTAACAATGCCACATGAAGAAAGCTCAGATCTAATAGTATTGAACTTAGAAAAGAAATCTTGAATATTGTCAAAATCCCTAGGATTAAGACCTATGAGATCATTCTCTAATCTAAATTTTCTCATTCTATCAGGTTTACCAAAGATTCCTTCCAATGTGATCCAAGCATCATGAGGATGTGTGCAAGAAGTAATATGATAGTGCAAGTCATGAGAGATGGACGATCTAAGAGCGCCACATGCTTTATCTCTTCTATCAAACCATTTTCTCTTTTCTACAGCACCTGTTTGAGGTTCTTGATCCTGCCCAAGAGTCATTCTAAGCAATCCAAGACTCAACAAATGATTACTTAAAGAATCTTTCCATTCATGGTAGTTATATGGAGTGAGGATTTTAACCTTTGAATTGTCCATATTATCACTAAATACTGACTGATAACTACTGATAACTTCTTCAAATGACTGATGCAAATCAGACAACTGAAATCCAAGAATTAACCAAGTGCAAATGTAGCCCCAAAATAGCCTATTGCTGAAAGTGATATGTCTACTCAAAATCACTGAAATATGATTATAGATCTGGAAAGTAGATGAAAAATTATGCACTTTCAAAAAAAAATTCACCTCAAAATGTTACCGTATGTGCCCAAACGAAGCCCTGGAAGTTGCAGAAATCAGGAACAGACAGGAACAGTCACAAAAAACTGCAATTTCTGACAAATCTGACTACCAAATTGAAAAAATAATACCACCACTGGAAAGTACAGGAAATTCTACCCAATTTCAAAAAAAATTGCACCCGATTTGGAGTCCGGATGACCAAGTTATGGCCTCTCAAAGTTGGACTGCAAAAACCAAAATGCAAATGGTGAGGGCAAAGAATTTTCAAACCGTGATGACGTCAGCAATCTGCGAAGTTAAATTTGACGGTCATACGGCCATCAAAATAACCCAATTCTGCTCTGTAGCGATGGCTAAACGGCCGTCAATTTTAGGCTATGAAAAAGATGAAGTCAGCCAAAAGGCGGGCCCCTGCACTGGTGTGTCGCTGACGTGTCTGACTGTACGGTTCCATACAGGACGTGGTGGGGTCTATCTGTACTATGACATGGCAGGGTGATGTGGCAGTTGGGGGTTGGGCATCCGCGGTGGTGGATCTGGGTGGAGCCGACGGAGGAGCGGTGTCGGAGCAGCGCGGTGAGCGGAGGATGCCGGGGAGCAGCCCGCGGAGGATGCCATAGCGGAGGGCGCTGGAGTGGAGGAAGCCGGAGTGGAGGACGTCGGGGAGCGGCGGGGGCGGCCGTGGATGTGCGGCGGTGAGAGGTGGTTGCGCGGAGGGCGCCGGGGGGAGCGCGGTGGCCGGAGTCACGGCGGTTGCTGGTGGCGGTGGCGCTGCTTGTGGCCGCGGTGGTTGCCTTGAAATTTATTTTTTTTTTTCTTCTTTTTTTTAAAATTAAAAACCAGGGGCTGTACCTTGCCCGAAAATCAATTTTTTTTGCATAAAAAAATTCTTAAAAAAATAGATTGATAATTGGAAAAAATTCTAAAATAATCAGAATTAAAAAAATATAATAATTTTTTTTTTTTTTTTTTTACAAAATTGTACCGTAGAGGTGTATTTGCAAAAAAAATTTGCCTCGAATTGGACTTTCGCTGAATATAGGCGAGTTTATAGTCAATTTTAACCGAAACAGCCTCCCAGACGCAATGGTGAGGTCAGATCTGCTCCAAGACGCCTCTATCGCATGCTAGTGGCCAGATCTGAGATTTGGACCTTCAAACTTACAAGATCTCTCCAAATCGACTGATCAAGAACTCTCCAATGGCTCTGATACCATGTAAGAATTTGCAAATAGCAAATATTGAACCAAGATCAAGAGGTTGAAGAAAAGCACAAGAGAGAAAATATGAAGCAAGGATGGATTGAATAGATCCAATGAATTCCTCAATAGATTAATTTTTAATTGAATTACATAATAGGCCTCCTTATATAGGAGAGGCAATAAGAGAGAATGATAAGGAGCTGATAGGCTATCACCTAATCACATGTCCACCAAATGTGGATCATCCTCCAATATGCAAGAAAGTATGTGCATTGGATTAGGATGATAATGTGATAAGAGCACAAAAGGTGGATCTCACACACAACGAGGTATGTGATGACAAATATCACACCAAAAGTGGAATTTCTCCTACACCATGTGCTTAATGGATGTGCAAACTCCTAGGTGTCTCAATCACAACTTACTATGCAATGCATTATCCTAAGTAAGATTAAGTAAAGTGTAATTAGGAATAATTAATTACACCAACACTTCTGGTCATCTTACCCTGTTAGGAGTAACATATTAGATCATCTAGATCTACCTATTTATAGGATTTAACAACAGTATATGAAGTGTGTACTCGGTTAAGAGATTTATACAAAGACTGTTAAGTCTACTCTGTTAAGAGATTTATCAAAAACTCTATCACAATTGTCAAAAAGTAATAGGTAAACTATTTGCTAGTTGACAACTCAATTTTCTAAAATAGATATATAAGTTCTTATCAAAATATCACCTTATCTGTAATGGTTCTCTGCTCTGATCTGCTCTGTAGCCTTGTCTGATTCTGCTCAATCTGAAAACCTCTGTACTCTGTTCTGCTTGGTAAACTGATTGGCTTGAAGATAGACAATTTCTTCAAGTGCTTTGTGATTCATATATATCAGTTCAACAACCTTATAAAATGGTGCAAACATATACAATATATAGTGTTCTATTTTGGTGCTTAAACAAAAATTAGGTTACAAAAGAAAATCATAACCCTAAGATCTACGGTGCAAAATAACCTAGATCAACTAATACAAATAAGATAATCATTGCATTCAATGAATATCTTTTACAATAAATGCTCCTCGATCTTGGTAAACTATTTTACAATCTATTATAACTGTTTGCATAGAATAATGTGCCATTTCTGATTACTATGCTATTTCCTATGATCATGGGTAAACACTGTATAATCTCCTTGGTGTATACTATGATGCTTGGTGTTTATGGACTGTCAGTGTTAGTGTCGGTGTCCCTGGTGCTCGGATAACTATGTGAAGCTCGGTGTAAGGCTTTACCGACTGCTCTATCTTACTTCTAGTTATCAACTGTCCCAATGTAAATAACCAACCGACCTATTTACTGTCCTTTGATACTAATGACAACCTAAAATGCTCAATAGAGATTAACAATCTCCCCCTTTGGAATTAGTATCAAAACTTCATAATGTATATAGACAAAATGTTTCTATATATTCCTTATATCTCCGCCATATACATAACCACTACAAAAACTTCTAAGTACAAAAGTACTCCCCCTCGGTGCATGCTCCCGATATTATGTAATATACATATAAAAAATATACTACTATTTGGCATATACATGTTTTCCCCCTTTTTGATAATAATGCCAAATACCCAAAAAAATATGTAATGTATACTTACATCTTATCAAAAATGTTCTGATGGGTTTTCTTCACAGACTCCAAGAGGTTTTCCCATTCCTCTTTCAAGTTGGTAAGAGCAATTTTCTCAAGACCAATTTGTGCATGCATGTCAAAGATATTTTCCATCACTGAAATCTCTGGTGTTGCCACTAGTTGCTCAACTTTGACAGTATGTGTTTCAAAAATCTTTAGGTAAGCAGTGAGTACTTTTTGTAACTCTGTGACCTAATCGGTGATGTGCACTTCCTATTTCCTTAAGTCTGCAATCAGCCGCTGGAGTTCCTGAACTCAGTTAATGTGCTTTAAGAAAGCAGTTGGCTTGGTGATAGATGCTTGTATACTCAACTTGATTTCTTCTTCTAAACCTTTTATCTTTTCACTGATTTCTACAGTGAAGGTGTCTGTAGTACAAAGCTTTATTAGCAGTTGACTGATTATCTGGGTGATAGATTTTACCTTGGTAATGACCTCAGATAATTTCACTTTATTTAGTGCCACTTCAATGCTAATCCTTTCTACCAATTTGTTTTGAATCTTTGACTCTGCCCATTCTTCTATTCTTTTGTCTGTATTTGTATCAGGGGCATTGATTTTGTTGACGAGGGTGGAAAATTGATCTAAAATGGGAGTATTCTCATCAATGTTTGTTTTTGGTACTATCTATTGTAGAATATCCCGTACATCATTTAACAATTCTTTACATTTTTTTTCTTGCCTCAATTTTTCTTGTGCTACTTTCCTTGAACATAACTCCCCATACCGACTTAGTTCCTCGAGGCTTAGAGTTCTTGGGTCACATTCTAGTATAAAGATAACTTCATCAATGGTGACCGACCCTTTGGCTTTCTTCTTTTTCTTCTTCAAAGCTAGAGGTGACTTCTTTTCACTTACAACAATAGCTTTTTCTTCACTCCTCGGAGTATCCTTACTAGTTGACACTATATCATCCTTCTTTTTCTCTTCGGTAGATTGAGTGGGAGTCTCGGTGGTAGTGTCAGGTTGATTCACCTCGGTTGACTTGGTTTCTTTAGGTTCCTTCTATTCTATAGACTGTGCCTCTGGTTTGATAGGCTCATTTGTATCTACAGGTTGCTCAAGTGCTTGAATCTTAGTTGTATCTTTGGTTGGCTCAAGATGAGAGACATCAGGTTGTACTTGTGAAATTATTTCAGCAGCCTCTACAAGTACATGTAGTTCACCTGGTAGAGATGTACACACATTATCAGTGTTTAATGCTTCATCTTTGTATTGTGTAATTGTTACATCTTCATCATCCTTATCATCGGGATCACCATTAGTGATGTCCTCAATGAGTGCATCATCATCGGTTTTCTTTTGCAAGTGGATCTTAGCTTGATCTGTTGCATCCTGTGAAACTTTGATTTCTTCATTTTTCTTGGTGATATCAATTACCTCAGTAACTGATATACTGGTGTCTTCTATTTTCTTGCCTTTATTATCATCAATGAAAATACTTTTACCTTTTGAACTGTTTCTCCTTTTAAACAGTTTCAAGAATGCTTCTTGTTCAGCTTTCTGTTCTGCTTTCAAAATTGATGTCCATAGGGAGTCACATACGACATCCATATCATCTACATTCTCATCCATAATTTGCATAGCTCTATTCTTGACTAAAAATCTAGGCTGATACCTTGTCATGTATTCACTTACCTCAGCATAGCTAAAGTGTGTGGCTGGACGGCCTAGAGAGAATTCTCTTTTTCTTTTCTTTGTTTCTAGTGCAATAGCGCATCTTTCACTTATTTTGTCATCAAGTTCCTTTGGAAGTTGACATGCAAATTCCATCAGTACTCTTTTGAACTTGATCATCATTTGAACAATAGCATGTTCTATCTTTGTCTTGTCCTCAATTGACATGTTGTTAAATTTGGCTATGCCTAGATCATTAAGATTTCCATTCTCAATAATATCTTCAATTATTTCTTCTATGGTACTATCCCTATTATGAACTAGCTTAAATTGATCAGGGTCATTTTCAGTGTTAGTCTCCTCTATATCTTCCTTACTCCTTATGTATTTCCTCTTTTTCTTTGGTGGTTCAGCTACTTTCTTGTTCTTTCTCTTGATGTATTTCTTCGTCGGTGTAGCTGCTCTTCTTTTTTCTACTTTTACTGCTTCTTCTTTCTGCTCAGTTGATTGTGTTGTAGTTGTTGAATGTGTCCTCATTCCTTCAGGTTCTAGTAGCTGAATATCTTGTTCATCAGTTGTTGGTATTTGGGTTTCTTCTTCATCATTGGTGGGAGGAACCGGTATGTTATCCTTTTCTTTGTCTGACTTAGTCTCCTCACTGTCATAGGGTTTGTCAACTAACTATAACTGATCTTCAGTTGCTTCATCAACTGGTGACTCCTTATGTGAGTCAGATGTAGTTCCATATCTTTTTGTGAGATCCTTTTTCATTTTCTTTGCCCTTCTTGACATTTTACCGATCTCAATGTCTGTTGTGATTCTAGACTTAGCTTCCTCATACACTCCAAACCTACTAGCAGTGATGTCAATTGGTAATGCTAGCATTGCATTGATAGATTTCAGAGTGAAATCATGATTCATTTCATAACCCATTGGTGCTAGTCATTTTGTTCTCAGTTCTACTGCCTTTATCATTGAGTGGTCTATGCTTACCACAAAGCATATGTCATCTTCAAATTTGCTCACTAATTCTTTTGGAATTCTGCTTCTTTGTTGCATTCTTGTTTGAAATTCATTGAAATATGCATGGAACTCCTTGTTCATATTGTCTCCTAGACTTCTCATCATATCACCGATTTGAGCAGTTATCGGTTTGTCTAATTGCCAGTTAACTTTTCCAATACCCAGTACATATTTTTGCAAATAGAGGAATGTACAGACAAGCAGTGATCTGTACTTACATGTATTGGACTTCTTTGCTTTTATTGTCTTCATGTTGTCATACAATTGGTGTAGTAGTAGCTCGGCAAGATCAACCTAGTGATATTTCTTCACAATTTTGTAAGCCATGTCCATGGCGCTAGAGGGTACACTATTCAGTCTGCTTGATTGAAATATCTTGTACCCGATGACATGAGCTACAAATTTTACCATTGGATCTTTGATAGTTGAAATCTTTAGTGCCCTTCCATCCCATTGAGATCCAGTGTTCTTTTCTATGTCGGGATGAGATGAACTTCGAAATGCTTTGGCTTTGTTGATTGTAAGGTACCCAGTAACCCTACTAATAATCTTCTTGGTGACCTCAATCAGTTTGTCTAGCCAAAATTTGCCATCATGGAATCTGCTAAGCACGATTCTTATCTAGTCATTGTGAAATGATTGTAGGAAGTATTTTAAACACAGTAACCCTGACTCCTTAATCTTCTTATATTTGGATTTGATCTTACCATCCGGTCCACAGACTTGCTGATACACTGCTATGGTCTCAAAGCCACATACTTCACCGATCTTGCAGTGAATGTAAGCCCTAACATCTTCTGTTAACAAAACCTTATCATGAATACTAGAAAATGCGCCCATATCATTTGTTTGTGCTACAACCTTAGGATGAGGTTTGAATTTCTCCTCAGCAAAGTGTGCCCTAACAATTAATTCCACTTCCTCCTCAACATTCTATGATTTTCTTGCGGTTGAAGATGATGCCATAAATTGTTTCTAGGGTTTTGGCAAGCAAATAGATAACCAGTGTTCGATAGGATGAACTTACTAGTTTTTGTCCAAGAATTGTTGTCAGTTTGATCTATAGTAGCTTTGAATATATTCTAAAAATTTTTAGCTCGAACTCTTCTTTGTAAAATCTCCTTTCTTCAAAATTGCAGTGTAACAATGAACTCTGTTTCCGTGTATATATAGGGTTTTCCAATATTCTTGCTCAAACTTTGATGTAATAAATGCACAACCTAACTTTTGGTATGAGACGGCTGTCAGCTCAGTAATGTCTTTTTGCTGGATTAACATAGAGTTTCTTCATCAGTTTGAACTATTGTTGGTTAACCTTGTATAGTGATTACCGATGGGTAACCAACTCATGTTTCTCCTTTTACCGACTAGATGACATTTACAAACTTATAATATATAAACCATAGTGCATATTCATTCATGCAGATTTGGTATTTGTACATCATATATAAGGAACTATATGTAAAATGTGATCATTTGAAATGTCAATTCCATACATACCTTTGTCATCTTAAGTGGAGGTACCGATGTCACCCAATCCAGTGGACGAGGTTTCACCGACAGTGTTACTTGACTCAACATTCTCATTAGATACCTTCTTCCACATTGTGTTCCTTAAATTTGTAATTTCTACAATGTTATATCCACTTTCAAATATATGGTTTTCATCTAGTGCTCGATCTCAGCAGTTCTTACTTACATGACTGACCTTGTGACAGTGCATACATGACATTCCTGCATTTGTCCAGTTACTTGATTGTCCAATCCAACTCTTTCTGTAACAATTTGCTGCAATATGTCCATACCAACCACATGTAGTACAATTAGTCCATGTATTATAATCCCAAACATATGAGTTACATTGTCTCTTCAGTTGATATGGCTTTCATTGTAGTTTCTCTTTAGGTGTCTAGACCTGCTTCATTTTTGCCTTACAGTCCCTTGTAGTGTGTTCATACTTATTACAAGTATAGCATATTTTCTCCTCAGTAGTGTTATTAGCAATGTCATTCTTCTTTTCTCTACATTCATAACCTGGATGTCCAAACTTACCATAGTGATACCAATATCCATTGAACTTAGGAATGACAGGAGGTTTACCTTGTGCTTTGCTTTTGCACACATTAGATGTATGTCCTAGTTTTCAACAGTGGTAATATTTCAACACTTTAGGTTTTTGACTTTGATTTTTGTTGACTTCTTCAGCTTGTTGTGATGATTCTCCTTCACCGGTGTAGCCTATACAGGATTTTCTTCCGAATCTACTCTGATTAGTCAGAAAATCATCAATCTTTTTAGAGCTGTCCTCGGCTATCTTCATCATCTCATTGTGTTTTGTTGGATCTTTTCCTTGCAGGACCAAACTTGCATCAAATAGTTGGGCTTAGATCTTGGTTAGAAACTCAATTTTGACAAGGAAATAGTCCAATTGATGAGGATAGAGAACATCCTCCTTCTCCTTTGAGCTCCACAATCACTCAGGTGGGTATTGCCTTATCTACACATTCAAGACACCTCATGACAAACCAAAGTCCTGCAGATAGATTAATGTGGAATAGCAATCAATCTCCTATAGGTATCCTGTACCTTGATGATAGCAAATCTCATGCAATAGCCCTACTTGCATGGAATGAGACTGAAAGCTAGAGACCTATCCTAACAACAAGAAAGGGAAAGGGTGGAGCTGAAGGGAAATGATTTGAATGGATTGAAAGGACCCCTGAGATGCCCTAAGTCTCTCATAGACTAGTGCCTTATCCAATGGGCCATAGAGTCAAATACCCTATTGCAAATGATAGCTATGAAACAAGAAAATAATATACCCAATGTGTTGATGCCTTACATCAATCACACACCATGACCAAACCTCAACTTAGTTCCCACCTGTGTATTCAAACATGTTATTACCCATCAAAGGATTTTGACCCTCCCCTTAGAAGAGACCTATGAATAGACAATACATTAACCAACATCCACTAAAAGACAAGCATGACCTATCCTTGATATTTTAGCTCATACATACATGAATACTAACCCTAAACTAGTTATCTCTGCGAAAACAACTCCACCCACAAGCTCTTAGGCAATGCAAGGTAGAAAAACTAGACATCCTTGATGCATGACTAATGAGTTCAGAATTCAAATGGAGATAGATTGACAACAGTAAGAGTATATTAACTTCTCATACATAAGACAAGTCACTTATAATATGTATTGTATTCTCAGAACCAACAAGGAAAGAAGAACACTCTATATGCAGAGAGAAGGGGAAAATCTACAAGAAAAGGACCGTTCACTGGAACCAGAAAGGAACTCTAAGATGGAACCCCTCTAAATGATCTTGAAAATCCTTTCATAGGAACAAGGATTGCAACAAGCAAAGGATCATTTAGAACACAAAAATTAAGTTTGTAACCACCCAGTACAACAAGACATGAAATAGTGTAGTGAAGACTAGAAACCAGGAAGAAAATTAGGTCAAAAATGATGTACAGTGCATTGGTTTCATAACCACAGGCTAACTGCGATGCAAAGTTACTACCTTCTTTTTGCAGGAGAAGCAAAATTTGATGCCATGACCACCTTGGAAAACTTTTCATATACAAACCCTAGCCGCCTGTAGAAAGAAATAGTTACTGCATTTAACTGATCACGGCAACCCAAGAAGAAAGATTAGATTAGGACAGCAACCCACATCTTCACCATCAACTTCGCAACTACCACCAAGCTACAACGCTCATCGCATACAACCAAACTGCCAGGGAACTCTGCCAAAACAAGGGTTGTCGCATGATCACATAGCTAGAAATTGGGCTATGCGAACATGCGACACACCACCAATATTCATTACTGGCTATGGAATCACCATGCCATCGATCAACAGGACCCTCTGGCCAGATCGCAACACCTACCGCCATCAAACCAGTCAAATCTAGTGAAGAAACCATAAATTTTCGTACATCCGGTCCTGAAAACCATCTGCAAGTTTGAATTCAAATGCAACAGCTAATCGGCAAAATTTAAAACATGGCCGTCAATCTTTTCCCTTTCCTAGAAAATCGGGCAGTCATATTTAACCTCACAACAGTCGCGGGCCCCACGCACTTTACATCACTTTGAAAACCATGGCCCCACATCATAACTCCACAACCGTGACACCATCAGTGGTCGCATGATCGCATTCAAACTTGCAGATGGTTTTCACGACCGGATGTACTAAAATTTATGGTTTCTTTGCCAGATTTGACCGGTTTGATGGTCGTAGGTGTTGCGATCTGGCCTGAGGGTCCTGTTGATCAGTGGCATGGTGATTTTGTACTTGGTAATGAATATTGGTGGTGTGTCACATGTTCACATAGCCCAGTTTCTGGCTATGTGATCATGCGACAACCCTTGTTTTGGTAG
Source organism: Chamaecyparis obtusa (assembly GCA_027943335.1). Classification (NCBI taxonomy): domain Eukaryota; kingdom Viridiplantae; phylum Streptophyta; class Pinopsida; order Cupressales; family Cupressaceae; genus Chamaecyparis; species Chamaecyparis obtusa. Next base: position 608,329 of record BSBK01000849.1, read on the forward strand.
AGTTCCCTGGTAGTTTGGCTATATGTGATGAGTGTTGCAGCTTGTTGGGAGATGCAAACTTGATGGTGAAGATCTGGGTTGCTGTCCTAATCTGATCTTGCTTCCTAGGTTGCTGTGATGAGTTAAATGCAGTAGACTATTTCTTTCTATGGCTAGGGTTTGTACATGCGAAGTTTTCCAAGGTGGTCCTGGCATCGAATTTTGCTTCTCCTACAACAAGAAGGTAGTAACTTTGCATCGCAGTTAGCCTGTGGTTATGAAACCAATGCATTGTACATCAATTTTGACCTAATGTTCTTCCTGGTTTCTAGGCTTCTCTGCACTATTTCATTTCTTGTTGTACTGGGTGGTTGCAGACTTAATTTTTGTGTTCTAAATGATCCTTTGCTTGTTGCAAACCTTGTTCCTATAAAAGGATTTTCAAGATCATTTAGAGGGGTTCCAGCTCAGAGTTCCTTTCTGGTTCTAGTGAATGGTCCTTTTACTGTAGATTTTCCCCTTCTCTCTGCATATAGAGTGTTCTTCTTTCCTTGCTAGTTCTGAGAATACAATACATATTATAAGTGACTTGTCTTATGTATGAGAAGTTAATATACTCTTACTATTGTCAAGCTATCTCCATTTGAATTCTAAACTCATTAGTCATGCATCAAGGATGTCTGGTTTTTCTACCTTGCATTTCCTAAGAGCTTGTGGGTGGAGTTGTCTTCGCAGAGATAACTGGTTTAGGGTTAGTATTCATGTATGTATGAGCTGAAATATCAAGGATAGGTCATGCTTTTCTTCCAGTGGATGCTGGTTAATGTATTGTTTATTCATAGGTCTCTTCTAAGGGGAGGGTCAAAATCCTTTAATGGGTAATAACATATTTGAATACACAGGTGGGAACTAAGTTGAGGTTTGGTCATGGTGTGTGATTGATGTAAGGCATCAACACATTGGGTATATTATTTTCTTGTTTCATAGCTATCATTTGCAATAGGGTATTTGACTCTATGGCTCATTGGATAAGGCACTAGTCTATGAGAGACTTAGGGCATCTTAGGGGTCCTTTCAATCCATTCAAATCATTTCCCTTCAGCTCCACCCTTTCCCTTTCTTGTTGTTAGGATAGGTCTCTAGCTTTCAGTCTCATTCCATGCAAGTAGGGCTATTGCATGATATTTTCTATCATTAGGGTACAGGATACCTATAGGAGATTGATTGCTATTCCACATTAATCTGTCTGTAGGCCTTTGGTTTTTCATGAGGTGTCTTGAATGTGCAGATAAGGCAATACCCACCTGAGTGATTATGGAGCTCAAAGAAGAAGGAGGATGTTCTCTATCCTCATCAATTGGACTGTTTCCTTGTCAAACTTGAGTGTCTAACCGAGATCTAAGCCCAACTATTTGATTCAAGTTTGGTCCTACAAGGAAAAGATCCAACATGTTGGTTTTGTGTTTTTATTTCATTTCTCAGTTTTTCATTATCTTCTCTAAGTGTTGCTACATCTTCAAGTCTTCTTGATAATTCTCCATTTACTCAGTTCATTTCTTGATTAACTATCATCATCTAATTTGATACTTGGAAGTGATGATCAGTGATTCTCTGAATTTCACTTTCTTTTTCTTGAAGTTGTTCAATCTTCAGTCTTCAATAGCTAGATTCCGATCTTGTTCAGCTTGTCTACCATTGTTCATGATTTCCACCATTCTCACCATTTGAGATTCATGACCGATTTGAAGTGCTTTCACTTGCTTGGATAGATGCTGATTCTTTTCAGATAACTCAGAGATTATGCTTTCGGATTCATCAGAGATGCTTCCAGAGCTTGATCCAATATGATCAAATATGTTATCAATAGGTTCTTCATGATAAATTATTTCATTCTGCTGAATTGCAAGGTTCTTTCTTTCAACCAATAATTTCTTCAGTTCTTCCTTGGCTTGTTTATATTGTTCCACAAACATCTGCATTTGTATCTTCTGATTCTCAATGGTCTTATCAAGCTTGTATCTCTCCATGACTTAGATCTTTTCCTTGTAGTGGTTAAACTATTCAACAAGAGAACTGCACTCTGATACCAATTGTTGGAATTAGGAGAGATAGGTACTGAGAGGGGAGGGGTGAATTAGTGCCTTCAAAACTTTAGTTGCAAAACCTTTCTGATCTATAATTGAATACTATGATAACCGATCAAAATAACTTGAATCTAATTAAATAAATCAATCATCTAGTTAACTTAAGAAGGTAAACAATATGAAATCAATATGAAAATCACATAACACAAGTATTTTGGTAATGCAAAAACCCATATTAGAAGGTAAAAACTGCAGTGGGGATGATACCCACAAATTCTTCACTATTACAGATAGAAAATGTTTGCCTGTTAAGGCTACAAGTTTTGATCACTTCTGGTGATCTTACCCTGTTAGGAGTAACATATTAGATCAGCTAGATCTACCTAGTTATAGGATTTAAAAACACTATATGAAGTGTGTACTCGGTCTAGAGATTTATACAAAGACTGTTAAGTCTAATCCGTTAAGAGATTTATCAAAAACTCTATCACAATTGTCAAAAAGTAATAGGTAAACTATCTACTAGTTGACAACTCAATTATTTGAAATAGATAAATAAGTTCTTATCAAAATATCACCTTATCTGTGATGGTTCTCTGCTCTGATCTGCTCGGTAGCCTTGTCTGATTCTACTCAATCTGAAAACCTCTATACTCTGTTGTGCTCGGTAAACTGATTGTCTTGAAGATAGGCAATTTCTTCAAGTGCTCCATGATTCATATATATCAGTTCAACAACCTTATAAAATGGTGTGAACATATACAATATATAGTGTTCTATTTTGCTGCTTAAACAAAAATTAGGTTACAAAAGAAAATCATAACCCTAAGATCTATGGTGCAAAATAACCTAGATCAACTAATACAAATAAGATAATCATTGCATTCAATGAATATCTTTTACAATAAATGCTCCTCGATCTTGGTAAACTATTTTATGATCTGTTATAACCATTTGCATTGAATAATGTGTCATTTCTGATTACTATGCCAGTTCCTATGATCTTTGGTAAACACTGTATAATCTCCTCAGTGTATACTACGATGCTCGATGTTTACTAACCATTGGTGTTGGTGTCGCTGGTGCTCGGTTAACTGTGTGAAGATCAGTGTAAGGCTTTACGGACTGCTCTATCTTACTGCTAGTTACCAACTATCTCAATGTAAATAACCGACTGACTTGTTTACTATCCTTTGATACTAATGACAACCTAAAATGCTCAATAGAGATTAACAACCAAGAGCATCAATTGTACATGGAAACTTGATTAGGCCCATCAATACTAAAAGATATTGACTTTTCCATGCTTGAAAACACAATTATGATGAAGCATTCAACTTAGAAGAGTCCCAATTTAAATGTGCTTCCTAAGACTACAACATAAAGAAAAATGTACATGATGTTCATAAGCAAAATATGGACCTAAAATAAGAAATCCCAAAAAACCTATGCAGTTGCACTAGAGTTTTTAAGAACTTACCAAGGAGATAGTTTTTCTCATCTCTTTGTGTCAGATACTAGAAGATAATCTAATGAGAAATCACTTCATATATTGGTTTCCACCTTTAGTAATTATAATTTAGTGCATTGATGTCTTGAAGAGATTTTAGAAACCCTCACATCCAAAGAAAATGGAAACTTGGAATAAGTTGCGTAGTAACTACTCCTTGTACATATGTATTAATTTTTCTATCTAATATTGAAAATTGTTTTATTGAATGAATCATAAATACAATCAAAGAGATGGGATGGAACAGAATAAACATAAATAGAAATCAAATCCTATTGAACAAAACAAGAACTTGTATATGGTATCAAAGTGCACTTTTCCTTTAGATACCTTCCAAACTGGTCCTATTCAACAAATATATACAGCCATAACTACTACATCATCCATCACTTTTGTGATATAGGATCTTCCATCATGTCATGCTATTGCATACCCACAGACACTAAGAATAGAAGAAAATGTTCTACAAATTCAACAAACCTTCTTCATTACACAAGAACACTCTGATACCAAAATGAGAGTATAGAATGGTAAATATTCAATAAACTGATTTGATAAAATAAGGAGTTTTTATATAAAACCATTGGCTTCCCATTTGAGGGAATTTACCAAATAAAATTACTAAACAATAAATGAGAGTATATGCTTAACATTGACATAAACGTGCACAATGTATATAATGCATTGAATACAATTATGCCAACATTTCACACCCCACTCAAAATCACTTTTATGTTTTTACTTGCTCTTATCATCACCACTTGTGATCCTTGTTCTACTATCATTTAGTCCATTATTTCATGTATTTCTTGTTTTCTTGGTATTTTTAATGGTGCAAGGCCTTTCTTGAGCTTATCAAATTAAACTACATATAGAGTAATTGAAGAAACATTATGGTAGCTACGAAACTCGTCACCTATGATTTTGTAGTTGATACTTCAATCCTATAACTCCTAAAGTTCACAAATAATTAAATACCTAAAAAATAGAGAAAAAATAATATATTTATAATAAAAGGCTTGAGAATTATATTAATGCAATTTTTTTTAAACATAGATATAATGATAAATTCTTGCAATAAGTATAAATAAAACCTACATTTAATCCTAGGTGATGATTAGATTAGATAATGACATTTGTCCTAATATTCTTACTTAAAACATAAATTTGGAGAAGCAAATGTATGTGGATATTATGACTAGTTAAAGTCTCAAAGTATGAACTATTTGTTGCACCACCTTACTTAACTAGAACTTTGGCGAGCTAAGGGATAAATATGATTAAATGACAAGAGACAAATTGAGAGATGAAACACAAGGAATTAAAAATAAATTTTACCTACTAAAATAGTTATATTTTGATTAAAGGAAACAAAAGAGGACACTATAGTGACAATACACTGAACTCCATGATCTCACTATTTGAGACACATGTGTAGGTCAAGGATGATAACATGAGTAAGGGAAGATAGTACATCATGTGTGCATCTTATATGGACAAAGTAAAGAACATGACACAAATCTTTAAGACTAAAAAATTAATTGAAATGGTTAAATATAAAGTAAACTACCAATAGAATAAGGAAAATATAACTATGCTCAAGATATGATAGAGATATGAGGATAAATATAAAATAAGACTTACAACTATAGAAGGATGTAGAAGAATCCAAACGAAGAGCTTCACTTTCTCCTCCTGAGAAACATGCACACATTAAGTTAAAGAAAAATGTTGGGTGGCTATTTGGAGACCTACCTCAATTTAATCCCTATTTTGGTGTTCCCACCTCCAATATAGTCGAATAGATGAGCTGAACAGTTATGGATAATTGTAATGATAATAAATAGAAGGATAAAGATAATGATATTGAAAGATGAAGAACTATGATATAGTATCAAAATACAAAAATGAGTAAAGTAAAGTGACTCTCTTCAAAAACACAAAGCTAGAACCTAATTAAATGAAAACCAAGTGATGAAGATGACCAAACCAAGATATTGCAAGCTATACCAAATTCAAGAACATGCTGAAAAAGTTGTCTAGATGAAGTGTGGAGTGACTGAAGTGAAATTTCTAAAAGAAAATTAAGAGGTTGTAGAGTGCATATATGGGTTACTAGTATACTATTAGACTACAAGTCCCACACCTCCTCTCTTCATGTGTACTAATGATTCTAATTCACTTCGAGATAATCTAGAATCAAATTATAATTGTGAAATTATCATTCTTGTATGTAATATTTTTAAAATATTCAATAGTAAGACATGATATGCGATCATCAAGTTTTCTATTTAAGTAAAGCTATTCATGATAGAGATTGAAGTTTTAAGAACAAGTTGTCTATTTGTATGTCAGTATTTGATTATTTTATATTTTTAATAACATCATTTTATATTATTGAAATAATTCCTGATTATAATATTATTATCATCATTTCACAAAGAATATTGTGTATTTGTATAAATTGAAGTGATCATAAAACTACTTGTCTTCTCCATGTTTCCCAATAATGTATTACTACTTTCTTAACTTTGTGTTGAAATAATCTATTTACTACAAGATATTATTATGATTTCCATATCTTCTTTTGATCTGTGGTCACATAAATGAACAAAAACTTAATTCACATGAACATTTTTCAATAAAGGATATTTTATATTAGAATCCATTTCTTTTTTTTTCAATGCATATTTGATTATTATATAAAAAAAATTTAGATATAGAGAATGATCTAAACATTTTAATACTTTAGTACGGTATAATTTTTTTCTAGTTATATAAATAGGACCATTCCAAAACATAATATAAGATAGAAAAACATATGTATTGAATTGCGTAAAGAAAGTAGTAGTAGAATTTTATAAAATAAATTCATTAATATAATAGTAATATTTTGTATTATTATATTTTCTTAGATTCTAAATAATAATTTATTTTCAATGAGTATTTTTGTAAGAAATGTGTTTGGTTTGAAATAGGGAATCAATTGAGAATGGAGCACAACAAAATCTGAACTAACATTCAAAGATTTATTGGAGATGAAATAAAACTAATAGCTTCATTTTCATTGTATAAGTTAGTCTACCAAAATTAAATTATAGATTATAATTATTTAATTCCTCAACAAATTTCCTTTTTTGTATGGTCCTTAGATCATTTTCACTGATATGACCAATACTTTGGTATTATAGCATAGTTTTTTGTAAAAGAAATTATTCCCAAAACATGAGCATACTTAGCTACCTAGAAGGCATGATTATAAAATCTTAATACACCATTTCTCTAGCTATTTCTTGTCAACATATTGTTATTATCATTAGTGATTAGTTATTGCATATATTCTTGAGTTTTTTGTGTATAGGTAATGAGGGATCTATTCTCTACATGTGTATATTCAAAATCTATTGATTTGGTTGGTATATGTTGTTTTACAATGTTTAAAAAAATAGATTCAAGATTTTCTACTTCAAATCATAGTTCAGAGGAATTTTCACTCACTAGTGTGTAATAATGCTTGGCCTAGAGTTTCCTGAGTGAAATGTATGATTTTTATTTCTCTACATGATGGTTTCCTATGTTGTGGATTTGGAATTATACTTGCAATGTTTGTATCTTTGTTTAGATATTTTGGTGCCAATTTTTGTGTTTTAGAGGCACATTTTTTAATCTATTAGTAGTTACTTTAGGTTTGGTTGAGCTTGAGTGTTTAAACTTTCATTAAAATCTCCATGAATGTTAATTGAAGAGTAACATATATGTTATATATTTTGGTCCTAGTTAATTTGTGGTGTGCTTCACCTTATCATTCCTTTCCACTATAGGAATGTTTAAGCCTTAACCTAATTTTAATTATTTTTGGTTAACATGCTTAGTCGACCTTGACATATTTTACAAGTATGAGGTTGGTATAAATAAAAGATGAAGTGTTGAAAGAGTATGTGCAAGTGTCATGAAATTTTTTTGAAGAGAATCTATCTCCCTATATATGAGGATATGAGTAAGTGTGAAGTGTTTTGGTGTGTGATGTGTAATTTCATGTGTTAGCTACAAGATGTAGTGAACATTAGGTATCTACAAATCTTTCACTCAATTCACAAAAGTGTACTGGTCGTGGACCTTTTCTATTTTATTCTTCTTCATCTGGGTAGTGATAGATTTACCAATGAGCCTTATTTTGGGTACTGAAACTTCTTTGTAAAAATCACCTTAACTAGTGTCACCCTAATAGGTGTTTATATAATTAAGAATTAATCTTCTTTGTGATTTTTCTCTTAACATGGTTTTCCATGTAAATATAGTATTTCATTGTGTATGATGTGTTATGTTTCTTGAATTTCACATGCTCTTTTCATGTTTACATTACTCTATGATTAAGGATTAAGAAATTGTTTTGTGGATCTAAAGCCATTATATTTAAAACCAAAAATTTCACCACAATACAATCTTAAGCTTATTCATTTTATCTAAAGATTGACACTCTTAACCCTTTATGATGCAGGGCCCTCTGTAGGTCATCATCTCATACAGAAACCTCTAGAGACCATAACTTTTGACTCAGGTCTAGGTTTTTGCTAAAAAATTTTGGGTGCATACCTTAGGTGGTGGCATTTATTTTACCAATGGATCTCAGACTGATTGGGATCCATTTTAGCACATTTTTCGGGAGCTGAAAGTTTCATCTTGGTCTCTGAAATCAGCTTTTAGTGTTTTTTCTCTAGTTTTTAGAAAGTTCTATTTTGTAATAAATTTGATTTTATGTTATCAAATCTCAGATATTAGCTAGCAATTCATTCTAACTTAGTCAAGGGCATGTTTAGAGAAAATATCAGCTTTTTAGGTGTTGTTTCAAAAATTACCAAAAATGGCAAAAAACACCTGTGGAAAAAAACTACCAAAAAGGGTAATTTTCAAATTTCTTGTTTTTTTTCTAGTTTTTTGGTTTCTTAAGAGTTTGCAGTGAATTGTAGAGGGAGTCAGTGATGAATGAACAATGTTGAAGGTTTCAAATCTATGTCTTTATCTAGTAATTGAATATTATTGTTAACAGAGGATTGTGTGTTACATCATTTGGTATCATAGTAGGAAGATGGCTAGGAGAGGAAGAGGAAGAGGAAGAGGAGGCATAATGCCGATGCAAAGATTGATGTTGGATATGCAGAGATAGATTGAATGACTCAGTGAATGAATGGATAATCAAGGGATACAAGGAGGGAATGAATCTGATGAAGAGGGAAACCAAAGAGGTGCTGACCAAAATGAAGAATATATAGGAGAGAGGCTGGAAGAAATGAGCTATGAAGATAGAGTTCTTAGGGCTTTGGAAGGAAGGAGTGAATCAATCAAGGTTGACGTTTCAGACTATGCTGGTAGTCTTAAGCCAAAAGAATTAATAGACTGGCTAAATGAGATGGGAAATTTTTTTGAATGGAAGCCTATGACAGAAGAAAAGAAGATGAAGTTCACATGCACAAAACTAAAAGGACATGAAATGATATGGTGGGATCATCTCCAAAAGGAATGAACTAGAAAAAGAAAGGAAAAGATTAAGACATGGAGCGAGATGGAGAAAAAGCTCAAAGAAAACTTCTTACCCATGGATTATTCACAAACCCTCTTTCACAGGTTCCAAAATTTGAAATAGAACTTGTCTTCAGTGCAAGACTATACAAATGAATTCTACAAGCTATCCATGTGCATAGAGCATCAATAAAATAATGAATAGATGGCTGCTAGATATATGAATGGCCTAAAATTCTCCATCCAGGATGAGTTGAGCATGCATTGTGTCAACAGTATGGAAGAAGCCTACCAATTAGCCCTAAAGGCTGAAGAAAAGGAGAATAGGCAATATAACTAGAGGAATAGAGGTGGTCTAAGGGGTACCTCAACTCCATTTCGAGGAGGCTCTAATAATGGTCAGGGAGATCCTTTTCAAGGATTTGAAAAAAATATAGACACTAGGCAAGATCCTCCAAATCAAGAAAGGGGATGGGGGTTCCAATGAGGATGAGGCTACGGAAGCAGAAGAGGCTGGGAAAATTAGAGAAGGCCTTTCACTTGTTGTAGGTGTGGTGAAGAAGGACACAGAGCCTTCGAATGTTCAAATTATAATGCGGTAGGAAGAAATCAAGGAGGACAACCTAGAGTGAACCCGATTCAACTAGAATTCATAGAAGTAGGAACAAAGAAAGAAGTCCTAATAGATGTGGGAGAAACTCTCATGATGAGGAGATCAATGATCATTCCAAAAAAGGAAGAAGTCCCTATAAAGAGCTTTGATGAATCGTGGCTTCGAACCAACATCTTCCGAACTAGATGCACCTCAGGCAGAAAGGTATGCCAAGTTATTGCTGATGGGGGTAGTTGTGAGAATATGGTAGCTAAGGAAATGGTAGAGAAATTAAATTTGCAATGTGAGAAACATCCTTGTCCCTACCGTATTGCATGGTTTAAGAAAGGAAATGAGGTTACTATTGATAAAAGATGTTTGGTTAGGTTTACTATAGGAAAAATCTATAAGGATGAGATATGGTGTGATGTTATTCCTATGGATGCTTGTCATATTTTGTTGGGAAGGCCATGGCAGTATGATAGGAAGATCATGCATGATGGAGAGAAAAATACATATACCTTCTGGAAGGATGGCTCTAAAGTGACTCTCTTACCACTTAAGGATGAAAGGAAGAATGAGACCATGTTGTTTGCAAAGGATGTTGTCAAAGAAATGAAGGTGACAGGTTGCTGCTATGCATTGGTAGTAAAAAGGGGAGAAGAACTAGAAGACATAATACCACATGATGCAAAAAAGATACTAGAAGAATTTTATTATGTTATTACAAATGAGCTACTTGACGGTCTCCCACCAAAAGGGATATACAACACCATATTGATTTGATTCCTGGAGCAACTCTTCCTAATCAAGCAGCTTATCGACTGAACCCAACACAACATTCAAAGCTCAACAAACAAGTAATAGAACTAGTTGAGAAAGGCCTGGTTAGAGAAAGCATGAGCCCATGTGCTGTGCTGACATTTTTGATCCCAAAGAAGGATGGAACATGGAGGATGTGTACAGACAGTAAAACAATTAATAAGATTACTATCAAGTATCAGTTTCCTATCCCTCTTATAGAGGATATGATGGATGAATTAGCAAGGGCCAAATACTTTAGCAAAATTGATCTACGAAGTGGATACCACCAAATTCGTATTCGTGAAGGAGATGAGTGGAAGACAGATTTTAAGACCTGAGATGGCTTGTATGAATGGATGGTTATGCCATTTGGGCTTTCTAATGCACCAAGTACATTCATGAGATTGATGAATACTGTTTTACAACCCTACATTGGTAAGTTTGTTGTATTTTATTTTGATGATATCCTAATTTATAGAAAAAATAAAGGAGACCAACTACAACACTTGAGGATCATCCTGAGTGTACTAAGGAAAGAGAAGCTCTGTGCAAATTTAAAGAAGTGCAGATTCATGCAAAATAGTTTGACTTTTTTGGGCTTCATCATTTGTGAAGATGGTGTTCAGATGGACCCAGAAAAGGTCAAGGCAATACTAGAATGGCCTAGTCCATCTAGCATAACAGGGGTAAGGAGTTTTCACGGATTGGCAACCTTTTATAGAAAGTTCATTCAGAATTTTAGCAGTATTGTAGCACCCATCACAGATTGTACGAAAGGAAGGGAATTCACATGGACAACAGATGCTAAACAAAGTTTCCAATTCTTGAAGAAAAAGGTAACTGAAGCTCCTATATTGGCACTTCCAAATTTTGATAAAGTATTTGAAGTAGAGTGTGATGCTTCCCATGTTGGGATAGGTGTTGTTCTTAGCTAGATAGGTAAACCAATAGCCTTTTTTAGTGAAAAGTTAAATGATGCATGGAAGAACTATTCTACCTATGATTTAGAATTTTATGCTATTGTTCAAGCCTTAAGGCATTGGAGGCATTATCTAGTCCCACAAGAATTTGTACTGTTTACAAATCACTTGGCCCTGAAATATGTGAACACACAAAAGAAATTGAATAGTAGGCATGCTAAATGGGTGTCTTTCTTGCAAGGGTATAATTTTGTTTTGAAGCATAAGTCTGGAAAGCAGAATCAGGTTGTTGATGCCCTAAGTCGGTGTGTTACACTCATAACTACAATGGAATCAAAGGTCATTGGTTTTGATGCTATTAAAGTTTTGTATGAGGCTGATGATGATTTTTGGGAAATTATAGAGAAGATTAAAGAACTAGGAACTAATCTTTTGGATCCCATGAGAGGAGAATACTTTATGTAGGATGGTTACCTCTTTAAAGGGAAACAACTTTGTATACCAACTGGTTCCATGAGGGAAAATATTATCCAGGAATTTCATACTGGTGGTTTGGCTGGTCACTTTGGGAAGGACAAGACAATAGCCTTGGTTGAAGAGAAGTACTACTGGCCAAAACTGAAAAAGGGACGTTACTAAGTATGTGGCAAGGTGTAGAATTTGTCAAGTGGCTAAGGGTCACTCCCAAAACATAGGATTGTATACACCTCTACCTGTACCCATTGAGTCATGGATAGATGTGAGTATGGATTTTGTATTGGGGCTTCCCCACACCCAGCGAGGTATAGATTTTATCTTTGTAGTTGTTGATAGATTCTCTAAGATGGCTCATTTTATTGCTTGTAAAAAGACTAATGATGCCACCAGGATAGCCAACTTATTTTTCTCAAAAGTTGTTAGACTCCATGCCATTCCAAAGACTATCACTTTTGACAGGGATACTAAGTTTTTGAGTCATTTCTGGAGGACCTTATGGAAGAAGATGGGAACATAGTTGCAGTTCAATACTGCCTATCATCCCCAAACTGATGGGAAAACTGAGGTAGTCAATTGGAGTTTGGGAAAGCTATTACGGTGTATTGTTGGTGAAAATCCCAAGCAGTGGGACTTAGCATTGCCTCAAGTAGAGTTTGCTTACAACAGTTCTGTTAACAGATCAACTGGAAAGTCTCCTTTTTAGATTGTATATGGTAAGAATCCTCAAGGTGTTTTGGACCTTGTACAACTCCCTGTGCAAGATAGAATTAGCGATGATGGGGAAGCATTTGTTGAACACCTTCAACAACTTCAACAAGATGTGAGAAATAAATTACAGCATACTAATGAGCGATTTAAGGCTGCTGCAGATGCCAGTAGAAGAAGACATGTATTTAATGCAGATGATTTGGTGATGTTGTACTTTTGGTGTGAGCGATTTCCCACTGGCACATATCATAAGTTGAAATACAAAAAGATAGGTCCTTGCCAAATTTTGAAGAAGATCAATGATAATGCTTATGAGGTTTGTCTACCAGATGATCTGGACATTTCTCCTATCTTTAATGTTTCTAATCTATATGCATTTCATGGAGAACTACCTGAGCCAGCCAGTACAGATGAGGTGGATTGGCATCACCACCTTCCAAGCAAAAAGAAGGAACAGATTACCCACATTCTGGACAAGCAGTCTATAGTCACCCGGAATGGTCATTATAATAGGTACCTAATTCAGTGGGAGGGCTTACCAGCAACAGATAGCACCTAGATCTCAGAATGGGAAGTGATGAAATTGGACCCCACAAAGTTGCAGCAGTTCACAGACAACCACTTGCAGGAGCTACATTCCTTTAAAGAAGGGGAGAATGATGCAGGGCCCTCCGTAGGTCATCATCTCATACAGAAACTTCCGGAGGCCATAACTTTTGACTCAGGTCTGGGTTTTTGCTAAAAAATTTTGGGTGCGTGCCTTAGGTGGTGGCATTTTTTTTGCCAATGGATCTTGGATCGATTGGGGTCTTTTTTAACACATTTTTGGGAGCTGAAAGTTTCATCTTGGGCTCCAAAATCAGCTTTTAGTGTTTTTTCTCTAGTTTTTTGAAAGTTCTATTTTGTAGTAAATTTGAGTTTATGTTATCAAATCTTAGTTGAGGTCATGTTTAGGGAAAATCTCATCTTTTTAGGTGTTGTTTCAAAAATTACCAAAAATGGCAAGAAAACACCTGTGGAAAAAAACTGCCAAAAAGGGTAATTTTTGGATTTCTTATTTTTTTCTAGTTTTTTGGTTACTTAAGAGTTTGCAGTGAATTGTAGAGGCAGTCAGTGATGAGTGAACAATATTGAAGGTTTCAAATCTATGTCTTTATCTGGTAATTGAATATTATTGTTAACATAGGATTGTGTGTTACATAACTTTATCATGCAAACTTATTCTATAATATTGAATGACAACTTCTTATATTCTTATGAAACAAATCTAAGAACTAATGGATGTACAATGTCCTACATAATGCTCCTAACAATTTCCTCCATGAAAAACCCAAGGCAAGATGCACTCCAAATTAGCAATTGCAAAAAAATCTTTTGATGAATGAGTACATCAAAAGAATCATACTCAGAGCTAATTGAGAAAAAAACACAAGTAAAACCATTATAATCTTCCTATTCATGAGTAAAAGTATCACGACACCTAATGCACAAATAATTAATTTTGAAATACATATATGATGAATTTTTCTATCAAACCAAATTATCTTGTTCTATACTCTAACTATTAAATATTTTAACAATATTAAAAATATTTAAAGATTAATATAAGAAATAATATATAGTACTCCAATGAATCAATTAACCATCTAATCACTAAACTATAATCCCACAATATTCCACCCACATTGAAAAAAAATGTAATGTCAAAAGAATCTCTTTTGAAAAAAGAAGACATAGTTGTGTCAATTTTTGTTGGGGATGTAGTTGATGGTATTTTCAATTAAGATAATTGAATTTGGCTCTTATGATGTCTATTTAGTTTACTTTTGACTATTTTTTAATATGAAAATTACTAGTATAATATTATAATACAGATTACACAATAATGCCAAGCTAGTCAATGTACATGAACATTCTAGTTGTAGTTATCTTCCACATGGATAATAATGAAATAGAAATAAATTAAGGCTCGATAAGTTTTTAAATTTTCCACCTTTGATTCGTAATAATCAATATTTATATTAGACAATTTCAGATTACCTAGAATATAGTGGTAGATATTAAGACACTTAGTGCATATAATAAATAATATGAATGCAACCACAACTTCTCCATGTTCATAATCAATATAATTTGAGTGCAAGTAGAATATGTTCATTATATTTTTTGGGGGTTGTGTATATTTTACCAATCTTTTATTTCTTTCCATTATTTTAGTGTAATACAACTAAAATAATTTGATTTCTATTATTATATGACTCTAGAATATGTCTCTAATTTGTAAATAAAACAAGTTTGTGTGTGTCTAGTACTCCACATATGTCCAATTATTGGTTTACATAATTTTCTTAAATTTATACAAGGATATAATTTGTAAGAATTTCATTTCATGCATGAAATCTATCACTGCCATATAAGCTATAGTTAAGTTTTCAATTTAATTTTTATATAATTGCAAAAGGCTAGATAAGAGATATCATTAGAAATTTAAAAGTATTTAGAAGTGTATATTGTTTTCACAATTGTGAGTGAGTAGAAGGCAATGAGTTTTGAGCTATAGGAATTTGTTGTGGAAAATAAATTGATGCTATTAAGTTCCTAAAATAAATGGAATGGATAAAATGTTAGAACAACTTTGGAAGTTGACCTCTAAAACAAGATAGCTACTTTTCTATCAACCATGGAGGAAATAAAAAAGGTGATAGAGACAATCATGGTGATGATTAAGTCAAAATAAAAGAAAGAGAAATAGAAAATAAACAAGAAACACATGAAAATAGTCATTAGTAATAAATAAGCTAAAAGTATATTATAGAAAAGAAAATTTTGGCCTTTGTTCTTGTCGGTTATGCCCTCATACAAAAAAAAATATCATTTTTCTTGCAACTAGTTCACTCGTAAAGATTCATGTACAACTATGTTAAATAGATTTTTGGAACATTGAAATCACAAATTTCAAAAAATAAAATCTCGTAATTGATTGTCTATTTCAAATAATTTTTTTATTCATTTAGTCAAGGAATAGATCATGTCAAGTAATTTTTCTTTCTTTATATCTTTATTCCCCACTTACAATAAAATGTGACAATGACATTTATCCCCCATATCTAAAGCTCATTTGTTTTGATATGAATTACACTTTTTCTAATTACATAGGGTCAATTCACACATACATAAACCATAAAAAATATATTAATATTTTTTTGTTAAAGTGGAATGAAATACATTATAAAAATATTATTAAACATTAGGCATAATTATGTTACTAATAGAAATTGGTGAATGGTGAAAATGATCTCATCATTAGAGAGGACACATTAATTTCCACATCTTGTAATCTTATAAAAAACTAAAATGCTTTGACATACACACAAATGATTAGAAATGGTATAATATCACTTCATGGATTTTAACATTGAAGTTTGGAATACAAATAGAAAAAGAATCTCATAACTTGAGAGAACACTTTAGTTTCCACATCTTTCTATCTTCTAAATAATAAAATACTTTTACATATTTCAAATTGATTAGAAATGGTATAACATTTCACCATGGATTTTAATAAAAAAAATTGTAATACAAATAGGAAAAAATATCAGAATTTGAGAGGACACTTTATTTTCCACATCTAGCCATCTAATAAAAAGTAAAATATTTTGGCATATTCCACATTAAGTTGAAATGTAAATATTTTCCATGGATTTAAACAATAAAATTTAGAGTTAGGCCATTATATATGATAATATGCACCATTGATAATGTTGAAAAGATATTTAAGAATTTACTGTTTTAAAAAAAATAGTATTATAAATCAAATGGCTCTACCTATCACATTGCAAACTATTCAATAGTACTACAAAATAGCGATACTTTTGTCAACATGTAAATATTATTACAATATTACTATAAAGATGAAAACACATTCACGCAAAACAATATCTTATGCAACATGTTCACTTGGCTCGAGAGTTGGCAATATCTAGATTCTTGATAATATGTATAGGTCTAGATTTCTAATTGATAGCAGTAATGCCCATTTGGGGCCTACCTGTGAAGTCCTTATTGACTCCACAGTCTGTTATTTATTATATATGGTTGTATGTATTTATGTTTGTAGTTGATAGTTGCAGCTCTTTATTATTGTAGTTGTATTATTGGTGAATATGGTTGAATCCCATAATTTCACCTCCCTTTTGTTTTTCTATATAATGGATACCCTGCCTTTCTTTTCTTAAGGCAATTTGGGGCTTTTGCATATTTCTTTGTTTTGTAATCAGCAGATCACTAATTGATTGATTCATTTGTCTTCATCTGGTATCAGAGTCAGCTTGAAAAAATAAAATTGATAGTCATTATAAATAAGAGAAAGAAAAGCAAAGAGTGAGTTTGCAGAGATTTTTTTAAAGAAGTCAATCTAAGAAGTCTGTGCTAGAACTGTGAAAAGAGGAATTGAATTTGTGACAAAAGTTTACCATCACAAAAGTCTACAAGTAAAAATTGCAGCAGTAATTGGAGAAGTCTGTGGGGCAAATTTGAAAAGTAAGCAACCTGTAGCATTGGTTGCTTTGTGAAAGTTAACATTTGAAAAAGATATTTTTTCAAATAGGCAGCGTGCAGGGAGTTTATAGCAATTTCTTTTAGTGTGCCTAGCTATTTGAATGTGGATAGAGGCACCCTTGAGGTAAAAGAAAAATATCATTTTTATTTTTATTTTTTTTCTTCCTCTGTTTCCATAGGAAGTTCAACTGGAAGTCCATAGGATTTGGACATAAGCTTTTTTTTAAAAGTTAATAATTTATGTTAGCTTTGACTTGGTAGAGTTAGGTTTTTATTAGAGGAGATTACATCAGAAGTTCTATTAGAGGAGATTACATATATATATATTTTTTAAAGTATGGTAATATTTTTTAAAAAAAATATAAAAATTAAAAATCTCTTTTGTTAATGATAGCATGATCATATAAGAGATTTCTATATTGAGAAATTAGAATATTTTTTATTTATCAAAGGTTTTTGTTGTAAGAGATATATTTCTATTTGTAATTAAGTGTATTATCGGTGGTAACCAACACTTATTTCTCTCAGAAAAATAATTTTAAAAAGGGGGTTTTTTTTGTGAGTCCCATTCGAAGGGACGAGGAGAGTATTAATTCACAGATCTCTCCTAGACTTGGTGTTGACCAACTTGGGTCATTGTGCACATTTTTATGGAAAATATGGTAGGCAATGTAATGTCTAATGTGTTGATTCCCATCTTTGAAGGAGACAATTTTACATATTGGTGCACTAGAATGCAAAATCTACTCAAATCTAAGGATTTGTGGGAGATTGTTCAAAATGGCTATGTTGAGATAGTAGATGTAAATGAATTAACTGACCAACCAAAAAGGGAATACAAAGAAAATGTAGAGAAAGATAATGAAGCTGTATTCTTAATTCAGGGTGCAGTCACTCAAGCTATTTTTCCTAGGATAAGTGGTCTTCATTCTAAGAAAGCATGGAAAATATTAAGTAATGCATATCAAGGTGCACAAACTACTAAATTGCAAACAATGACAAAGAACTTTGAAAATGTAAAGATGACAAGTAATGAATTTGTCAATGAATTTTTGACAAAGGTAGAAGGCCTAGTGAGTCAAATGAAAATACTAGGGGAATATGTAGATGAAAAGAGTGTCATTGAAAAGATTTTAAAAAGCTTGATTCCAAAATTTGAAGGTGTGGTCTTTACAATTGAGATATCTAAGGATCTCTCAAGCATGCAAATTGATGAATTAAGTGGAATTTTGTTAACTGCTAAAGAAAGAATGAAAAATAATGAAGAAAGCTTAGAGCAAGCATTTTCCTCTAAAGCCAATATAAGAGGAAAAAGAAACACATTTTTTAAGAGTCATAATAAACATGATGATAACAATAAGAATGAATACAAATGTGAATCTAGTAATTCCAGAGGAAGAGGAAATTATTTCAGAGGAAGAAGTAGCAACTTCAGAGGAGCTGGAAGAAGAAGAGGTAGAAGTAATAGGGGAGATAATAGTAAAAGGAATGTCCAATGCTTTCATTGTAATAAGTTTGGACATTATGCTTGATAATGTTGGACTAAATAAGGTGAAACAGAAAAAAGAGGTGCTCATAGCACTATTGAAGATAAGAAAAAATTGTTCATTTCTTGCTTCAATACAAATGTCAGTAAAAATAATGTGTGGTATATAGACTCTGGATGTTCTTCACATATGACATCTAATGAGAATCTATTTGTCAACTTGGATCAAAAGCATCAAAGTATTGTAGTACTAGGAGATAATAATTCACATGGAAGCAAACGTAAGGGTACCATTGCAGTTACAACAAAATATGGTGAAGTGAAGCATATGAATGAAACATTATTGGTTCTAGCACTTAAAAAGAATTTTTTGTCTATTGGACAAATGTTAGAGCAAAATTATCAAGTAAATTTTGATAAAAATGAGTGCATAATAAGAGATAAATTAAAAAGGAATGCAGTTGTTGCACAAGCACAAATGATAGGGGATAAGATGTTTCCTCTTCATTTTACTCGTGGAAACCAAGCACTAAGGTCTAGTGAAATGAGTGAAAGTAAGGTTTGGCACAAGAGATATGTGTTGGCATTAAGTATGATTGTCATTAGTGACAACACTTATTCAAACTCTGAGTGTTTACCGAGCAGAATAGTGTTTACTGAGTAGAACAATGTTTACCAAGCAAAACAGTGTTTACCGAGCAGAACAGTGTTTACCGAGCTTCGCAGTGCTTACCGAGTTATCATCACCAAGTGATGAGATGAGAAGTGTTTATCGAGTGACAACACGATAAACAGGGAATTCAGTCTCTACCGAGTGACACTATATATACCGAGTCTCTAGTATATACCGAGTTCAAAACTACATCCGAGTGGTTAGTATGGACCAAGCCTCCACTTCTACTGAGTGCATGATGATGCCAAGTAACGCAGTGGATGCCGAGTATCAGAAAGTCACCGAGTTAGTTTGCAGTAACCGAGTCACTATATTTGGGCTGACTCAGTAATATTTATGTTTACTTGGTTAGAGCCAACTTTGGTATTGTTTTGTAATTATTTTGGATTGATATATAAACAATGTTTTGTATCATATCCAAAGTGTGAAAGGGACAAGTGAAAAAGATAAGAAAGGTAGAGATAAGTGAATTATAGAGGGATACAACAGTATAAGAAGCAGCAGAGACATATCTATCACAGAAGGTGATCAGTACATCAGAGAATCTCAATCAGCAAGTACAGTTGCAAGTAAGAGATCTACTATTTCATCCTAACAGGTGAATCAGCCCCAAATCCTTTAACCAGGTAGACTTAACAGTCTTTGCAAAAATCTCTTAACAGAGTGCATACTTCTTTGTATGTTTGTAAATCCTCTAACAAGGTGGACCTAACAGTCCTTATTGCTCCTAATAGGGTAGATCATTAGAAGTGATCATTGTAAGGCTTAACCGGAAAACTTTATACTGCAGTATTGAAGTTTAGTGGGTTTCATCCCCACCCTAGTTTTACTTTTTATTTGGAAGGTTTTTGGGTTACCAAATCTCTGTGTTCAAAGTGTTATGAATGTTTTATTCTTTCTGTTACTCATACATACAGTTAGCTTATCAATCTAATGTTATTGAGAAAATGGTTGAGATCTAAAGTTTGTAAAAGTTTTGAAGTTATTGATTCACCCCTCCCCTCTCAATAACCTAGCTAGTCTTGAATATTTCCAACAATTGGCATCAAAGCTCCGTGGTTCTCAGAACAAAGTTTGACAGCTTGAGAAAAGATTTAGGACAATGGAGATATTCAGACTTAACAAAGTAATTGAGAATGAAAAGCTAGATCTGGAAATGGCCATAACTCAACTCAAGGAAGCAAAAGAGCATCTTTCCCTTTCCCTAAAAAGAAGGAAGGAACTTGCAAATTAGATGAATGACCACCAGTATGTTGAAGAAAAGATTGAAGACTTTTTCCCTTCAAGAAGCTCAGATGAAGCAAACAATGAAGCAAAAGAACTTCTAGAAAAGAATGGATCTCTGCAAGAAGAAGTAAGAAAATTGAAAAGAGAATAGGAAATTCAGTCAACAAGATTCTGTGAAATCTTGGAACAAAGAAGTAAGATGAAAGATGAAATAGATGGAAAGAACAATGAAATCCAGATTCAAACCCTTCAGCTAGAAAACCTTATTAATCAAGTCTCCAATGCAAATGAAGAAATCTTGACTCTAAGATCAGAAAATGAAAATATAAGAGAGGAACTAAGATCTGAAAAGCAAATCAATTTAAGATTGATGAGTGACCTAGATACTAAAAGGAAAATCAATGAAAGAATGTTGAAATCTCAAGAATATATGAATCAGGTGTATGAATGAAACCTTCATAAGAAAAAAGGAAAAGCAGGACTTGGATACAAAGAGGAAGGTGAATCCTCCAAACAAGGTACTCAAATGAATCAGAAACCCACTTGTAATCACTGTGGAAAAATTGGTCATACTTTAAACAAATGTTGGAGCAATGGAAAATGCTACAATTGCAATCAACATGGTCATAAAGCAAATGAATGCAAGGAGAAACCAAGATTTGAAGGCAAATGTCACAAATGTAACAAAAAAGGTCACAAGGCATCAGAATGCAGAACTAAAACACCCAATCCAGTAGAACAAATTATGAAAGCAATATTTGGTTGGGATTACAACACTTGGTGTAGATGTCATTACTGTGGAGAATATGGACACATTGGCATGAATTGTGTAAGGCATCACTTGAGAAAAAGGGATACTACCATAAGATGTTACAAATGCACTAAGCCTGGTCACATAGCTAAAAATTGTATGAATTTAGGCAAAGTTGAAGATGAAAAGAAAGCAAAAGCAGATAGCATCAGGAAGCAGATGAGATAACAGTGGATTCCTAAACCTATCGAGCAAGCCAGTCCAAGTAATGAAGTCACTCATGAAGAGAGTGGCTCTATCAATTCTAACTAAGTCTCCAAGAAAGCACTGGAACTGTATCCTCAAAGACATATTCCAAACAGTTCCTGAATTGAAAGGAAGAAAGATCCAAATCAGTATGCAAGATATAAAAGGATCGCAGGAAGGTCAGTATCAGTTTCAACCGAGCAAGGTCAGGAGTAACGTAATTTCATTCGGTTACCAAGTAAGGTCGGAGCAGTATGTTCTCTGAGTTGTGGAATCTTCACCAAGCAATTAATGCTTAGTGGATGATAGTCTGTCAAATTCTATACCCTAATTCCTACGGATCATTAATGACAAAGTTTTAACAAAAAGCATGAAATCAAATTCATTCTTCACCACAAATATCAGCATATTGAGAAGAAAAATTTCTAAGTGCGATCAAGTGATTCAAAGCAAAATTTTGCAGCAGAAAGTTTTCGAAGAGCTACCATGGCATCATCCAGCACCAAAGTAAAGAAAGGTTCGGAACTGTTAGTTCATGGAGAATGGAAAGCACCGGATTTCAAACTCATGCCCGCGATTGCAGAAACCCTAGATCCGAGTGGAGCTCAGTCTCAAATTCCTCCAAAGGTACTTCTTGTAAATGACATTCACAGTCATTTTAGAGGTATAATTCAAGAACTTGGAACCCTAGAGATAGATGATGTTCATGATGAACTGTGTGTTGATGGTGTTCTCAAACCGAAACATAAACATTTGGAAGATAAGGGTTTGACACATATCACCTACTTGCCTCGGAGTTTTTGGATAAAATGGATAAGATATATTTTAAGCCGAGTGCATGAAGGTAAAATTTGGCTTGAGCAACCAGTGGAAATATCAAAGAAGATGATTCACTGAATCACTGGTCTTCCCATGCTTGCCAAGGCAAAATCTACAAAAACCCTAGGTCGGGTAGAGCTGGAAAAGAAAACCCTAGCCGAATGAGATGGTAGAGGTATGAGAATAAACAAAATTACCGATGTAGAACTAAAATTTGGCACATATGTAATAGATCACAAGATATATAGTTCAAGTCGGCAAAATAGTGTTCTGTGTGAAGCAGTTGACCTAGCCTATAAAATTGTGAAGAACAATCTGTCATTTGACCTAGCAGATCTATTGTTGAAACAGTTCAACAAGAATATGGAGAGCATCCAAACCTCAAAGAACAATCCATGTAAGTTTGGCTCGCTGCTAGTTTGTTTATTTTTCTATGCTCAAAAGTTTTTCCCATATAAAGGCACGATAAAATGGAGAAAGGATGTGCCTATTCTTTATCAGATAAATGAGTATATTGCAGAAATGGGTGAGAATTTTACAAGCATAATGGATAACTATTTTGAATCCTTTAAGGAGAAGATGAATAATAGATTCTAGATTCCACTAAAGTTGGTGGAAGAATATAAAGATGATGTTTGTTTTATGGTTGATTGTGATAGAGTATATATTCAGGTAGTAAGGCCCAGGATTGTATGGGTAAAACCTCTTCCTTATGAGGTAAACATTGATGAGACAAAGGTCATAATTGAAGCCCTAGTAAATCAACCCGTTGATCCAAAGGATCCATACTTTGGAACATATGATGAAGCTAAGGTAAGAATTGAGCTAAGCATAAAGCTTCCACAGGTGGTTAACAAAGGCAGAAAGAGGATGGCCAAGATGCAATCTAGCACACCTCTAATGTTAACTAAGGACAAAGGAGAGGATATTGTAGATGAAGAAGAAAAGGATGAGAGTAAAGAAGAACAAGTGCTTGTAAAGAAGAAAGGAAAGGTAACTATCACCAAGGAACCTGAGCAACCCATTGCAGTATTCACAAGGAAAAGATCAAGGGACAAGGCAGGAAAAGTCAAGGATGATATAGTACTCAAAAGGCCTCCTCCCTCTTTTGAAGAAAAGATTAAGGATTTGAGAGAAGGATCTGGAATTGCAAATTTTAAATCTCTCAAATATGAAACGAGGTCAGAGGCAGAGCAGTAGGAAATTGAAGATGTTGTTATTGAGAAAATGGGAAGATGGAAATACTCACCTAAAGAAATAGGTTCTCAAATCGTAGGAGCTTTATTAAACCCAATCAAGATGAGATGGTCCAATGCAAGGTAAACTGTCAAGGACATCTATGCTCAAACCTTAAGGTAATTGATGCCAAGTTTGAAAAATGCTGAAATAAATAAGGCATTGATAGAAAATGAGTCCAAGATGACACTAAAATTCAACAGTTGCTTAATTTTGATCAAGGATATAGAGTCAGTTGTGAAGAGTGTAGAATCTACTTGGAAAAACATTTATCATCTTCACAAACCAAGTACTGAAACTATGATAATTAAAGATATTGAAGATGACAGTGATGAAGAAGATGAAGAAATAGTTCAGATTGATAATATTGTAGAAGAAGAAGTAGGAAAAGAAGCTACCAAGGAAGCTAAGAAGAATGTTGAGGAAGATGATCTAGTTCGGATAGTTGTAGAGGTAATTGCCTCACTTCCTCACTCTCCAGTAAAAATTGTTACATCTAGCCCGGAGAAAACTTCAAGTGTGATTGTGACAACTCCCTCAGATACATCAAATGTCCAATTATCACTAGTACATCTCAATGTATCAATGACAGAAGTGGCTACCACTTCATCTACCAAGCTTCAGCATCCTTCTTCCACCAAGTTGCAGTCTTTTGTACCTTCTTCAATTTTGATTTTTTCAGTAGTAAGTACTTCAGATTCTACAGTTGTAAATACTTTAGTTTTTGGTTTATCAAGTATTCCAGTTAGCATCCCATCAATTGGAAGTTTATCAGTTTTCACTACAAGTCCTACTGTGTCTACAATAATTTCTACTACAAAGGCATTAAGTATAAAGACTCAACCGAGTACAAAATTTTTGAGTAAGAGTGTAGTAGAAGGTATAGATCTAGATGAGGAGATAGAAATTCCCCAATTAGATTTTGCAAACCTCACTGCAGATCAAATACAAACAGTTGGTGAACTCCTCCAAAAGAAAGCAAAGAAAAACAAACTAAAAGAAGAAAGAGATAAGGAATATAAGATCATTAAGGATGCCAAGAACATTTTGACAGAAGCTATAGGTGTTGAAGTTGATTCCTCTCAACACATTTTGTTGTAGTTGACAGAAGTAGTTAACAAGTTCAATGATGATTCCTATGGAACAGACAAGTTGCCCAAGAAGGCTGAGAAGAAGTTTGATAATAAAGTGCTTGAGCACATTTCTCAGCAAATAGCTATCAATCAGGCAAGGTTATCTTCGGTTTTGACTATCATTGAGTCCTCCCATTCCAAGGTAACATCTCTTTTTGTCAAAGTCTGTAATGTTGCTGAGTTCTCAAAGGAGATCAAAGAAAAAATAAATAAGATTGATGAGGATCTGAAGATCAGTGCACAAAAGTTGCAACTTGAACCTAGTTCAAGCTCTGCACATCATATGACAATCAGTTTTCAATTGCAGATCACATGATTGAACTCTCTGCAGAAGTCCAAGTTGCACTCCATACATGCAAGATTTTGCAAGAGAATTGGGATAGAACTCTAGCATTAATAAGTAAGGTACACTCTGATTTTCTCACACATTTTGGCATCTCCGTGTAAAATATTTGTATATACACCTTTGGCATTATTGTCAAAAAGGGGGAGAACGTATATAAGATGTATGAGATATGAAAGGGGGAGAAAGTATAAATAGAAAATATGAGTATGAGGTGATACAAGATATTTGTATATATACTGTATGGGGAGACATGAAATGTATATACAACAATATGACAAAGATAAATTTTGAAAAAAAAGAGATAGATTCAACATGATTTTTTTGTTTTTGGGAAATAAGTGTTTTTGTCACTAATGACAAACAGGGAGATTATTGGCATTAAGTATGCTTGTCATTAGTGAAAACACTTATTCAGACTCTGAGTGTTTACCGAGCAGAATAGTGTTTATCGAGCAGAACAGTTTTTACCAAGAAGAACAATGTTTACCAAGCTTCACAATCCTTACCGAGTTATCATCACCAAGTGATGAGATGAGTAGTGTTTACTGAGTGACAACACGGTAAACAGGGAATTTAGTCTCTACTGAGTGACACTATATCTACCGAGTCTCCAGTATATACTGAGTTTGAAACTACAACCGAGTGGTTAGTATGGACCGAGCCTCCACTTCTACCGAGTGCATGACGATGCCAAGTAACGCAGTGGATGCCGAGTATCAGAAAGTCACCGAGTTAGTTTGCAGTAACTGAATCACTATATTTGGGCCGACTCAGTAATATTTGTGTTTGCTTGTTTAGAGCCGACTTTGGTATTGTTTTGTAATTATTTTGGATTGATATATAAACAATGTTTTGTATCATATCCAAAGTGTGAAAGGGACAAGTGAAAAAGAGAAGAAAGGCAGAGATAACCGAATTACAAAGGGATACAACAATATAAGAAGTAGCAGAGACATATCTATCATAGAAGGTGATCAGTACATTAGAGAATCTCAATCAGTAAGTATAGTTGTAAGTAAGAGATCTACTATTTCATCCTAACAGGTGAATCAACCCCAAATCCTTTAACCGGGTAGACTTAACAGTCTTTGCAAAAATATCTTAACAGAGTGCATACTTCTTTGTATGTTTGTAAATCCTCTAACAAGGTGGACCTAATACTCCTTATTGCTCCTAACAGGGCAGATCATCAGAAGTGATCATTGTAAGCCTTAACCAGCAAACTTTATACTGTAGTATTGAAGTTTAGTAGGTTTCATCCCCACCCCAGTTTTACTTTCTATTTGGAAGGTTTCTAGGTTACCAAATCTATGTGTTCAAAGTGTTATGAATGTTTTATTCTTTCTATTACTCATACATACAGTTAGTTTATCAATCTAATGTTATTGAGAAAATGGTTGAGATCTAAAATTTGTAAAAGTTTTGAAGTTACTGATTCACCCCTCCCCTCTCAGTAACCTAGCTAGTCTTGAATATTTCCAACAATATGGTCACCTCAGTTTTAATGGGTTAATTTTACTTAGAACATTAAAAATGGTTGAAGGTCTACCATTAATTGAAGACACAAAAGAGGTGTGTGAAAAGTACATTGTTGGTGCAAACAACATAGGATACAATTTCTTGTTGGTAAATTCAACAGAGCTAAACAACATCTTGAGATAATCCATACAGATTTGTGTGGTCCTATGGAAACACCTTCTTTGAACAAATACAAGTATTTTCTAACATTAATTGATGATTACTCAAGAAAAACTTGGGTATATTGTTTGGTTTCAAAATCAGATGTATTTGAAAAGTTTGTAGAGTTCAAAAACTTGGTTGAAAAACAAAGTGGTAAGTATATCAAAGTGATAACATCAAACAATGGAGGTGAGTACAAGTCAAATCAGTTTATTGATTTTTGCAAAAATCATGGAATCAAAAGGGAGTTCACTACTTCCTACACTCCATACCAAAATGGAGTTGCTGAAAGGAAGAATAGGACAATTGTTGAAATGGCAAGAAGTATGTTGAAAGAGAAAAAATTGGATAAACATTTTTGGGCAGAAGCATCATACACAAAAGTATATCTTCTCAATAGAAGTCCTACAAAAGCAATTAAAGGGATGACTCCTGAACAAGTATGGTCTGGGGTAAAGCCAAGTGTTGATCACTGGAGAGTATTTGGGTGTGTTGCTTATGCACACATACCAAAAGAAAAAATGTCTAAGTTAGATGATAAAGGCCTTAAATGCATTTTTATTGGCTATGGAACTGAAAATAAAGCATATAGGTTGTATGATCGAGTAGCAAAAAAGCTTGTGATAAGTAGAGATGTGGTATTCAATGAACTAGCATAATATCCCAAAGAAAATGAAACAAAACGAAAGAGATAGTAATTGATGATATCGAAGAGGATGAAGAAGATGTACCTAAATCATCTAGTGTAGGAGAAATAAAATATCAAAAATATCAAAGGAGGACAGAAAAGAATCATCCATCAATTCTTATGTTGGATTCAAATTTTGAAAAGATGACAACAAGGTCACAAGAAAAATTTAATTTTGCTTTGATGACTCAAATCATGGAAAATAATGAGCCACAAACATTTGAACAAGCTTAAGAAAAAGAAGAGTGGATTGAAGAAATGAATAGTGAAATAGACACAATTGAAAGGAATGACACATGGGATTTGGTTCAATTACCTCATGGTAAGGAAGTTATTGGTACAAGATTGTTGTACAAAACAAAGTATAAATTTGATGGAAGCATTGATAAGCATAAAGCTAGATTGGTAGTGAAAGGGTACACTCAACAGGAAGGTATTGATTATACTGAGACATTTGCACCTGTAGCACGGATGGATACTATCAAATTGGTTTTGGTATTAGTAGCTCAGCAGAGTTGGATAGTTTATCAAATGGATGTTAAGAGTGCTTTCTTGAATGGATGTATTGATGAGGAAGTGTATGTTTCACAACCTAAAGGTTTTGAAATAATTTCTAAAGAACATTATTTTTGCAAATTAAAGAAGGCCTTGTATGGTCTCAAATAGGCACCAAGAGCATGGTATTCAAGAATAGACTCATACTTACAGCAGAAAGGTTTTTCATGAAGTCAGTCAGATCCAAATCTTTATATCAGAAGCTCAACTAATGATATCTTTATGTTTGTTCTCTATGTTGATCATCTTATCTACCTAGGGAATAATCCAACCTTATTTGTAGAGTTTAGAGAAGCCATGATTACTAACTTTGAAATGACAAATTTGGGACAAATGCACTACTTTCTTGGTATAGAAGTATGGAAAAACAAAGATGAAATATTTATGTCTCAGAAAAAATATGCTGCAGATATCCTCCAAAAATTTTAGATGCAGAGTTGCAAACCAGTTGCAACACCTATTGAAGTTGGACTTAAATTATCTTCTTTAGATGTGTCTGTTACCCAAATTTTAATATACATTCAAATTTGGCTGAAAACCATACCCAGGCCTCTATTTTTACCATGTCTACCATCCCTGAAATTTTCACAAATTTGTTCCATGTTCTTTGGTCTCTGCAAATTATTTTTAGTCCCTGGTCTGCAGTTGAAAATTTCATAAAACTAGCCGTTGGTATTAAAAAATCCAAAAACCCTTTGGTCTTGTTATATTTTCATGTTACCTTTTCGGCAAGTCAAGTCATCCAATTTGCACGTGCCTTTATTAACCCTTCAATTCCCAAGTCTCTGATTCCTAGCGCTTAACTCCTTAACACTCAGCGATCCCGTGAGCAGTTACCATTTAGGTTGGTGGTCTTAGTTCAAATGGCCAGGACAAGATTCTTGATCTGACGGTTGTCACATGATCTCATAGGGTCAGAAGATTCCTTGAGATATTGCAATGATCATCAATTTTCTTCTGCCTGTAGAACTGATGTGTCAGTGGGACTGGTGCTACGTGGATCCATTTTTGGCAGCCTGTGATTGGCTAAGGTTGAATACAGGTGGAAGGTTGTCAGTGGGGCTGGGCCCTTTTAGCGGTCAGGAGGCTCTGACATTTGCACAGGATCGACGGCTGGCGTATCTTCGCAAGGGTTTATGTCAGGGCTTGCGATCTTATGACAACCGCCGATCTTGGTTGGTGTCAGAACTTCCTTTGCTGGGTCCTTATGTGCTAACTTGCTTGAATCTGATTGGTCCACATAGCAATGACTTGGATGCCACAGTGGGACCATGTTAGAGGACCTGCAAGGATGTCAGAAAGATGAAGATCGACGGTTGGCGTATCTTTGCAAAGGTTTGTGTTAGAGTATGAGATCTTGCGCCTGCCATCAGATTTGCCAAAGTGTTCAGATTTTTCAGTGGGTCCGGTGCTAGGTCAGGATGAGTTGCCGAGTCCTTATTGGTTAGATTAAAGAGATATGTCAGGTGGTCCTAGTGTTGCGTATTGCTAACATGCATGCTTTTGATTAGCTGTCGAATGATGATGAGGATTTCCAGGTGGACTGATATGTCAGTAGGGTCCCAGATCAGAAAGGATCTAACGGTCGGCATATAAGTGTAAGGAATATTTTGGGGCTATAAGATCATGTGCCCATCATTAGATCGGTATCTCAAGTAGTGGGCCAATGTCAGTTGGTTGCAGCGTGTATCTGAAATGGCATAGTTTGATTGGTTGTTGACTGCCACGGTGGTGATTGACTTATCAGGAAGCGTTTTTAACTATTTTAAAGAGCGCATCTGGGTCGTTCATCTATCGGGAAGGTTATTCATTAACGGACACATTTTAAAATGATGAGGCTAGCCGTTAACCTTTAAATTAAAATTTCCTATGAAGGTTTTTTCTAGGGTTTTGATCTTTTCAGCCATGCATGACGTTGGTTAGCTTAGGAATTGATTTCTTAGGATGGTTGTGGTTGAGAGGGTGATGGAGGTGACCATTGGCCAGTGTTGCAGGGTACTGTGCCGTGTTCCCATGCTAGGAAGTAATGAAAAGAGTTGGCACCACCTTTGCAAGTAGTACCTCTTCTAGGGAAATAAGATCAGATTTGAAGCCTTCATCACTTAGTAGAGTTGCAAGTGGGTAGATGGGTTGAAGTTGTTGTGTCTGTAGGTGGACTCAGTCTAGGATCAACACGCAAACAGAAAGATCTAATCTGATGACTAGTTCTCAATGATTTTCATGATGGGTCAGCAGTGGACACCTGGGGTTTGATATTTTATTGTAAAATTTGTAACTCTATTTATATTTTTTTTGACTCCTACATGCCTGTATTTGAGTATTTATATATTGTTTTGGAGCCTTTAGTGCTAAAAAAGAGGGTTGGACAATTTGTAGAAGAAATTCATACTTTCTTAAAGGCTATTTGTGGTATCATTTCTACCCTCTAGCTCATACAGTTGTATTTCTCCCATTGATGATTCAAATATTGCAGAGGTATTTTGTGACAATCCTTCATGTCCCTATGCTTCCTTGTTTGGATTATCTCTTATTGGATCAAAGTATGTGCATGTTTTTCAATGATAGTTTAGGGTTCCTAATCCCTCTTGCTTTCTGCAATTTTGTGTGTTATTGTATTTGATTTGATTTAGATGTTCTTGTGGTTATACCTCAACCCCCTTAACAGTCTTATCTCAATCCTACATCGAGTTGTAGAAGTGAATGTCTGTTTGTAGGTCATAAGTTGTGTCTTAT
This sequence comes from Chamaecyparis obtusa, assembly GCA_027943335.1. Lineage (NCBI taxonomy): Eukaryota > Viridiplantae > Streptophyta > Pinopsida > Cupressales > Cupressaceae > Chamaecyparis > Chamaecyparis obtusa. The sequence continues at coordinate 639,050 of BSBK01000849.1, forward strand.
TCTTAGTCCTTCTTACGAAATACTTATGCAAGCCTATTCAATAAGTTGTGACCTACTAGACCTAAGCTTTTCATGAATTTCATTCCTACATACTGAGATCCAAACCCTAATTTTGGTGCATCACGTAGTAGGTAGTCTGCTTTCAGGTCATTTCTGTTACAAGCATTCCTTCTATCCCTTTCCCTCCAAAAGTTTTACTTTCATGTCAGGAAGCAAATTAAGGTGATTATCCAAGAGGAACTAGCCTTGAACCTAGATGTCTCATCTCAGTTAGCAAAGGTCCCACAACCTAGTGATGATTCCCATGTTATACTGAGTTATCAAGACCAAGAGACCTTGAGACAAAGGTGCAAACTCAGTGTATAACATTTCTAGCATGCCCGGTGGGACTAGACGTTATTCAAATTCAAAGATATGCTATCTCTAATATGCAGATTGCATAGTGTAGGCTTTTAAAAGTCATTCTATAAGGTATATCTGGCGACTCCAGTGATTTCAAAGATCTAGGCTACCTCGTTTAAAGTTTTATGAGAAAGATTGAGACTAGAAGCTCAAAGCCTACCCAATTTTCAGAGTTTCCCTCAAGAAGTCACAAAGGTAGGTCAACTCAAAGGACATCCCCTACAAGGAGAGTTCAATCTACACCTCCTGATACTTTAGAAAGGAGACCTTTTCCCTTTCATTCCAGAAGAAGAGGGAGATCTCTAACCAGAGATCTAGAGGAAAATTCCAATCCAGCAACAAATACAGCTCATATAGTTGTCAATCTTCAGATTCCAACTCCTACAATGGCAAGACAATTTGTTTTTGCTCCATTCAACCAAGGCAGCCCATTAGCCTTTGCTCAACATCATGATGTGCCCTTGGTGGCACTTAAGAGTATACCTGATTTCATAGGTGAGGGGCAGACAACTGCTTTTGAGCACATAAGAGATGTGACCACCATCTGCAGCATACACAACATTACTCAAGAAGATGTGGCCATAAAGTTATGAGCAGCCTCTTTAAAAGGTAAGGCTCTAGAATGGTTTAGAACTCTAACTATTGGCTCTATTACTTCTTGGGATGAGTTAGGGGATGCATTAAGTAAACATTTTGAGTATAAATCAGATAACTTGTCTCTAGTTGAACAGTTAACAACTATTAGGAGAGACCCTCAAGAGCAAATGACAAATTATAATAGTAGATTCCTTAAAACATGGAATAGAATCCCAGTCTCAATGAGACCATCAATAGACCATGCCTTCCTTTACTATTTACAAAGCCTAAATGGTCAAATTTCTATCATGATCTAGTCTATGGGTGGTACTTCTCTACCCCAAGCTTTTGACATAGCTGTCAGGGCTGAAAATTATTTGATACAAGCAGGCATGATTGCTAGAAGGCCCCCAATGCCCATCTTTCCTAGCCTTCAACCCATTGCACCTACCCAGGTACCCCCATTTACCCCTATCCCAACCATTTTTGCACCCCAAGCTAGTACTAGTGGTCAAGAGCTGAGGACTAGTTTCTCCCAAGAGCTGCAAGAGATAAAGAATAGCCAACAAAGCATTCAGCAAGAAATAATTAATTTGTTGGAGACCTTGACTAAAGAGGTCACAAATCTAAAGAAGAAAAGTCAAGGAATCAGACCACCATTTCAGTTACAAGGCCAAGGTCCTAATTAGCAATATCAAAATCAAAGACAGCCTTATCAACAAAATAGGCCACCGTACAAAGGAGGCTTTCAAGGACAAAGATAGTTTTAATCAAAGACCATTCCAACCATATAACCCTGCACCTCTAAATTTTGCTAACCCAGTGAGGGACATGGTTCCTAGTCAAAATAATATGGCTATGGAGAATGAATGGTGTTTTCCTTGTAATCAACCTCATAATCAGGCTACGTGTTCAAATGGATGGATGAACCAAGCTCTAATGGTTCAAAATGCCTCACAAGCTCAATTCGAGGTTTCATCCGGTGGGTCAGTTCCTCAACAAGAATCACAAGAGCATGAGACTGCTCTCTTTAATTGGGAGCAACCAGACTTCAATGGAGTCAATGATGAAGTTTATTTTGTTGCCTTTACAAGAGAAAAAAGAAGAGCTCAAGACATGGAGAGAGTGGATTCCAACTCCAAAGCTACTACATCTACAAAGCCACTGCAGCAAGCTACTCCCATCACACCTAAGGAGGATCCTGTCATTACAAGCAATGAAGGCCAGCATTCGAAAGAGGTAGAGCCCATCAGGTCAAAGATACAACAAAGAGTACACACTATGACACCATTCAATATTGTAGACAACATGAAGAAGCTGAATGTCACCATGTCCATGTGGGACTCTTTGGCTCTTCTAGGACAACTTGAAATTTTGAAGAAGGCCATGTCAGAGGTAACAACTCCTCAACCTGCAAAAGAAGCTGCAAAGCTAGTGATGGTTAACACTGATCAAGAGAAGGAGGTTCCAAGTAGCAACTCTAAAGGAAATGCCACACAAGGTAGGAATTCAAAGCCACCTCCCTTTTATGTATCTTTAATCATTGGAAAATATTTAGTACATAATTGTATGGTAGATAGTGGAGCTACTAGCACTGTAATGCCCAAGAAAGTAGCTGACCAGTTAGGACTAAAATATGAGCCCTTCCAAAAGAAGGTTACCCAACTTGATGGATCCTTAGTCAATAATATAGTTGTGGCCAGGCATACTAGTCTAATCCTGCATGCTAGTCCTAATTTTTCAATCCTCCTTGATATATATATCATAGATCTCCCTGCATTATTTGCTATATGTCTTTCAAGGGAGTTTACAGCCAAGATAGGAGGTTACCTATCTTCTGATTGGTCTCGCATGTTATTTCATACAAGGTATGGGACCAAGGTCACCATTAAATTAGAACCATTAACAACACACCATATAGAGCCATATGTGTCTAATGCCATCAATGTAAACTGCCCTATATTTGATGACAGTGACTTCCAAACCATTAGTGAAGCAAGCACAAAGATAGAGAGTATCAATGATATCCTTCTAGATGAAAGAGCTTTAGAGGCCCAAGAAAATTTGATCTGGGATTTTGGTTTGGGAAGTTATTTAATAAAAGAAAGTAATGCTATAGAGCCCAACCTTTTTAAGGATGCTGACTCAGAAGATCAGAAAAGTCAGGTTTGGGAACTATTTTTTGATGGGGCTAAAAGTAGACATGGTTCTGGTGGTGGTGCTATGCTAGTGTCCCCAAAAGGAGAAAGGTATTATACTACCTTTAGATTTAGTTTCTCCTGCACTAGCAATACTGCAGAGTATGAAAGTCCAGTCAATGGACTAGAATGGGCTAGAAAAAGAGTGCTTAAGGCCCTAAAAGTTTATGGTGATAGTGAGTTAGTTGTCAACCAGGTAAGAGGGATAAGTGCAACCAAAAATGACACAATGAAAGCATACAAACATAGAGTTTGGGATGCGATTGAAGATTTCTATGCTTTCAATATTGTTTCCATCCCTAGAAAGTTAAATAAAAAAGAAGATAGATTAGCTGTTGTTGGATCCCAATATGACATCCCAAATAGCATTTCAAAAGAGGTGGATCAACAACATATCAAAGTGATTGTCAGACCCTCTATTCCTAATAATGATGTCAATTGGCAAGTGTTTGACAATGATGAACAAATTCTACAATTCTTGTTTGAGGAAGATGTTTTTTTAGAACACAATCAAGATAGGCTATCACAAAGCTATGGTGATCAAGTGATACAACTCAAGTATAATAAGATGCCTAGAGGTCTAGTTACCTTAGAGACTGTCTTCAACAAGGATGATCAAGTCAAGAAAAATAATGCTAGCCTGATAGTTCAACAAAAACATTATCTTGAATTAGAGTTGGAACCAGGTAAGAGCTTACAATTTGGAAAGGTAAACACTGAATTGGAAAAGCAAACTTACACTCAGTTATTCAAAGAATTTGGTGATGTTTTTGCATGGCAATATGAGGATCTCAAAGGTTGTGATCTTGCCCTTGCTTAGCACACTATTGAGTTAGAACCAAAAGCCAAACCAGTGAGGCAAAACCAAAGGCCTATTAATCCTAAGCTTGAGCCACTTATGCATAAAGAAGTGCTCAAATTGATAGAGAGTGGTATCATCTACCCCATTAAGCATACTAGTTGGGTTTCCAACCTTGTTCCTGTCAGGAAGAAGAATGGGGAGCTGAGGTTATGTGTTGACTTCGGGGATCTTAATAGGGCCTCATTAAAGGACCACCATCCACTACCCTCTATGGAACAAATTTTACAATGGGTCTTTGGATCTGAGAGATTTTCATTATTGGATGGCTATTTAAGATACAATCAGATCTTAGTAAATGAAGATGATCAATACAAGACTGCATTTACAACCAAGTGGGGAACCATGGCTTATCAAAAGATGCCCTTTGGTTTGTCAAATGCAGGTGCCACATTTCAAAAGGCAATGGATATGGCCTTTAAGAGCCTAATGTACAAGTTTGTGTTGGTCTACTTAGATGACATAACTGTCTATTCAAAGCATGCAGTAGACCACATCAAACATCTGAGGAAGATTTTTGAAAGGTGTAGAGAATTTGGGATATCTCTTAATCCCAAGAAATATGTGTTTGCAGTTCATGAAGGAAAATTGTTAGGATATGTAGTATCCAAAGAAGGAATTATAGTGGATCCTGAGATAATTGCAACTATCCTAGAGCTACCCCTACCACATAACAAGAAAAGTCTCCAATCTTTCATAGGAAAGATTAACTTTGTTAGGAGATTCTTGCCTAACATTGCAGATTTACTCAAGCCTTTGACAACCATGTTAAAGTAGAGTTCAACTTTTAGGTGGACCAAAGAAGGGAAGTCCAATTTCCAAGCCATGAAAGAGGCCCTAATAGGAGCTCCTTCCCTCTTAAACCCAAATTTTAGTAGGGATTTCATCCTTTATACTTATGGAGGTCATGATGCTATATCTACAATGTTGACTCAATAAAATTCAGATGGATTGGAGTAGCCTATTGCTTTCTTTAGCAAAGGTTTGGAAGAGTATGAACAGAGATACTCTTTTCTAGAAAAACATGTACTTGCTATGGTGAAGAGCCTTAAAAAGTTTAGATATCTACTGACCCATAGCAAGGTACATTTAAAATTTACTCATCCAAGTGTCAAAGAGTTTTTTCTCTCCAAAGACCTAAATGAGAAAAGAGCTGGTTGGATCACCAAGGTGATGGAATATGACATTGATATTCAAATTACCAAGCTGATTAGAGGAAGAGGTCTTTGTGAGCATTTGGTAGAGGATGAACGTTCAGATAAATCAAAGCAAATGGATGCATCTTTGGTGGTGAACTCTATAGAAGAACAAGCCAAGGCAACAAGCTGGTTGCCTAATATGATCAATTATTTAAAGATAGGACAATATCCTGTAGGCCTAGATTCAGCAAAAAGAAGGTATTATAGGTTACAATCTATTGTTTTTGTGTTGATTAATGAGGTTCTTTTTAGAAAGGATCATAATGGTGTCCTTTTAAGATGCATAGATTTAGAAAAGGTAGCAGACATCCTATTTGAGTTTCATGATGGACCTTCTGGAGGTCACTTTTCTCCTAGGACTACTACTTTTAAGATCATGAGGGCTGGATACTATTGGCCATCTATCTTTAAGGATAGTCATGATTATGTTAGGAAATGCATCAAGTGTGCCATGTTTGCAGGAAAAGAAAGGCTTGCAGCCTTGCCCCTACAACTAGTCATAATAGAGAAACACTTCATGAGGTGGGGCATAGATTTCATAGGAATGATCAATCCTCCATCTCGTGTAGGCCATAAATGGATAATTACTACAACTGACTACTTCACTAGATGGATAGAAGCAATTGCATTGAAAGAAGCCAATGAGAGTGCTATCCTAAGCTTTTATGATGATTTAATTCATAGGTTTGGCACTCCTGATTCCATCATCTCAGATAATGCCTTAGCATTCACAGGCCTCAAAGTCTTAGAGTGGGGAGTCAAGAGTGGCATCTATCTGAATACTAGTTCAAATTATTACCCCCAAGGCAATGTCTTGGCAAAATCCACCAATAAGAACTTGATTAGGATAATCAAGAAGACTCTTCGAGAGAATCAGAGAGATTGGCACACAAAGCTTAGATCTGCCTTGTGGTTAGACAAGATTACCCCAAGGAAAATCATTGGTAATTCTCCTTACATGTTAGTGTATGGGAAGGAGGCTAAGTTGTCCATTTCAACAGAATTGCCAGCTTTGGACTTAGCTACTCAATATGCCCTGTTTGATGAAAAGGATCCTTTACAGATCAGGTATGCTCAGCTGATGGAATTAGAACTTAGAAGAAAGTCAATGAAAGATATGGACTTCCATCAAAATCAAACAAAGAGGAGTTTTGACAAAAGGGTCAGAGTCATAAATTTCAAGGTTGGGGATGTAGTCCTCAAGTGGGATGAGTTCAGATCCAGACCTGGCAGGCACACAAAATTTGACTCCTTTTGGGGTGGGCCATTTGTTATAACAAAATGCAGGGGCTCTAATGCTTTTCAACTATCAAATATGGAGGGAGATGCCCTGCCAATTTCAGTCAATGGTGTCCACTTGAAGCCCTGTTTTGAGGTTAATCCCTGTTTGTAAATTTTGTAAAAATGCTTTCCTGCTTGCTTTCCTGCTTTCTAGTTTAATTTCCTGCTTTTCAAGAAGTTCTTTGAGCACAATTCCAGCTCCATCTCCCTATGAGAATTTTGAAAATTTTGATGTCCCCATGCCCAATGGATGTTCATGGTCACTAGTTTCCATGTCTAGCAGGCTACATCCAGTAGAAATCACCAAAATGTTACCCAAATTTTCATATACATTCAAATTTGGCTGAAAACCATACCCAGGCCTCTATTTTTACCATGTCTACCATCCTTGAAATTTTCATGAATTTGTTCCATGTTCTCTGGTCTCTACAAATTATTTTTACTCCGTGGTCTGTAGTTGAAAATTTCATAAAACTAGCCATTGGTATTAAAAAATCAAAAAACCCTTTGGTCTTGTTATATTTTCATGTTACCTTTTCAGCAACTTAAGTCATCCAATTTTCACGTGCCTTTATTAACCCTTCAGTCGCCAAGTCTTCGATTCCTAGTGGTTAACTCCTCAACACTCATCGATCCCGTGAGCGGTTACCATTTAGGTTGGCGGTCTTAGTTCCAATAGCCAGGACAAGATTCTTGATCTGATGGTTGTCTCATGATCTCATAGGGTCAAAAGATTCCTTGAGATCTTGCGATGATTGTTGATTTTCTTCTACTTGTAGAATTGATCTATCAGTGGGACCGGTGCTACGTGGATCCATTTTTGGCAGCCTGTGATTGGCTAAGGTTGAATACAAGTGGAAGGTTGTCAGTGGGGTCGGGCCCTTTCAGTGGTCAGGAGGCTTTGACATCTGCAGAGGATCGACGACCGATGTATCTTCGCAAGGGTTTGTGTCAGGGCTTGTGATCTTACGACAACCGCCGATCTTGGTTGGTGTTAGAACTTCCTTCGGTGGCTCCTTATGTGCTGACTTGCTTGAATCTGATTGGTCCACATAGGAATGACTTGGATGCCGTAGTGGGACTGTGTCAGAGGACCTACAAGGATGTCAGAAAGATGAAGATCGACGGTTGGTGAATCTTCGCAAAGGTTTGTGTTAGAGTATGAGATCTTGCGCCAGCCATCAGATTTGCCAAAGTGTTTAGATTTGTCAGTGGGTCTGGTGCCGGGCCAAGATGAGTTGTTGAGTCCTTATTGGTCGGATTAAAGAGATATGTCAGGTGGTCCCAGTGTCGCGTATTGCTGACATGCATGCTTTTGATTGGCTACGAAATGATGATGAGGATTTCCAGGTGGACTGATGTGTCAGTAGGGTCCCAGATCAGAAAGGATCTAATGGCTGGCATATAAGTGTAAGGAATATTCTGGGGCTATAAGATCATGCACCCACCGTTAGATCGGTATCTCAAGCTGTGGGTCCGATGTCAGAAGGTTGTAGCGTGTATCTGAAATGGTGCAGTTTGATTGGTTGTTGACTACCACGGTGGTGGTTGACTTGTCAAGAAGGGTTTTTGACTATTTTAAAGGGCACATATGGGCCGTTCATTTTTCGGGAAGGTTATTCATCGACATTCACGTGTTAAAATGACTAGGCTAGCCATTAACCTTTAAATCCAAATTTCCTGCAAAGATTTTTCTAGGGTTTTGATCTTTTCGGCCATGCACGACGTCGGTAAGCTCAGGAATTGATTTCTCAGGATGGTTGTGGTTGAGAGGGTGATGGAGGTGACCGTTGGCCGGTGTTACAGGGTACTATGTCGTGTTCCTGCATCAGGAAGTAATGAAAAGAGTTGGCGCCACCTTTGCAAGTAGTACCTCTTCCAGGGAAATAAGATTAGATTTGAAGCCTTCATGGCTTAGTGGAGTTGCAGGTGGGTAGATGGGTCAAAATTGTTGTGTCTGCAGGTGGACTCAATCTAGGATCAACACGTAAAGAGAAAGATCTGATTTGATGACCGGTTCTCAGTGATTTTCATGATGGGTCAGCAGTGGACACCTGGGGTTTGATATTTTATTATAAAATCTATAACCCTAGTTAGATTTTTTTTTACTCCTTCCTTCCTGCAGTTGAGTATGTATATATTGTTTTGGAGCCTTTAGTTCTAAAAAAGAGGGTTGGACAATTTGTAGAAGAAATTCATACTTTCTTAAAGGCTATATGTGGTATCATTTCTACCCTCTGGCTCATACAGTTGTATTTCTCCCATTGATGATTCAAATATTGCAGAGGTATTTTGTGACAATCCTTCATGTCCCTATGCTTCCTTGTTTGGATTATCTCTTATTGGATCAAAGTATGTGCATATTTTTCAATGATAGTTTAGGGTTCCTGATCCCTCTTGCTTTCTACAATTTTGTGTGTTATTGTGTTTGATTTGATTTAGATGTTCTTGTGGGTATACCTCAACCCCCTTAATAGTCTTATCTCAATCCTACATCGAGTTGTAGAAGTGAATGTCTGTTTGCAGGTCATAAGTTATGTCTTATTCTCAAGCCTTCTTATGAAATACTTATGCAAGGCTATTCAGTAAGTTGTGACCTACTAGACCTAAGCTTTTCATTGATTTCATTCCTACATACTGAGATCGAAACCCTAATTTCAGTGCATCACCTAGTAGGTAGTTTGCTTTCAAGTCATTTCCCTTACAAGCATTCCTTCTATCCCTTTCCCTCCAAAAATTTTACTTTCATGTCAAGAAGCAAATTAAGGTGATTATCCAAGAGGAACTAGCCTAGAACCTGGAGGTCTCATCTCAGTTAGCAAAGGTCCCACAACCTAGAGATGATTCTCATGTTATACTGAGTTATCAAGACCAAGAGAGCTTGAAACAAAGGTGCAAACTCAGTGTATAATAGTGTCAAATCTAGTGTAGCCTACTCTACATAGACAGATGATTGGAAGCTTGATCTACTTAGCTACTACTCATCCATATATCACATTTGCAGTGAGTTTGGTCTTTAGGTTCATGTCAGAGCCTAAGGAAACACATTGGAATGCAGCTAAAAGGATTCTCAGATATGTTAAAGGGACATTGAGCTATGGTCTCAAATTTTAGCATTCAGAGGATAGCAAATTGGTTGGCTATACAGTTTCAGATTGGGCAGCTTTTGTTGATGATCAGAAGTCTACTTCTGGTTACCCTTTTAGCCTTGGTTCTACAGTATTCTCTTGGAAGTCCAAGAAACAACCTACAATATCACTTTCTACAGCTGAGACAGAATACAAAGCTGCAACATCGGCAGCTTGTCAAACTGTATGGTTGAGAAGACTACTAGAAGACTTACACCAAATTTAGAATGAGTCTACCTTGTTGTATTGTGACAACAAGAGTCCTATACAAATGACAAAGAATCTAGTATTTCATAGTAGAACCAAACATATTGAGATACAACATCACTATATCAGGGAATTGGTTCAACAAGGTTTGATTGACATTGTGTACTGCAGTACAGAAGATCAAATTGTAGATATCTTCACAAAGGCTCTAGTTCGTGAAAGGTTCCAGAAGCTTAGGGATCTACTTCATGTTCATCCCAATGGTCATTATGGGGGATAATGATAGCAATAATGCCCATTTGGCACCTACCTGTGCAGTCCTTATTGACTCCACAGTCTGATATTTATTATATATGGTTGTATGTATTTATGTTTGTAGTTGATAGTTGCAGCTCTTTATTATTGTAGTTGTATTATTGGTGAATATGGTTGAATCCCATAATTTCACCTCCCTTTTGTTTTTCTATATAATAGATGCCCCGCCTCTCTTTTCTTAAGCCAATTTGGGGCTTTTGCATATTTCTTTGTTTTGTGATCAGCAGATCGCTAATTGATTGATTCATTTGCTTTCACTGACCATATGTATGGATCTTATACTAGATGTCAACTTGGATCGAGAGTTGGCAATATCTAATATCCATATTAATATTGCATTTCCTGCAACACTTGATTCTGCTTTACATCTTTATAAGATTGATTAAGATGAATTCTTGTTTGGAGGTTTCTTTATGCTCTCTAACAGTGCTAAACATGGTGCTCATGAAGAATTTTTATCATCCATTAACTTTGATTTGACATGTGATCACCTTCAGGAAATAATCAAGAAAATTGGAGAGATTATTGAAGATATGGTGGTGCTTTCTATGGCTATTACTTTGGACGGTTTTTAAAGGCATTCACAGGCTTATTTTTTAATTTAAGATTGTTTCAGTTCCATCTCTCTCCATCCGGCCTACTGATAAGTCATCTCCGAAGCTTTGTTCAAATTTGTCTATGCAAAGATCAAGATGCACTATTGACCAGACTTTTTAATTAATTAAAAATAATCATTCTTTATTTTTAACATTTTTTTAATGAAAGGTTAGAATTAATGATTAATTTAACAGTGTATTCTGATCTCTCATAGCCGTTTCCTTGCATCACAGCCTTGCACTAGGTCAAAAACTTATTTTGATAGTCATCTCATAATTAATGGGGTCTGCCTTTTCAGTCCTATATTCCACGGTCAAGTATCTCCCCGCCATATGTTGAGCACACTATAAGGAGGAGACACTCAACTTTTTTTTTAAAAAGTCCTCGATATGATGTGAAGGATATATGACTGAATAGTTACCGACCATTTTATGAGCTGTGAAAAGAGCGATGGTTTTGTACATGTACGGCACTTTACTGACTCTGCTAGTTTTAACGGATTCTTATCTAATTTTCATTTGTATTCATTGAATGATATCTCTCTTTCAATATAGGCTGAATTTTTCTTCTGCACATTTCTAAGGGATGGGAAATTTCTATTTTTTTATACTCTCTCATTTATAATTCCGTTTGTTTTTTCAACATTTCTGAGATGACGTGAAATTGCAATCAAATCGTAGAAATTTTGTGCAGTTCTTATCACTCGATAAAACCAGTCTATTGAAAATTATTCTTATCTCTCTTGAATCTTATCAAAACACTGATCTCTTTTTAACGATGTCATGTTTAGTGGACATAATTTTCTTATCCACATTTTTTTACGGTGGAACAAGCTTTGAAGTTTGAACTGGTCTTTATTTGCGTGACAGCTAAAGGATAGGATACTTTGAAGGACGGTTGGGATTTTAGAAGATGGTATTCTCGTTGAATGACCGTTGCGAGTCGCTTTGGTAGACAAATATAAATTTTTTTCCATGTAAACACATATTTATGTTTGGCACGATTTTAGGTTCAGAAAATAAAAATACACAGGACAAGTTAATAATGGCATAAAATGAAAATGCATAAACGTCATATTAAGATTTAACTTCACAGCTTGGACCAAACTTCACTGATTTTCAAATTAAATAGTAGAAATAATTTTGATTTCATTCAGCACCTCGCACTCCCCATAGAGGAAACTCATATTATGTATGTATGCATGTATCAGTTTGATAAAAGAAAGAGAATCTTTTATACATGATGTCAACTCTGAATAATAAGGTTTTTTATGGTAGATGAAAATTATGAAATCCATCACATAGATTATTATCTTCGAACCAAACTCATAGACCATCTTTAAAGCTACAAGGATGGCTGGCTTGAGGAAAGGGGAAAGAGAATGAACCTACCATACATCATCTTGCCTATATTGTCCTCTAAAACTCACTTGTTATTTTAGAGCCATAGCCAGTAGTGTTTTAATTTTATGCTTTGTTTTTCTAGGAAAGTATTTCCATTATAATCTTATATTATAATTTTATGTGTTGTTATATTGTTTAGTTGTTTTAAAGTAATAGTTTAATAATTATAATACTATATTATTGAAATCTCACACACATATATGTATGTATATGTATACAATAGAATTTATTTCAATATGATTTTTATTTTTAATATTAAATTTCATGTTTATTTCTATCTTATTTATGATTGTGAAAAAGTATTGGTCAATAGTATGCAATAGTGCATCTTCATAGGAGTGTATTTGAATGTGATTTACTAACATTTAATACTAGGTAGGTGCTATAATAATTTCCTCTAATAGATAGATAGTAAGTAGAGGTGGTTTTAAGAGTTTACATCTTCTATCAAAAGTGTTAGATAAGGAAATGTGTAAATAGGATGAAGGGAATATCAAATGTAGGTCAAAAGGTGTGCAAGTATATGGAAAAATTATTCTTTAATGAGGATTAGAAGTATCTTAAGGAGGCTTGTAAGATTTGATTCATGAAGAAAAAATGAATCACATGATCATATAACAAGGTACCTTGAAAATTGCTAATGTAGAATACAAAGTCAAATGTGATCTATTGTATTTATAAGAAATGAATATGATATAAATTTTTGAGATGGGCATAGAAAGTATGGACATAAAAAGAATTGAACAATTAAAGGTGCTAGCTCCATATAATAAAATTATTTGTAATTGTTATACACTAAATTTGCACCCTTCGTTCAAGCTCTCGTAGTCTTGATAACTCAGTATAACAAGGGAATCATCTCAAGGTTGTGGGACCTTTTGCTAACCAAGATGAGACCTCCAAATTCTAGGCTGGTTCCTGTTGGATAATCACCTTGATTTGCTCTTCAACATGAAAGTAAAACTTTGAGGGAAAGGGATGATAGGAGTGCATGAAAGGGAAATGACAGGAAAGCAAATCTACCTACTAGGTGATGCACCGAAACTGGGGTTTGGATCTCAGCATAGAGGGATGAAACCAATGGAGGAATTAGGTCTAATAGGTCACCACTCACTAGATAGGCTTGCATAAGTATTTCATAGGAAGGCTTAAATAGAAGACTCAACCTATGACCTACAAAAAAACATCCTCCTCTACAACTAGGTGTAGGAATGAGACAAGACTGCTAGGGGCTGTAGTATACCCACAAAATATCTAAATTAAATCAAACATAGTAACACACAAATCACAGAAAGTGAGAGGGACCAGGAACCCCAATTTCCATTAACAACATTCATAAACCTCAATCCAATCAGAGATAATGCAAACAGGGAAGCACAAGGACATGAAGGATTGTCACAAACTGCCTCTGCAATACTTGTATTATCAATGGGAATTTACAAATTGTGGAAAACCAGAGGGCAAGAAGAAATGCCATAGATAGGTTCCCAAGAAAGAGCCTTTTTTTTTTTACAAAATGTGAATTCTGAGCACTATAGGCTCTAAAAAGGAATATATACACCACTCACTGCGCGCAGGTAGGAGTCAAAATATCTCTGAATTAGGGCTACATAGATATGCATTATAATAATCATCCCTAAAATAGTCACAATCTGATCATAAATATGTTCTGTGAATATCATGGCCGATTAGATATTTTGTTTGCGTGTCCATCTCTGAATTGACCAACCTGCAGACACAAAAGCCTAGATTCAACAACCTCCCTGCAAGCCCATACTGCCATGAATGCTCAAAAATCTGATCAGATCATAGAAAGGACCCGAAAAGGTAGCCTAAATCCTCTGCAAATTCTATCCAACTGCAACTGCCCTTGAAAATATCATAAATTTTTAGCTGCCACACTTGTAAACATTTCCCTTAGGAAGAAAGTCCACCAAAATAGGCCGCACTACCTTAAAAAAGCCACTGGTTGCATGATCGCATGAGTTGAAAGGCCTTCATGCAATCATGCGACAAGCTCTTTGAAACCAGCCACTTGCCTTACTGACGTGATAGGCTCTCTCTATCCGCCACCTATCAAGCTTCACCGACTACTAGCCACCCACTGCAGACTAGATATGTCACCAAACCGCAAGCCCACCGAAACCCTGTTGACCGCTAGGGGCTTGTCGCATAATCACATGCAGCTAAGAGGCCACATGAGATCATGCGACAAGCTTTAAATGTTCATGCAATCTTAACCCTAGGTTCACCTCAGGTCACATTCCCCTTTAGTCATTGAACCGCTTGTTTCTTTCTTAACCCTGGGTCACATCCAGTGACCATGCAAAAATCATTGATCCTTACTTCATCTGACGGCAGTCGCTGGGTCTTGAAAAACCTTTGGCATATTCCCTTCCGTCAGGAGATTACCCGACTAAGGGAAGTCTCGTAATCACCAGATAGAAAGAATATTCTTCTTTTTATTGTGGGATTCCCCGACTGAACATAGAACCGGGCCCACCTCCAACTGTGCAACCATGCAAAGCTTTCCAACCTCGAGCCCAGAACTGGCACGTGTCACTCCCCCATTCAGTCTGACCACCACATCAGCAAACATCTTGGCACCCCAGCACAGACCCACAACAACACCGCCTGAAAGCATGCTAACCGCTGATGGTTTGTCGTATGGTCACATGGGCTCCGAAGAGCCCATGCGATCATGCGACTAACCGCATGATGCTACCCGATAACCGCTGGTGGCACTAACCACCGAACCCATGCTGACCGCCACCTTGCTAAGAAAACCAGAATCATTGACAGCTTGTCGCATGGTCACATGGGCTCGAAAGAGCCCATGCGATCATGCGACTAACCGTAAAGTGTTAGTCACCGACCACTGGTGGCACTGTGGTTTGATTGCTTACCGCTTGTCGCATGATCACAAGCGGCTAGGAAGGCCCATGCAATCATGCGACCGACTACGTGATGCCAATTGATGACCGTTACCACTTGGAGTTGGCCGCTGAATCCTGACCGTTGATCGTCGATACCGCATCAATGGTTGTCACATGATCTCATGGGATTGGAAGATCCCATGCGATCATGCGACAGTCATCGGATCTTCGTCACTGGCATGGCCTTAGGCACCAGGACCCGCCTGATTGGAGTTGTGTGCTTAAGGCTGAAAACACAGAAGGGGTGTCGAAAACATAGAGGGTTTTCAAGCGAAGGTCGAAAACACACTGAATTTTCAGAGCAGATAGGTCGAAAACACACTGAACTTTCAGAGCGGGGATTGAAAACACACTGGGTTTTCAGACCAAAAAGGCAGAAAACATCCTGAGCCAGTAGAGAGGAGGTCGAAAACACACTGGGTTTTTGACACTTGAGCATTTCATTGGAAAACAAGACTGTGGCCGAAAATGAACAAGAGGGAAATTTTGGGCAACATTTTGGTGACCTTTGTGGGATGTTAGCCTATTAGCCATAGACCAGTTGCCTTGATGTAATCCATTGGGCATAGGAGTCATTCTTTTCTTAACACAAAAACTTTGGCAGGGACCAAAAACTAAATCAAGAAGACAAACTTGTGCATGTGCACTTCTTGGAAAGAAGGAAACTACTCTAGAAAATAGGGGAAAGAAAATAGGGAAACCTATCCTAACCTAAACTAACCAGTGCAGAGACCTGGTTAAACAAAGCCATTCACTGGCATGTTGAAGTAGCTACCTTTCCTTCTTAGGGTATTTTGCATTGGACTCATGAGGATAGCTATGAAGATAAGAGGCATACAAAGATTTGGCAAATGAGGATGCACTCCCTCTGTAAAAACAAGATCAAGTTCACTCACCTCAAATGGATCAAATGGAGGTGTCCAAGTGAACTCCTTGTGGGCCAAGTATCTGATGGGGCAACCTCTTGAAAGTCTGAAGGTAGGACTTTCATTGTTGGTTTCTCCTTTATCTTCATGGGTGCCCTCCATCATAGATAGCCACGACAACTCCTCATCCACAGCCAGGGGACTATCATCTTCTTCTTTTAAACCAGCCAAGAGCTCATTATAATTAGGCTCCACACATAAGCCATCAATGATGCTTCCCAAATAGTCCTTGCCAAGGCTCTGGTTATGTTCTGTACATTGGGAAGCCTCCTCCTCAAAAATGAGATCAAGCTCATGAATTAACATATCATCAGGATCAACCTCTTCTAGCTACTGCAATTTTACAGAGGTGGCTATGATCACATCTTCCTCATCCTACTCAACAAAACCAAACAGCTCATCTAACAAGCACAAGGCATCTATTATAGAATCAACCTCCTGTTGATGATAGCCCTTTTGTTCTGATTGACCTTCAGCAATAGGTAATGGCATGTTTTCTTCTGCATCATCAAAAAAAGGAGGGAGTTCATCATACAAATCAGCCAAGAGCTTAGGCTGAGCATCAATGTCCACCTCCGTACCCTGCTGCCCTATTTCACCATAGTCATCACTCTACATTGATACCTCAGATTTCTTCTCCTCTTTAAATGGAAGTTCATTTTCTACCAGTCCTTGCTCAGACACCAGGCTAGTGTCCTTGCAAAGGCTTAGCATCTGATAGCCAGGAGGAAGAGTCCATTGTGGTATCCATATCACTTCATCATCCTGAGAAACTAGAAGGGCCTCTTGGGATGAAAATCTTTCTTGAACGGGCTGCTCTTGAACATAATTTTTTGCCTTAAAATTTGGGATGTGAAACTGAGGGGAAGAGGGGGAAGACAAAGAAGGCATAGTAGCTTTAAAGCTTGGAAATGAATGCTTAGCAGGCTCCTCATGTGTAGGTTCTTGAGACAAATGGGCCTTCCAGCTTGGAATTTTTGGCTTAGGAGCCTCTTGTTGAGCAATTAGTGATCTTAACCTTGCTATCTCCATGTCAGCTTGGTGCCTAATCTCTTGTTAAAATTCTCTTGCCTACTGCCCATCAATAAGAACCTCTATCATTTGGTAAGGAGCTGCCCGTTGCTCATAATTTTGAGCCTCCTGCTCTCTCTGCTCCCTAAGCTCAGATACTTGTTTGACCAGATCAAGCAACAGACTCTTTGCCTCCTGCATCTCCTTGAAGTCTAAGCTCAGAGTCTAAATCTACTGCTGAATAGGCTGAGAAGGGGAGGGTGGGTGGTAAGCATGATGGGGAAGCTAGCCTTGCATCTACTATTGTGCCTCTTGTGCCCATGATCCATCTTTCTTGAGAGCTCTCTCATAACTTTTCACAAGGGCAAACTCATTTGGGGCATATTGGATATATTGATACCCTTGAGAAGTATAATAGCTTGGGGTAAAAGGAGGCTTTGGGTGACTTTGGTAAGGCTAAAAACAAGCTGGTTGAGCATTATTCTCATGATAGGATGGTGAGTAACCTGACTGTCCATAGTAACTTGACATGTCTACTCATGCAATCAACTGGAACTTGAATATGAAGATTGAAAACATACCAACACTTGACTTCTTTGAAATCAGTAGACCTTCTGGAGTTGCCAGATATGCAGTAAAATGACCTCTTCTAGGCATGTAGCATGCTACTAGTATATCAGAGAAAGCATACCCTGAACATGAATCTGAACTTCAGTCCCACCAGGCATGTCATAAATGTTATACACTGAATTTGCACCCTTAGTTCATGCTCTCGTAGTCTTGATAACTCAATATAACAAGGGAATCATCTCAAGGTTGTGGGACCTTTTGCTAACCGAGATGAGACCTCTAGATTCTAGGCTAGTTCCTCTTCGATAATCACCCTAATTCTCTTAAACATGAAAGTAAAACTTTGAGGGAAAGGGATAGGAGTGCATGAAAGGGAAATGATAGGAAAGCAAATCTACCTACTAGGTGATGCACTGAAACTGAGGTTTGGATCTCTGTATAAAGGGATGAACCCAATGGAGGAATCAGGTCTAATAGGTCAGCACTCACTAGATAGGCTTGCATAAGTATTTCATAGGAAGGCCTAAACAGAAGACTCAACCTATGACCTACAAACAAACATCCTCCTCTGCAACTAGGTGTAGGAATGAGATAAGACTGCTAGGGGCTGTAGTATACCCACAAAATATCTAAATCAGATCAGACATAGTAACACACAAATCACAAAAAGTGAGAGGGACCAGGAACCCCAATTTCCATTAACAACATTCATAAACCTCAATCCAATAAGAAATAATGCAAACAGGGAAGCACAAGGACATGAAGGATTGTCACAAACTACCTCTGCAATTATCAATGGGAATTTACAAAATGTGGAAAACCAGAGGGCAAGAAGAAATGCCATAGATAGGTTCCCAAGAAAGAGCCTTTCTTTTTTACAAAATGTGAATTCTGAGCACTATAGGCTCCAAAAAAGAATATATACACCACTCACTGCACGCAGATAGGAATCAAAATATCTCTGAATTAGGGCTACATAGATATGCATTATAATAATCATCCCTAAAACAGTCACAATCTTATCATAAATGTGTTCTGTGAATATCATGGCCGATGAGATATTTTGTTTGCATGTCCATCTTTGAATTGACCAACCTGCAGACACAAAAGCTTGGATTCAACAACCTCCTTCCAAGCCCATACTACCATGAATGCTCAAAAATCTGATCAGATCATAGAAAGTACCCAAAAAGGCAGCCTAAATCCTCTACAAATTCTATCCAACCACAACCACTCTTGAAAATATCATAAATTTTTAGCTGTCGCACTTGCAAACATTTCCCTTTGGAAGAAAGTCTGCCAAAATAGGCCGCACTGCCTTGAAAAAGCCACTGGTCGCATGATCGCATGAACTGAAAGGCCTTCATGCGATCATGCGACAAGCTCTTTGAAACCAGCCGCTTGCCATACTGACGCCACGGGCTCTCTCTATCCTCCACCTGTCAAGCTTCACCGACCGCTAGCCACCCACTGTAGACTAGATATGTCACCAAACCACAAGCCCACCGAAGCCCTGTTGATCGCTAGGGGCTTGTCGCATGAACGCATGTGGCTAAGAGGCCACATGAGATCATGCAACAAGCTTTAGATGTTCACGCAATCTTAATCCCGGGTTCACCTCAGGCCACATTCCCCTTTAGTCACTGAACCACTTGTTTCTTTCTTAACCCCAGGTCACATCCAGCGACCACGCAAAAACCGTTGATCCTTGCTTCATCCGATGGCAGTCGCTGGTCTTGAAAAAAATTTTGCATATTCCCTTCCGTCATGAGATTACCCGACTAAGGGAAGTCTTGTAATCGCCAGATAGAAAGAATATTCTTCTTTTTATTGTGAGATTAGCCGACTGAACATAGAACCGGGCCCACCTCCAACTGGGCAACCGCGCAAAGCTTGCCAACCCCAAGCCTAGAACCACCACGTGTCACTCCCCATTCGGTTTGATCGCCACATCAGCAAACACCTCGGCACCCCAGCACAGACCCATAGCAACACTGCCCGAAAGCATGCTAACCACTAACGGTTTGTCGCATGGTCACATGGGCTCCGAAGAGCCCATGTGATCATGCGACCAACTGCATGATGCTACCTGATAACCGCTGGTGGCACTAACCACCGATCCCATGTTGACCGCCACCTTGCTAAGAAAACTGGAACCGTTGACGGTTTGTCACATGGTCGCATGGGCTTGAAAGAGCCCATGCGATCATGTGACTAACCGTAAAGTGTTAGTCACCAACCGCTAGCAGCACTTTGGTTTGATTGCTTATTGCTTGTCGCATGATCACATGCGGCCAGGTAGGCCCATGCGATCATGCAACCAACTGCATGATGCCAACTGATGACCGTTACTGCTTGGAGTTGGCCGCTGAATCCCGACCCCTGATTGTCAATACCGCATCAACGGTTGTCACATGATCTCATGGGATCGGAAGATCCCATGCGATCATGCGATAGCCATCGGATCTTCCGCACTTGCATGGCCTTAGGCACCGAGACCCGCCTGATCAGAGTTGCATGCTTAGGGCTGAAAACACAAAAAGGGGTGTCAAAAACATAGAGGGTTTTCAAGCGAAGGTCGAAAACACACTGAATTTTCAGAGCGGATAGGTCAAAAACACACCGAACTTTCAGAGCGGGGATCGAAAACACACTGGGTTTTCAGACCAAAAAGGTAGAAAACATCCTAAGCCTACAGAGAGGAGGTTGAAAACACACTGGGTTTTCGACACTTGAGCATTTCATTGGAAAACAAGACTGTGGCCAAAAATGAGCAAGAGGGAAATTTTGGGCAACAGTAATACTAAGAGGAATAGAAAAGTAAGGTGATAGAATATAGTAATGTCAAAGTTACAAATTAGTAAAATAAATTGAAATGTCATTTATTATAATTAGAGGATATGAATATGATTCATCTATTTTTTATCAGATAAGTAGAGGAATAATTGAGGATGTAATTTATGGAAGAATAGATCATCAATATAGATGATTTAAAGAATACTAGAGAGAATACAAAAGTGATATGTCCTTTAATATGAATTTGTTGATGACTATGAAGTAGATAAATTCATAGATAGAGGCATGGTAATAATTTTGAGTACCTAAGAAACAAATTTTTATAAAGGATTTGAGTATTCATTTAATTATAAAAAGTATGCTAGTAAAAGGAGATCAATAGAAAAATGAAGATGAAAATTGATGAAGGAGTGACTTTTCATCAAGTATATAGTGTTGGGTTTAAAATAAGTTTTTACATTTTATGAAGAGAATTTAATCTGTATAATGTTATATGTCTATATCTAATCTATATAATGTTGTATGTCCATATCTGATAAATATTAATATGTCCCTTGGGAGACATGGAGGTGGTACTAGGTTGCTTTAATAAAGTGTAAGAGAATATATTGATGGGTTTCTTATGGAAGTTCTCTTACTTTCAATTTTATTATTCATGTTAGTCTATGTCTAAGAGAAATAATGACTTAAAAAAGATACTTTATGTGGAAAATAGGTAATAGTTGTCCCAATCCCACAAGAAAAGAGAGAATCATGTAATAAAATCCCACGAGAAAAGAGAGAATCATGTAATAAAATTTAACTTTCAACATTCCTTTTTATTTTCTTTAATGCATTTATATGAGGGATGAGTCAAAATGTCTAATATTATTTGCAATAACATCTATAACATTTGCAATAATATTACTGGCTAGGACATTTGTAATGTCATTAATGAATTCTTTAGCTCCATATCTTTGATGAAAGAAATTAGTGCTACTTTTATTGCGCTGATTCCCAAGAAGCCTGGTGCTAACTTGGTGGATTCCGTCAGACCGATTAGTCTGTCTAATTCAGTGTACAAGATTCTCTCCAAGGTTATTACCCTTAGACTATTGGTTGTTCTTCCAAAGATTATCTCTACCCAGCAAAGTGGTTTTGTTCCTTCCAGGCAGATTCTTGATTCTATTATGAAGGTTCATGAGGTTATCCATTCCACTCAAGCTTCTTTCAATTTTGGCTTTCTGTTGAAACTTGATTTCTCCAAGGCTTATGATAGGGTGGACTGGGATTTATTGATCAAGGTGCTGAGATCCTTTGGTTTCTGTGATAAACTTTTAAAGCTGATCTTCTAGCTCATCAATACCTCTATGGCTGCTATTATGGTTAATGGTTCCCCCTCGAGTTTCTTCAAACTTTCTAGGGCACTCCAGAAAGGGGATCCCTTGTCTCCTATTCTTTTTTTCATTATGGCTAAGTGTCTTCATCGCTACTTTCACAATTTGGTTACCAATGGCTCCATCAAGGGTATCACTCCATCCTTTGCTTCTAGGCCGTGCTCTCATGAACAATTTGTGGATGACACAATCTCATGGGTTCTTCATCCATTCTAGAGGCAAGCATTATCAAACAAGCTCTTTCCATCTACTCTTTGGGTACTAGTCAAATTGTCAATTGGGATAAGAGCTCTTTGTTCTTTATCAATATGCATGTCGATAGACAAAATAGAATTCCTAGAATTATTGGATGTAAAACTGATACCATACCTACTACCTTTGTCTTCCCATTTACGCTCTTAGCCTGTTCAGGATCCTGGGAAAACATGCTGACATAATTGAAAGAATCCAAAGAAATTTTCTTTGGACTAGAGTGGAAGAAAGAAAGAGAATGGATTTTGTTGCGTGGGACAAGGTTTGCACCCCTAAGAAGTGGGGGGGCTAGGATTCCGCCCTTTAAGAGTGACCAATCAGGCTCTCCTAGCTAAGAAAATTTGGAGAATATTTGGTGAAAAGGAGTGGAATGAGATTATCCACAATAAATATCTCTTCTCCTTTCCCCATATCCTAAATTTTTTGAAGTCAAAAGTGAAGGTGCGGGGATCATTTATCTGGAATTGCATCCAACAAGTTAAGGAGACTACCTTTAAATGGGCTAAATGGTAATTGGGTAGTGGCCAAAGAATTAAGTTCTATGATGACTATTGGCTCAAAGAATTTCCTTTGAACTCTATTACCATTTTTCAAACCTTTATAAATTCTTGCTTACATAGATTTGGTCCTTGGGTCAGGGACTACTAGAGGAGAAGACCTTGGATTGATCTTTCCATTATTTATGAGGCCCTTAAGCCTTTGATGCTGGACTTGAAGGTCTGGAAAGTTGATCCATCCAAAGATGATGAGCTGATTTGGGGAATCCTCCCTTCTGGAGTCTTTAATATCGCCTCTACCTCTGAGTTATTATTGAAGCAACTGGATCCTCCTCTCTTTTGGGCCCAGGCCTTGGATAATAGATTAATTCCTAAAATTAATATTTTCTTTTGGCTGGTTTTGCATAACAAAATTCTTACCATTGACAACCTCTAGAAGCATTGTATGATTCTGGCCAATAGATGTTTTGTTTGTAAGAAGGTGGAGGAATCAGTCTTCTATTTGGCTATTGACTGTAGGTACTCTTGGGAAGTCTGGAGTCTTACATTATAGTGTTGGAAGATAAACTAGATTTTTCCTGATAACATGGAGAATTCATTACCCAATGGAGAAAAGTGGAGGTCCTGATGGATAAGTAGTTGTGAAATCTTATAGCACCTCATGTTATTTGGAGATTGTGGAGAGAACATACTGATAGATTTTTTAGAAATACTTCCCTCCTGCCGATGGTGGTTGTTGAGAAAATTAAGAGAAACCTCAAGGAGAACTATAGTTAGTCGACTGGTTTTAAGCTAGATTTCATTGCTGGAGATCATGGTATTGGTTCCAAAATCAAGTTCACAACCCAACGGGAGAATTCCATATGTTTCTCCCCCTCGAGATGGATCAAAATCAACTTCGACAGTGCTGCGAAGGGTAATCCAGGTCCTGCGGGTTGTGGTGGGCTCATAAGAGATGACATGGCTAACTATCTTGCTTCTATGGAGTTTCCTATTGGGGTCCAAACCAGTCATGTGGTAGAGGATATGGCTCTACTCCAAACCCTTAAAATTATTAAAAAATACATGCCTCCAAGCATGTGGATAGAAGGTGATTCCATGAATATCTTAAATTGCATCAAAAATATCACTAAGCCATCATGGTCTATTAAGGTGGTTATTCAGGAGGCTCAGATTATCATTAACTCCATTAAGAAATTCATCATTTCCCACATCTTCCGGGAGGCGAACAGTATGGCTGACAAGCTAGCCAACTTTTCTGTTAGGGCAAAGGGCATTGTGACCTGGCATGATGGCAATAATCTCACCGTAGATTTGGAAGCCAAGTTGGATTATGATAGGATTCATAGAAAAAGAGTGGATTTGGAGTATCTCAAGAAGTTATGATGAAAAAACACCAAGTTGTTAAAGGGGTTAAAATGATTACAGAAAGCATTGCCTTTTCAAAGATTACTGAGAGTAGACATGAGTTTATTAGTGTGTATTTCAAAGCTACCTTCATCATCTACATTTGCTTGTTCTCTGCTACTACGTACTGTTGATACTTATTTATTTGAAAACATGTGTGGTGGGATAAATCGCAGAGAGCCGAAGGATTGTAAGAAATGGAAGAACATGACGGAGGTCTAGGAAAAAATCAAAAATGGTGGCCTCATCACGTATATGGAATGCTTGCATGGGTTTAAAGACAAAGCTATAAAGGTGTTTACTGAGTCTTGGAAAGATGGTGTTGTGACCATTGTTGGGTTAACTATGAACATTACTGAAGAGCTTATTGCTGAGGTGTCTGGGTTGAGCCTCAAGGGAATTAAATTTATAGAGATAAGAAAATTTCTCAAAAGGCCATTCAATGATTCCCCAAAAGAAAAGTTGAGGCGTAGAGTTTGGTTAAGGATTCCAGTGGTTGCTATGATGTTGATGCTTTCAAGGAAATTTGGGCAAAGGTCATGAATGCTATCATGGAGTACGTCACTCTGGATGGTAAGTATAAACTTGCCCATTCTTACCATTTTGTTTTTCTTTGTCACTTCAGACACAAGATTAGGATTTCACTGTCATTTTTTCTCCTTCAATCTCTCCACCTTAGTATTATTGACCATAGGAGGAAAGAGAATAAGCCCATTCGGCATGAGGGGTTTATTCTCCTCATTGTGGAACATATCAAGAAGAAGGACATTTCTTGTCCCATTATTTCCTTGCCTAAAGCCTTTGGCTCGGCTAAGAAATTTATCATGGAAATGATGTGTAAAGAGGAGATTTCTACTGGTAAAAAAATTAATTTGAAAAAGGATGCGGGTATAGAGACGGATTCTACTAGAGAAAGTGTTGAGGATTATTCTACCTCAGATAATTCATCTGAGGTTGATAGTAAAGCCTCTTTGTCGATGTCAAATAGTGCCTCAGGGGATAATGAGAACAAGGAGGAGGAAGATGCTGAGACTATGGATGTTGAGAACAACCTTGTTGTCAATGATAACAATGAGGATGATAATAAAGAGGAGGATGTGGGTGGTCAGTAGGTCCCCATTTTAGTTGATTCTGATAGCTCAGAGGAACATGATGTTCTTAATTCCCCCAAGTTGTAGGTGGTTATGGAGGTCCATTCGGGTAAGTAGGAAGATTCCCCTAAGGCTAAGAAGGGGAAAGTTCCCTCCTCCTCTTGGAATATCCCTTTTGTCAAAATTGTTGATCTGCAATAGTGGAATGTACAACTACTCAAAGAGGACATGGATGATAAAATTGACCCCCCTTTCGGTTTTCTCCAGACTACAAAGGTGATGTCCATGTACTCCTTTTGCTTGATGAAATGGGTCTTTCAGGAAATTAAAAGTCTTAACTTGAAAGTCTGATCTATCTTGGCTAAGGTTGATTCCCTGCAAGAGGTTATGGAGACTGGTTTGAATGGGTTGGATGGCAATAAGGACAATGATAGGGAGAAGAAAATGTAGGAAATGCAAGTTAAAATTGATAATTTGGAGAATGCGGTGAAGAAACATATGTAGGATAACAATCTGTTCATGGGCTCAGCTATGGAGTGTTTTATGCCTATCAAAGCAGAGTTGGATGTTGGTTCCCCTATCAAGAAACCTATGGATGACAATGAGGATGTCAGTGATGAGGGTCTTGGTAAACGCACCTGGTCTGCTAAAAGAAAAAAGATCTAGGATAGGATCCTTGAACTTTCTAACTTCAATGCATCCATCAAGAAGATCTCAGAGGCAAAGAAGGAAGTAGTTTTCCTAGGTTCTCCTAGGTCCTGCTGTTGTTCTGTTTCTTAGGTTTTCTTGGTTGCTGGTTCTTTTTTTGGTTTTTGGTTTCTGGTATTTTAGCTTTTTTGTTGGCTCTGGATCTGGTGGACTGGTTCATTGTCCTGTTTCTTTTTAGTTCTCTTAATGATGCTATCTTTTGATCTTTTCTTGTAAGGGGTTTTGGGTCCCCCCTAAAACCTATTTTTTCCTACAATCAAAAACATTAGCAATAAGGAATTTATTTTCCAATATTCCTTGTAATTCAAAAAAAAAATTCCACACCATTTCATAGTTGTTAAATAGTATCTCTTTGTATTGGCATAATAGAGATCAATTATTATATGCAATACTTCAAAGGTTTCACAAAAGGTCTTCAATGGTTATCTACTTGATATTGGAGTTTTTAGCTACTACACCATAGTTCTCAATTAATGCAAAACAATATGAAAATGATTGTTTGGTAAGTAGTTTTTTATTAATATTTTTCTTAAACTCTCATTGTGTTTCAGAAAAATATACAAGGCAATTTGAATTAAAGAGTATATTAGTACATGAAAGAACCATAAAGAGCATAAGTGTGTGGGGGATTGAACCATAGAAATGGAATAATTTCAAAACTATTGAAGTCCACACCATTGTTATTTAGTAGTCTAACCAAAAAGTTTGATCCTAATTCTTGAACATAACTTGCACTAAAGTTGTTATCATCAACAATAAATCAACAAAGGGCTAAGTATATTCAATTTTTAAAAATATTGTATTTGGAAAATAATATCATTTAATTTAATTATTACAATTAATTTATTATCTAATTAAACAATATATCTTTTGTTTCGATCTTATGTGGGGTAGTTGTATAGGTCTATTTGTTTGGCTTTCCTTCCTTCTCTCTCTTCTCTTTTGTCCTCCAGGCATGAATTCTAGGTTTTCTTCACTGTTAAAAATAATATAATAATATATTTAGTAGTTCACCCACTTTCGATTAAAAAAAACATTTATATTTATTAAGTAAATTTATAATATAAAGATTCTTAATATAAATCTTTAAATTTCATAAAAACTAATTTCAAAGCAAAAAGTGACAGCCTACCAAACCTTTGTTCTAATAAATAGCCTTATAGACAAAAGATATAACTCGTGATCTAAGAAATTTTTAAGAAAAACAAATTACTATAATTTCTTATTTCAAAATGTAGGTTAAGTACTGATTAGTATAGGTTAATATCATAAACCATCAAATTGAAAGGCTTGGAGGGATTTCAAAATGTAGATTAAGTTCTAATTTTAATATGTTAATATAAAAACCATTAAATTGAAAGGCTTGGAGGGCAACCCAGGATAATATCATATTGACTAATTGATGTTTTTGACAGAGCCCATTTCATAAAGAAAACAACCTTAGCTATCTTTACATCTTTCTTCCTTAACTATTTTTTACATCTTTCTTCCTTTATAAACTAATCCCGACAAGAAAACAGAAGAAAAAGATGGACCAACAGAAATTCAGTTAGATAGAACAGCATCATTAGAAACAAAAACTTATGTGTTAGCAATTCATGATTTAACAAATGTGGATAAACAATCAAGATACTTAAAATTTCATACTTAGAAGTGAGTTTTTGACAGGGAGTCAAACCCTATTACAAAGAAAACAGCCTAATAATAAAAGAGATAAAGATAGGACTGAACAGATTAGAAATGAATATAGAGGCCGTCAAAGCTCACCTGCCCGTGTATCCGTTTTAATTAATATGACAACAATATTGTTCATCTTTTCAATATATTAAGATTATTATGGTTGATCTTTTCAATATTTTGAAATTAATATTGCTGATATTTTCAATGTCGCGAAATGTCCGTGCATAGGTGGATTGAATAAGCCCTGACAGATTCATTCACAATCATTCAAAAAAATATAAGTGTTTAGCACATTATAAGGAGACAACTTTTTTTAAAAGTCCTTCATATGATGTGAACTGAATAACTATCAATCATTTTTTGAGCTGTGAAAATATCCATGGTTTGGTTTTGTACATGTACGATACTTCACTGAGTCTTCCAGTTTGGACTGATCCCTATCTCATTTTCATTTGTATTCATTGAATGATATCTCACTTTTAATGTAGGCTGAATTTTTCTATTGCACATTTCTAAGGAATGGAAAATTTCTATTTTTTTAATACTCTCTCATATTTAATTCCGTTTGTATTTTCCACTTTTCCCCAGAAGATGAGAAATTGCTATCAAATCGTAGTAAATTTGTGCTTTCTTATTATTCGATAAAATCTGTTTAGGAGGAGAACACTAGTATCTTTATATCTTAATTTTACATATTATAGAGTCTAATCTAACACAACAAGTGGAATATCATCTATTATATTTAGGAAAAACTAAAATGATATAACTTTGCTAGATGGGCATAGGAAGCATGGAGCAAGTATGAAATGTATGGAAAAATAGATTATCGCTTTAGACGATATTAAAAAAGTCACAGATCAAATGAGAAAACTATGGTATATCCTTTAATGTTATTGATGAGTTAATGACTACATGAAACAGATGAATTCAGAGCTAAAGGTGCAGTAAGAAACTAAGATACCTAAGAAATAAATGATTATAGAAGATTTGAATATTTATTTAATAATAAACATTAAGGTAGAAAAGGAAGTTTGATAATAAAATGAAGACGGAAATTAATTCATTTTTTCATGATGTATATAGTGATAGATTTGAAAGAGGGTTGTACCTTTTATGAAGAGGACTATGTTGTATGTTTAGATTAGATCAACATTAATATGTTCCTTGGGAGACACAGAGGTAGTACTAGATTTGGCTCAACAATATGTAAAAGAATAGGCTGAGCAGGTTCATGTGGTAATTCATAATTTTGATGACATTAATATGTAAAAGAATAGGCTGAGCAGGTTCGTGTGGTAACTCATAATTTTGATGACATTATTAATGTTGATCTATGTGTAGGAGTAGTGACTTAAAAAGGAGATACTTTAGGTAGAAAACAAATAGTAGTTCTCCAAAGAAGATAAACATTTTAAGGAGAAGAATCAAATATGGTAGATAAAGATTAATAATGAGAGTGGTTAATGTTTAAAATTAGAAGAGAAGAATGATATCTATGTGACATCTAAAAGATTGAACATTTAAAGAGAGATGTTTATTGTTGTGCACATAAATTTAATAATAGAGAATATCATTGCTTTATTAATTTTCTTAAGGTGCTTGAATGAACCAAATTTACATTATGAGTACAATCTCAAAAAAAAATTCTTGAAGTATAACATTGGAGATTATGAGCTAAGTGGATATTTCCTTTTCATTTTCTTTAATTAGCATTTGTATGAGAGATGAGTCAAAAGGCCTAAGATCAATTGGAGTAACATTAGTAACAAGAAATTCATTTTTAAAAGAGTTAGCAATGCAGATAATTTTTTTAATGTTCCACACTATTTCAAAGTTGCTAAAAATCGCTCTTCATTGGAACATAATAGCTCTCAATTATTACATGCAATAGTTCAAAGATTTGGCAAAAGTTTTCAATTTCTCTTTAATAATTTCTATTTGATACAAAACATTTTTAGGTATTACGTACAATAGTTCTTAATTAATGCACAACATTTTGAAAATGATTGTTTAGTAGTATTTTTTAATCATTTTTTCTTAAAATCTAATCATGTCCAACAAAAATGTAAAAGAGAAGTCAAATAGGTATTAAAGAGTATATTAGTAGATGGAATAACCTCAAAGAGCATAAATGTGTTGGGGTTGAACTATAGAAATGACATAGTTAGAAAAATATTAAAATTCATACCATCATTATTTTGTAGTTTGAAAAAAAAATTGATCCTAATTCTAGAACATAATTGACATTAACATTACTATCAAAATCTCACTCTGCAACTTCCTGCCCAACCTTCGAATTCAAACCATAGGTTTCCATGCCTGCCTCCCCTGGGGGAGAATCTTCCCCCCTTGCAGGTCCCCAAGCTAGACCCCATGCTGGTCCCGAGACTGCTACCCCTGGCATGTGGCAGGCTATGAAAGAGTCAACAAAAAATTCCCAATGGGTGTCCTCTTCCACTAATGTCCCTTCATCCCTGCCTAAGACTAGTTGGAAAGGCACTCTTGTCGGAGAGGCTGAGAACACTCTGCAATCACTTCTAGTAAACTTCATCCAAACTGAGGAAGACGCTGAAGTCTCACTACCCGATTATGTGGTGAATGGAATTATGGCTGATTTTAGGTTGGTGCTGGTGGGTCGATTCTTCAACTTCTGACCCACCATTGAAATGGTTAGAAAATGGGTGGCTACTCAATGGAAGATCAAGGGGTATGTCTTAGTCTCAGCTATGCCTAGCGAGCTCTTCCTCTTCAAGTTCAACACTCTGGAGGATTTGGCCTTTGCTCTATCAGGCTCGTGGGTCTATGGTAAGCACTTCCTGGCCTTGGCAAAGTGGAAACCTGGGTTCAATCCTACGACTGAACTGAGTAGGTTGGCACCAGTTTGGGTGCACCTCCCAAGTCTGCTGCTTGAATACTGGAATGAACAGGTATTTAGGTGGATTGGTGACTCCTTTGGCAATTTTATCATGGTAGACCAAGTAACCTACTCTAAGTCTAGGTTGGTGTTTGCTAGATTCTCTATTAACGTTACTCTTAACAAAACCCTCCCCAACTTTGTAATATTCAAATCCAAGCTGGGTAGATGGACTCAAGCTCTAGTGTATGAGAATGCCATCCTCTTCTGCCAGAAATGTGAATCCAGGGGCCACACCAATGAAGCATGCAAATACTCTCTATGTGGAACAAAAAATAAGGATAAGGGAACCTCCGAGGAACCACCCATGAAAGCAAGAGAAGAGATGGAGAAGACCAACCCCCTCCGCTGGCTGAAGTGCTGGAAAACCCATAGGTGGAAGAGGGTGAAATTGTTACCCTCCTAAAGAATGATGTGGTGCTCCTTGAACCTAAGGATACTAAGTCCCCTCTAACGGTGGTGAAGCTAGAACCTCCAAACCCCCCGGTGATTACCCCTACACCAAGTGTTGCCAGTCCTGATGAGGTGGAACAACCTGCCATAGTGGTCTCTCTCGCACTAATGTCCCCTATGGCTTCTACAAAGCTCCCTTCGCAGCCAGAGGAACAAACCTACCCTTCCTCACCCAGCTCCCTGGGTGAAGAATGATGTGGGGAGGAAGATGGTGAATGGAAAACCCAAAAGAAGAAACCTAAGTCCAAGAAGGTTGATGTGGGACTAGAAACACCCAGAGGGAGGCCATGGAAACATGCCAAGATATCATTAGGGGCTACAAGGGATGTTGCAGTAGGTAGGAAGCAAACCTTAGAAACAAGCTTTAAAAATAAAAATTGATTTATCTTTCTTGGAATGTTAGAGGTCTTAACAGGCTCCACAAGAAAAGTGTTGTTAAACAATACATTTTTTATCATAGGCTGGATATTCTTCTTATCGAAGAAGTTAAGATGTGTTTCAATAATTTTGCCTCCCTTTCTAGTAGTCTCTAGCCGGGTGCTAAGTTTCTCTACTTTGAGGTCTCTAATGCCTCTGGGGGCATTGCCACTCTCTAGAACCCGAACACTATTGAAGGTGAACTGCTTTCCTTCTCACTGAACTTCCTCACTGTTACCTTTAGAAAGAAACAATTGGTTCGGCATTTGATCAATATCTATGCCCCCAAAACCCAGACTAGCAGGTTGTCCCTCTGGAAGGATATTATCAGCTGCATGGATGAGAACACTTCTGCTAAATATATGGTGGTTGGCAACTTTAACACCCCCCTTTATCCCTCAAAAAAATGTGGATGTCTAATGGACTACTCTGATAGTATGGGGGACCTTGTATAATTCATCTCCTTCTCTGGCCTCCTGGATATCAACCTGAAAGGAAATCCCTTCACTTGGTCCAACAATAGGAAAGGCTCCCATCTAATCCAAGTGCGGTTGGACCAAGCTCTGGCCACCTCCTCGTGGGACTTATGCTTAACCTCCACTATGTCTTCCCTCCCCAAAACTACCTTTGATCATAACCCCCTCCTCCTATGCTGGTTTTACTGTCCTGGGATTGGTTTGGCTCCTTTCAAATTTGATATTATGTGGTGCTCCCACCCCTCATTTAGAGACCAAGTAAAATTATGGTGGGCTACCTCTATTAAGAGTAATGTCATGTTCAAGATTTCTTAGAAACAAGAAATCATTAGAAGAGAGGTTAAGGGATAGAGCAAACACAATTTTGGTGACTTATATATAAGGAGAAGAAAGAGCTTACAGAGACCTTGGAATCCCTCCAAGCCCAGCTTATTTCTAGGAATATCAACTCCTAGCTTCAAATGGAGGAAGAAAAGGCAAGACACAAGTGGTAGGAAGCATTGAGAAGATAAGAAATCTAGATTGGAAACAAAGATCTAGGATCTAGTGGCTTACTCAAGGAGATAGAAATACAACTTTCTTTCATAGATCAACTAGCATTCACAAAGGAAGAAATACCATTAACACAATTAAGGATGATAGAGGGAATGAAGTTACTGAGAAGGAAAAAATTAACTTGTTTGCGGCCAATTACTTGAGGGGGTTATACTCTAACGATGGACACATGTGCTTGATCAACATACAGAATTAGCTCCTTGAACACATCCAATGTGCTATTACTCATAGTGACAATGATCACCTCATGGGGTGGGTCTCTAATGAGGAAGCCAAAATGGATTTATTTGCTATGGGGGCCTATAAAGCACTGGGACTTGATAGTTTCCCCCTGGCTTTTTTTCAAGAATATTGGGATATTGTTGGTCTAGAAATCTCACGTGCTGCCAGAGACTTCTTTAGAATGGGGCGACTGCTAAAGAAACTATTATACACTAAGTTTTTCACCCTTGTCTCAAGCTCTCGTATTCTTGATAACCTAGTATAACATGTGAATCATCTCCAGGTTGTGGGACCTATGCTAACTAAGATGAGACCTCTAGGTTCTAGGCTGGTTCCTCTTGGATAATCACCTTAATTTGCTTCTAGACATGAAAAGTAAAACTTTTAAGGGAAAGGGATAAAAGGAATGCTTGGAAAGGGAAAAGACTGAAAGCAAACTATCTACTAGGTGATACAATGAAATTAGGGTTTATATCTCAGTATAGAGGAATGGAATCAATGAAAGGCTCGGGTCTAGTAGGTCACAATTTACTAAATAGGCTTGCATAAGTATTTCATAGAAGGGTCTAAACATAAGACACAATTTAAGACCTGCAAGTAGACATTCACTTCTGCAACTCGGTATAGGATTGAGACAAGACTGTTAGGGGGTTGAAGTATACCCACAAAAGATCTAAATCAGATCAAACACAATAACACACAAAATTATAGAAAGCAAGAGGGATCAGGAACCCTAAGATATCACTGAAAACATCATATACTTTAATCCAATAAGAGATAATTTAGACAAGGAAGCATAGGGACATGAAGGATTGTCATAAAATACCTTTGCAATATCTGAATCATCAATGGGAGAAATACAACTGTATAAGCCAGAGGGTAGAAATGATACCACAGATGACCCTTAAGAAAAGATGAATTTCTTCTACAAATTGTCCAACTTTGAGCCCTAAAGCTCCAAAAATATAATACATACATACTCCTTTGCATGCAGGCAAGAGTCAAAAACTAACTAGGGCTACATGGTTTTCAATACAACAATCAAACCCTAGCTAATCAAATCTGATCATAAATATATCTCTACAAAATCATAGCCAATCAGATATCTATTTACGTGCCCATCTCTATACTGGAAATCAACTTCCAGACAAGCAACTTGGAGTTATCTCCTTCTCTTGCATAAAGTCTCACCATGAATGCACTGATTGGTACCCCGCTGAGACAAGAAATGACCAAAAATGGCTACCCAGATGCCTATCATCATCTTCGTCAACTCTAAAATGTCCTGAAGATATAAATTACATCCACCAATTCTGTCACAATTGACTACTAGTTCAAAAAAAACCTAGCTGAAACCATGTAGGAATATATTTGAATATAAATAATAATGGCTAATAGGTGGCGCCAAACCTTTCCTCCATCGATGGTCGATGTTTAAAACTTAATCTCACTTTAAAACGTGACCGTCAGATCTTATTTACCCGGGCTCGGCATCTGACTGCAAATCTAACTTTAAGTCAACCCCGGGTTACCATTTTCCTTCAGTCGCAGAGTCGTTTAAGCATTTAGTTGACCTCAGTTAAGTCTAGCGAACATGAAAAATTTCTTTAGTCACTGATTCATGGAATACCCTTAACCCTGGGCCCAGAACCACCACATGTCACTCCTGTATTCACCCTTGATTGCTCTGCAAGCATACACCTTGGAAAGTGCTGACATCGGTCCCACTTAAGACAAGATTCTGATCTAACGGTGGCTACAAGATCTCATGGCCCCTGAATATTCCTTGCACCTTTATGCTAGCCATAGATATATATTAGAGTGGAACCCCTCTGACACATCGGTCCACTTGGAAGTCCTCATCATCACACAGCAACCAATAGGAAGTGAACACATCAACAAGATAGGACCCACCGTGAATGCTCTGAGATAAAGCAAGATCAACAGCCATCACATGATCTCATGGTTTGACACATAGCCTTGCGAACATACGATAGCCATTGATCCTCTGTAGATGTCAGAGCCTATGACCGCTGAAAGAACTTGGTCCCACTGATGAATAAGCTAACTCAGCACATGTGGACCAATCAGAAGCCACCATTTGAATACATGTAGCAGTGGACCCACTAGGCATGAAGAGTTATGTCACCAGGAGAAATCAACAACAATCTAAAAATCACATACGTCTGACACTTTTCATGGGAAAACACACCAGCCGTTAGATCAAAAGAGGCCTAACAACCGGGGCCGCCGACAAATTACAAGTCATCTCCCTTCGACCAATGAAATACCTCCACATAGGACACCATGGCAATGGACCCACAAAGCAATGAATCACTGAGAAAAGGAAAGATCGACAGTTGTCGTAAGATCGTGAGCCTCTGACACATGCTATGAGATCTTATGACAACCATTGATCTCATCAACTGGGACCCCACAATTTTGAGACTGCAAAAGAACTCAGTGATTATGTGACCAAGGGAAGGCTAACTATTCGCTAAATCACTTACCGACTATGATGATCATGCAGTCGCTGAATCACTGAGAAGGAAAGATCACTGCCAGAGAAATATGAGAATCTGCGACCAGCCAATAGGATTAAAGTGCACATGGGCATTTAGGATTTTAAGTGGCTGATAAAGTAACTAAGAAATATAATAGGCCAAAGGGCTACTTAGGGTTTTAAGCCTACAATGGCTACTTTTATGAATTTTTTTGACCTGCAAACCAGAGAGTTAGAAAGCCTGCAGAGACCAGAGAACAAGACATAAAGCTATGAAAATTTTTGAGGTGTTTGGTAGTGTAAAAAAAGAGATTTTGGAGTAGATTTTAGCCAAATTTGCATGGACATGAAAAATAGGGTAACATTTTGGTGATTTCTACTAGATGTCATCCTATTAGACATGGAATACCAGTGGCCTTAAAACAATCCATTGGGCATGGGGTCATCAAAAATTAAAATTTCTCACAGGGAGATAGGACTGGAACCAGAGAGGCAAACTTGTGCATAGGCACTTCTTGAAAAGAAGGAAAACTAACTTATAAAATAGGGAAGGAAAGTAGGGGAAAGCATATTTACAAAATTTACAGAGAGCGATTAACCTCAAAGCAGGGTTTCAAGTGGAAACCATTTACTGATATCAGCGAGGCATCTCCTTCAAGATCTGATAGTTGAAAAGCATTAGATCCCTTGCATTCTATTATAACAAATGGTCCACCCCAAAATGAATCAAATTTGGTATGTCTGCTAGGCCTAGATCTGAACTCATCCCACTTGAGGACTACATCTCCGACTTTGAAATTTCTAACTCTAGCTCTCTTATCAAAACTTTTCTTTGTTTAAATCTGATGGAACTCCATATCCTGCATTGATTTGTCTCTAATCTCTTCCAATTCCATCAAATGAGTATATCTGATCTGCAAGCGATCTCCTTCTTCAAATAGGGCATACTCAGTAGCCAAGTCCAGAGCTGGCAATTCAACTGAGATAGACAACTTGGCCTCTCAGCCATACACTAATGCATAAGGAGAATTCCCAATGATCTTCTTTGGAGTAATTCTATCCAGCCATAAGGCAGACCTAAGTTTGGTATGCTAATGCCTCTGATTATCTTGCAGAGTCTTGTTGATTATCCTAATCAAGTTCTTATTCATTGATTCTGCTAAGCCATTGCCTTGAGGGTAATAGTTAGAACTTGTATTCAGATAGATGCCATTCTTGACTGCCCACTCTGAGACTTTGAGGTCTGTGAATGCCAATGCATTATCTGATATGATGGAATCTAGAATGCCAAATATATGGATTATATCATCATAAAAAATCAACACAACATTTTCATTGGCTTCTTTTAAAGAAATTGCTTCTGTCCATCTAGTGAACTAATCAGTTGTAGTAATTATCCATTTATGGCCTGCACTAGATAGAGGATTGATCATTCTAATGAAATCTATACCCCATTTCATGAAGGGTTTCTCTATTTTGATTGGTTGTAGGGGCAAGGCTGCAAGCCTCTCTTTTCCTGCAAACATGGCACACTTGATTCATTTTCTTACATACTCATGACTA
Organism: Chamaecyparis obtusa; assembly: GCA_027943335.1. NCBI lineage: Eukaryota > Viridiplantae > Streptophyta > Pinopsida > Cupressales > Cupressaceae > Chamaecyparis > Chamaecyparis obtusa. Next base: position 675,568 of record BSBK01000849.1, read on the forward strand.
TCCTTAAAGATAGATGGCCAATAGTATCCAGCCCTCATGATTTTGAAAGTAGTAGTCCTAGGAGAAAAATGACCTCCAGAAGGTCCATCATGGAACTCAAATAGGATATCAGCTATCTTTTCTAAATCTATGCATCTTAAAAGGACACCATTGTGATCTTTTATGAAAATAACTTCATTTATCAGCACAAAAGGAACAGATTATAATCTATAATACCTTCTTTTTGATGAATCTAGGCTTGCAGGGCATTGTCCTATTTTCAAATAATTGATCATATTAGGCAACCAGCTTGTTGCCTTGGCTTGTTCTTCTGTAGAATACACCACCAGAGATGCATCTATTTGTTTTAATTTCTTTGAACTTTCATCCCTTTCCAAATGCTCACAAAGACCTCTTCCTCTAACCAGCTTGGTAGTTTGAATATATATGTCATATTCCATCACCTTGGTGATCCAACCAGCTCTTTTCTCATTTAGGTCCTTGGAAAGAAAAAAATCTTTGACACTTGGATGAGTAACTTTTAAATGTACCTTGCTATGAGTCAACAAATATCTAAACTTTTTGAGGCTCTTTACCGCAACAAGTACATGTTTCTCTAGAAAAGAGTATCTCTATTCATACTCCTCTAAACCTTTGCTAAAGAAAGCAACAGGCTGCTCCAATCCATCTGAATTTTCTTGGGTCAGCATTGCAGGTATGGCATCATGACCCCCATAAGCATAAAGGATAAAATATTTACTAAAATTTGGATTTAGGAGAGTAGGGGCTTCTGTTAGGGCCTCTTTGATAGCTTGGAAATTGACTTTCCCTTCTTTGGTCCAACCAAAAGCTGAACTCTTCTTTAACATGGATGTCAAAGGCTTGAGTAAACCTACAGTGTTAGGCAATAACCTCCTAACAAAATTAATCTTTCCTATGAAAGATTGGAGACTCTTCTTATGATGTGGTAGGGGTAGCTCTAGGATAGCTGCAATTCTTTTAGGATCCACTGTGATCCCTTCTTTGGATACTACATCTCCCAACAATTTTCCTTCATGAACTACAAACACACATTTCTTGGGATTAAGAGATATCCCAAATTCTATACACCTTTCAAAGATCTTCCTCAAATGTTTGATGTGATCTACTACATGCTTAGAATAGATAGTTATGTGATCTAAGTAGACCAGCACAAACTTGTACATTAGGCTTTTAAAGGCCATATCCATTGCCTTTGGAAATGTAGCACCTGCATTTGACAAACCAAAGGGCATCTTTTGATAAGCCATGGTTCCCCACTTGGTTGTAAATGTAGTCTTATATTGATCCTCTTCATTTACTAGGATTTGATTGTATCCCGAATAGCCATCCAATAATGAAAATCTCTCAGATCCAGAGACACATTGTAAGATTTGTTCCATAGAGGGTAGTGGATGGCAGTCTTTTAATGAAGCTCTGTTAAGATCCCTGAAGTCAACACATATGCTCAGCTCCCCATTCTTCTTCCTGATAGGAACAAGGTTGGAAACCCAACTAGTATGCTTAATGGGGTAGATGATACCACCTTCTATTAGTTTGAGCACCTCTTTATGCATGAGTGGCTCAAGCTTAGGATTAACAGGCCATTTCTTTTGCCTCACTAGTTTGGCATTAGGTTCTAATTCAGTAGTGTGCTGGGAAAGGGTAGGATCAAAACCTTTGAGGTCCTCATATTTCCATGCAAAAACATCACTGAATTCTTTGAATAAATGAGTGTAAGCTTGCTTTTCCAATTTAGTGTTTACTTTTCCAAATTGTAGGCTCCTTTCTGGTTCCAACTCTAATTCAACACAATGTTCTTGTTGGATTACCAAGCCAAATTTATTTGTCTTGACTTCATCATCCTTGTTGAAGAAAGCCTCCAATGTAACAAGACCTCTAGGAATCTTATTAGACTTAAGTTGTATCACCTGATCACCATAGTTTTCTGATAGCCTATCTTGATTATGCTCTGAAAAAACATCTTCTTCAAACAAGAATTGCAGAATTTGTTCATCATTGTCAAACACCTGCCAATTAACATCATTATCAGGAATAGAAGGTCTGACAATCACTTTGATATGCTGTCGATCCATTTCTTTTGAAATGTTATTTGGAATATCATACTGAGATCCAATAACAGCTAACCTATCTACATTTTGATTTAGCTTCCTAGGGATAGCAACAATATTAAAAGCACAAAAATATTCAATTATATCCCAAACTCTATGTTTGTATGCTCTCAGGATGTCATTTTTGGTTGCACTTATCCCTCTTACTTGGATGACAACTAACTCACTATCACCATAAACTTTTAAGGCCTTAAGCCCTCTTTTTCTAGCCCACTCTAGTCCATTGACTAGACTTTCATATTCTGCAGTATTGTTAGTGTAGGAGAAAATAAATCTAAAGGCAGTATAATACCTTTCTCCTCTTGGGGACACTAACATAGCACCACCACCAAAACCATGTCTACTTCTAGCTCCATCAAAAAATAGTTCCCAAACCTGATTATTCTAATCCTCTGAATCAGTGTCCTCCTTGAGAAGGCTTGGCTCTATGGATTCACTTTCTTGTATCAAATAACTTCCCAAACCAAAATCCAAGATAAGATTTTCTTGCACCTCTGAAGCTCTTTCATCTAGAATAATATCATGGATACTCTTTGTCTTTGTGCCTGCTTCACTAGTGGTTTGGAAGTCACTGTCATCAAGTATAGGGTAGTTTACATTGATGATATTGGACACATAAGGTTCTATATGGTGTGCTGCTAATGGTTTTGACTTAATGGTGACCTTGGTCCCATACCTCGTATGAAATAGCATTTGAGACCAGTCAAAAGATAGGTAGCCTCCTATCTTGGCTATAAACACCCTTGGAAGACATATAGCAAATAATGCAGGGAGATCTATGATATATATATCAAGGAGGATGGAGAAGTTAGGACTAGCATGCAGGATTAGACTAGTATCCTTAGCCACACCTATAGTATTGACTAAGGATCCATCAAGTTGGGTAACCTTCTTTTGGAAAGGCTCATATTTTAGTCCTAACTGGTTGGCTACTTTCTTGGGCATTATAGTGCTAGTAGCCCCACTATCTACCATACAATTATGCACTAAAGATTTTCCAATAATTAGAGATACATAAAAGGGAGGTGGCTTTGAATTCCTACCTTGAATGGCATTGCCTTTGGATTTTCTACTTAGAGCCTCCTATTCTTGATCAGTGTTAACCAACACTCGCTTTGCAGCTTCTTTTGCAGGTTGAGGAGTTGTCACCTCTATCATGGCCTTCTTCAAAATTTTAGGTTGTCCTGGAAGAGCCAAAGAGACCCACATGGACATGGTGACATTCACCTTCTTCATTTTGTCTATAATGTTAAAAGGTGTCACAGTGTGTACTCTTTGTTTTGCTTTCACTATGATGGGTTCCACTTCTTTAGACTGTTGGCCTTCTTTGCTTGCAATGACATGAGCCTCCTTTTGTATGATGGGAGTAGCTTGCTGCAGTGGCTCTGCAGATGTAGTGGCTTTGGCATTGGAATCTTCTCTCTCCATGTCTTGAGCTCTTCTCTTTGCTCTTGTATAGGAAACAACAACAACTTCATCATTGACTCCATTGAAGTCCGATTGTTGCCAATTGAAAAGAGCAGTCTCATGCTCTTGTGATTCTTGTTGAGGCACTGATCTACTAGATGAAGCCTCTGATTGGGCTTGTGAGGCATTTTGAACCATTAGAGCTTGGTTCATCCATCCATTTGAACATGTAGCTTGGTTGTGAGGTTGATTACAAGGAAAAAACCATTCATTATCCATAGCCACATTATTTTGACTAGGAACCATATCCGTCACTAGATTTGTAGAATTTAGAGGTGTAGGGTTATATGGTTGGAATGGTCTTTGATCAAAACTTTGTCTTTGTCCTTGATACCCTCCTTGGTATGGTGGCCTATTTTTTTGATAAGGTTGTCCTTGATTTTGATATTGCTGATTAGTACTTTGGCCTTGTGACTGAAATGGTGGTCTGATTCCTTGACCTTATTTCTTCAAATTTGTGACCTCTTTAGTCAAGGTCTGCAACAAGTTTGTCATTTCTTTCTGACTACTTTGTTGGCTATTCTTCATCTCCTGTAACTCTTGAGAGAAGCTAGTTCTTAGCTCCTGACCACGAGTACTAGCCTGAGGTGCTAATAAGGTGGGAATAGGGGTAAATGGGGGTACTTGGGTAGGTGCAATGGGTTGAAGGCTAGGAAAGATGGGCATTGGAGGTCTTCTAGCAATCATGCCTTCTTGGATTAAACAATTTTCATCCCTAACAGCTATGTCAAAGGCTTGGGGTAAAGAAGTACCACCCATAGACTAGATCATGATAGAGATTTGACCATTCAAGCTTTGAAAGTAGTAGAGGAAAGCATGGTCAGCTGATGGTCTCACTGAGACTGGGATTCTATTCCATGTTTTGAGGAATCTACTATTGTAATATGTCATTTTCTCTTGAGGGTCTCTCTTAATAGTTGTTAACTGCTCAACTAGAGACAAGTTATTTGATTTATCCTTAAAATGTTTACTTAAAGCATCCCCTAACTCATCCCATGAAGTAATAGAACTGACAGTGAGAGTTATAAACCATTCAAGAGCCTTACCTTTTAGAGAGGCTACTAATAACTTTGTGGCCACATCCTCTTGAGTAATATTGTGTATGCTACAGATGGTGGTCACATCTCTTATGTGTTCAAAAGTAGTTGTCTACCCTTCTCCTATGAAATCTGGTATGCTCTTAAGTGCCACCAAGGGCACATCATGATGTTGAGAAAAGGCCAATGGAATCCCTTGGTTGAAAGGTGCAAAGGCAAATGGTCTAGCCATTGTAGGAGCTATGATTTGAAGATTGACAACTAAATGATCTATATTTGGTGTTAGATTTGAATCCTCTTCTAGATCTCTGGTTAGAGATCTACCTCTTCTTCTAGAATGAAAGGGAAAAGGTCTCCCTTCTGAGGTATCAGGAGGTGTTGATTGAACTCTCATTATAGGGGATGTTCTTTGAGTTGACCAGCCTTTTCTTCTTCTTGAGGGAAACCCTAAAAATTTAGTGGGCTTTGAGCTCCTAGTCTCAATCTTTCTCATAAACCTTAAACAAGATCAACCCTGATCATTGAAATCAGTGGAGTCACCAGATATACCTGATAGAATGACTTCTAAAAGCCCATTTTATGCAATTTGCATGTTATAGATAACATAACTTGAATTTGAATAAACTTCTTGTGTAGTCCCACAGGGCATGCCAGAATTGTTATACACTAAGTTTTGCACCCTTGTCTCAAGCTCTCATAGTCTTGATAACCTAGTATAACATGGGAATCATCTCCAGGTTGTGGGACCTATGCTAACTGAGATGAGACCTCCAGGTTCTAGGCTAGTTCCTCTTGCATAATCGTCATAATTTTCTTCTAGACATGAAAAGTAAAACTTTTAAGGGAAAGGGATAGAAGGAATGCTTAGAAAGGGAAAAGACTGAAAGCAAACTACCTACTAGGTGATAAAATGAAATTAGGGTTTGGATCTTATTATAGAGGAATGAAATCAATGAAAGACTCAGGTCTAGTAGGTCACAACTTACTGAATAGGCTTGCATAAGTATTTCATAGAAGGATCTGAACATAAGACACAATTTATGACCTGCAAGCAGGCATTCACTTCTGCAACTCAGTGTAGGATTGAGACAAGACTATTACGGGGTCAAAGTATACCCAAAAAACATCTAAATCTGATCAAACACAATAACACACAAAATTATAGAAAGAAAGAGGGATTAGGAACCCTAAGATATCACTGAAAACATCATATACTTTAATCCAATAAGAGATAATTTAGACAAGGAAGCATAGGGACATGAAGGATTGTCACAAAATACCTCTGTAATATCTGAATTATCAATGGGAGAAATACAACTATATAAGACAAAGGGTAGAAATGATACCATAGATGACCCTTAAGAAAAGATGAATTTCTTCTACAAATTGTCCAACTTTGAGCCATAAGGCTCCAAAAATACAATATATACATACTCCTTTGCATGCACACAAGAGTCAAAAACCAACTAGGGTTACATGGTTTTCAATACAACAATCAAACCCTAGCTGATCAAATCTGATCATAAATATATCTCTGCAAAAATCATAGCCGATCAGATATTTATTTATGTGCCCATCTCTATACTGGAAATCAACTTGCAGACAAGCAACCCAGACTTATTTACTTCTCTTGCACAAAGTCTCACCATGAATGCACTGATTGGTACCCCCTGAGATAAGAAATGACCAAAAATAGCCGCCCAAACCCCTGTCATCATCTTCCTCAACTGAAAAAATGTCCTGAAGATATAAATTCCATCCACCAATTTTGTCACAATTGACTACTGGTTCAAAAAAAACCTAGCTAAAACCATGTAGGAATATATTTGAATTTAAATAATAACGGCTAACAGGTGGCGCCAAACCTTTCCTCCATCAATGGTCGATGTTTAAAACTTAATCTCACTTTAAAACGTGATCGTCAGATCTTCTTATTTACCTGGGCTCGGCATCTAACTGCAAATCTAACTTTAAGACAACCTCGGGTTAACCTTTTCCTTCAGTCATAGAGTCATTTAAACATTTAGTTGACCTCGGTTAAGTTTGGTGAACATGGAAAAGTTATTTAGTTGCTGATTCGCAGAATACCCTTAACCCTGGGCCCAGAACCACCACATGTCACTCTATTCACCCTTGATTGCTCTGTAAGCATACACCTCGGCAAGTCCTAATATTGGTCCCACTTAAGACAATATTTTGATCCAACGGTGGGAACAAGATCTCATGGCCCCCAAATATTCCTCGTGCCTTTATGCCAGCCGTAGATCTATATTAGACCGGGACCCCTCTAACACATCGGTCCACTTGGAAGTCCTCATCATCACATAGAAACTAATAGGATGTGAACACATCAGCAAGAAAGGACCCATCGAGAATGCTCTAAGATAAAGCAAGATCAATGACTATCACATGATCTCATGGTCTGACACATAGCCTCATGAACATACGATAGCCATTGATCCTCTATAGATGTTAGAGCCTGTGATCGCTAAAAGAACTTGGTCCCACTGATGAATAAGCTGACTCAGCACATGTGGACCAATCAGAAGCTACCATTTGAATACACTTATTAGTGGACCCGCTAGGCATGAAGAGTTATGTCACCAACAGAAATCAACAACAGTCTAAAAATCGCATACCTCTGACACTTTTCATGAGAAAACATGCCAGCCATTAGCTCAAAAGAGGCCTGACAACCAGGGCCACCGAAAAATTACAATTCATGTCCATTCGACCAATGAAATACTTCCACATAGGACACCATGGCAATGGACCCATAAAGGCATGAAGTGCTGAGAAAAGGAAAGATCGATGGTTGTCGTAAGATCGCGAGCCTCTAACACATGCTATGAGATCTTATGACAACCATTGATCTCATCAACTGGGACCCCACAATCTTGAGACTACCAAAGAACTTAGCGATTATGTGACCAAGGGAAGGCTAACCGTTCATTGAATCACTAACCATAGAGGACTTAACCATGAAACACTTAGTGACTATGAGAATCATTCAGTCACTGAATCACTGAGAGGGAAAGATCACCGCCAGAGAAATATGAGAATCTGCAACCAGCCAATAGGATTAAAGTGCACATAGGCATTTAGGATTTTAAGTGGCCGATAAAGTAACTAAGAAATATAACAGGCCAAAGGGCTACTTAGGGTGTTAAGCCTACAATGGCTACTTTTATGAATTTTTTTGACCTACAGGCTAGAGAGTTAGAAAGCCTGCAAAGACTAGAGAATAGGACATAAAGCTATGAAATTTTTTGAGGTGTTTGGCAGGGTAAAAACAAAGATTTTGGAGTAGATTTTAGCCAAATTTGCATGGACATGAAACTAGGGTAACAGAAACATAACAAGACCTATATTGTGTTGGTCCCTAATAATGACAACCTGACCTCTATGCTGGACTTCAGGCCTATCAGTCTATGTAACACATTCTATAAGATCCTCACTAAGATCCTAGTTAATAGACTGAAGCCCTTCTTGGACAAATTGATCAGCCCTGCTCAAAAAGTTTTTGTCCTAGGAAGAAAAATCCTAGATGTGTCCATAGCCACACATGAAATTATCCACTCCATGGACAAGAGCAAAGCACTAGGTATGGCTTTCAAACTTGATATCTCTAAGGCTTATGATAAGGTTAATTGCTGATTTCTTCAAAAATTCTTGGTAGGATGGGCTTTAATGATAAGGTTATCCAAATTATTCAAGAATGTACACAAAATTTTAGTTTCTCTATGTTGGTTAATGGCTCCCCAAGTAGCTTCTTTCAACCTGAAAAAGGTCTGTAGCATGGTGACCCACTCTACCCCTATTTATTCATTATGGTGGATGAAGTCCTCAGCAAGAATTTGACTATTCTCTCTTACACAGGAAGAATAAAAGGAGTCAAACCAGATTCCACTCTGTAGTAAACTATCTTAGAATAATTTGTGGATAATACTTTCCTCTTTGGGTACTCATCAGTGATTGAAGCTAGATAGTGGAAGAACCTATTAGAGAACTATGCTATGGCCTTGGGACATTATGTCAACTACCCAAAAAATAGACTTTTATTCTTCAACATCCCCATTGAGACCCAAACCAGAGTGATTCAAATCTTGGGTTGTCAGTTAGCTTTTCTCCCCTCTACCTACCTTGGCCTCCCTCTCACTATCAAAGAGGTCTCTGAAGAATTTTGGAATTCAATCCTAGAAAGAACCCAGTTGTAAAGCATTCAAACCTAGAAAGAATTCAAAATGCATAAAAGTTGTAAAGCATGAAACAATGCAAAAAGGCATTAAAATTTGTCAAAAGGAAATGAAATATTACTCAAATATCTTTCCAATGAATATAATTAGAATTCTTAACTCTTCTATATGCATTTTTACCGTGCATTTCAATATGACTGTTCTCAGAAATCATGAATCTACAAATACTATCTTTCACCAAAAACCTCATAACTTCCTCCAAAGTTAATTAAAATTGATCAAACCAAAAGCATAAGAAAGAGGATTCATTATACTATCTGACCATTATAAATATACATGGTTTCTAGGCCGTACATGGCCATACACAGCCTAGAAACAGCCACTTAACAAAAAACCACCAATCAAAATGAGAGATTCAAACTCACTTAATTGCTCCAAACTATTCTCCTCTTTCTCTATTCTCCCCAATCTGATTTGGTTCGACCAATACATCATATTTATACATATTTAGGTAGTTATAAACCACCCAACTACCCTTATGACCTTTCATCTTCCTTTTGACAACTTTAATGCCTTTTTGCATTGTTTCATCCTTTACAACTTTTATTCATTTTGACAACTTTTATGACACTTAATAAGAATGACTCCACACTTTGTAAAAACACCCTAAACATGTCCAAATAACCTATTTAAGACCTTTAGAATTATTTTTATCCTTTTCATGGATTTTTATACAAATTTGACCTTTTGACCAATCTAGGTCTTGAATGACAACTAAATGACAACTTCACAATTTTATTGCCCTTAGGCATTACAATTGATTCCATTACATGGAATACCACATCCAAAAATATGGATTTACATTAAATAATTAAAATATCCTTATGTCTAGGTGCTCCTTTACCATACTCCCGACCTTTAAAAATTTCCAAGTCATCATGGAAATGCTTTGGTGAGAATCTACAAAATCTTCACCTCTTCACCTTCATTGCTTCGATGCCTCCGCTACTTTCTCTTTCGCTAATGACTCCCATCAATGGATTTATGCTGGCCACCTTCAATGGTGCTTCTTCCATTACACAATCCACTCATCCATGTTGCATCACAACAAACTCTGTCCCTCACCTGGGAGTCCCATCATGCCTCTCTCCCCAGTCTGTTGGCGACACACAAAGGACCAATCTCTGGCCCTGGATCATATCCCATGATCCTTTGGTAGACCTCCCCATCCACCCATTTGCATCTGAGAAAACCAGCACCATTTTGCAACCAAAAACTACATAACAAGAATCTGACATAACCCAACACTGCCTGGTGTAGATTATCTTCTACACGCTCAGAATCTTCTGAGCTCTGATACCAATCTGATGCAGAGCATCCTTCAATACACTTAAACATAATAGGATCCATCTGATCCAATCTTTATTTCATTATAAGAATAATTTATTATAGGAATATCACAAGATCAAACCCATCATTGATTAGAAAACAAAATAATTCATTGTCAAAACTTGTTGTCCACACTACCATGTTTTATAGATCAGCACTCAAGCATCTTTAACTTTTGTTCTGAAACATATCATTAAAATCCCTTTAGTGAGTTTTTGGAAAATTAGGATAACCACAACATATATCACAATTAGAAAGATCCAACAGTTAGGTCAAAAGTTATTATCTTTGTACCGAGACCCATTTTTTGTCATTAAACAGAAAGTTCATTTTCCCAGTCCGCCTAGGGCATTATATAAATTTCAAAATACATAACCAAATGAAACCAAACTAATTCCAAAATCATTTTTAATGATTCTAGTTTCTAAATATTTAATCCATTTATTTTTCCAATCTATAAATCATTATACCATCACAACTCTTTGCCTGCAACTCCATTGAAGAATGTTTAAAACCAGTCTTCATTAAAAATGTCATAGATTACACAAATCATCATAAAATTGAACAAAACCAAAAGGAAATGAAATATTACTCAAATATATTTCCAATGAATATAATTATAATTCTTACCTCTTCTATATACGTTTTTACCATGCATTTCAATATGCCTGTTCTCAGAAATCCTGAATCTGCAAATACTATCTTTCACCAAAAACCTCATAACTTCCTCCAAAGTTAATAAAAATTGATCAAACCAAAAGAATAAGAAAGAGGATTCATTATATTATCTAACCATTATAAATATAAAGGTTTTCCAAGCCATAAATGACCGTACAAGGCCTGGAAACAAACACTTAACAAAAAACCACCAGTCAAAATGAGAGATTCAAACTCACTTAATTGCTCCAAACTGTTCTCCCCTTTCTCTATTCCCTCCAATATGATTTGGTTCGACAAATACATAATATTTATACATATTTAGGTAGTTATAAACCACCCAACTACCCTTATGACCTTTTATATTCCTTTTGACAACTTTTAATGCCTTTTTGCATTGTTTCATGCTTTACAATTTTTATGCATTTTGACAACTTTTATGACACTTAATAAAAATGACTCCACACTTTGTAAAAACACCCTAGACATGTCCAAATAACCTATTTAAGACCTTTTACATTATTTTTAGCCTTTTCATGGTTTTTTATACAAATTTGAGCTTTTGACCAATCTAGGTCTTGAATGACAACTAAATGACAACTTCACAATTTTATTGCCCTTAGGCATTACAATTGATTCCATTACATGGAATAAAACATCCAAACATATGGATTTACATTAAATAATTAAAATATCCTTATGTCTAGGTGTTCTTGCACTGTGATCCCCCTCCAATCACCCTCTCCTCCAGGTTCTATGGTTTCTTCTTCCCCCACACATTTGCTAGACTATATGGAAAGAAAGGAATAACAGGATCTTCAGGGAGACTGATTCTCCACTTGAGGCCTCTCTCCATTCAGGCACCAAGCTCCTATGTGAGAATGTTGGCTTGGATAATTGGAAACTCCCCTCTGCACCCCCCTGAACCTGGGAGATCAAAACAACTAATAGTTGGAATTTGTTGTCCGACTTCACTAGCTTTGACAACTCCAAGTTGATGGCCCGTAATGCTACTAAGTGGGTTGCCCCACCCGTTGGCTGGATCAAATTAAAATTTCATGTGGGGGTGAACAATTTTACCTAGGGTGGGGTGGGATGCTAAGAGATGACAATGGCTCTTGCCTTTTGGCTCATGATGGGCTGCTAAAAAATAGTATTGTTAATCAAGCTAAAGGTACACCTTTTCTATGTGGTATAAAATTTTCCATATTCAAGAATATTAGGTTACCGATGATTGAGGGTGATTCAAAAGTAATTTTTGAGGCTTTCAAATGAAGGTCGAACGTGGGATGGAGGCTGAACACCTTAATAGTGGAAATTTGGGAGCTTCTCGACAACTTCCAAAGCATGACCATTTCCCATACCTATAGGGAAAGAAACAAAGTGGTAGATTCTATGGCTGGCATTGGGTTTAAGAAAACTAGGCTGGTCAAATGGGAGGAGGTTAGTGAGCTACCAAAGGAGACCTAGTGGCTTATCAAGTGGGAAAAACATGACACCAACAATGTTCAAAATGAACCACGCTATCGATAAAATTGTTGAAGGCCCCACTAAGATTATGTGTTGGATTAATATGATGATTATAGTCATTATGACTATGTATGTACAAAATCTTATAAAGGTTCATAATCACCTTTTGCGTGATTATGTGTGGAAGGATGGTTGTCTACATCAATAGGCAATCTCAATTACCAAGGACACAAATGGAAAAATTGTCTTAACTACTAATAATTACACCTCAAGATCCGTTGGATTTTACTGTACGGGGTTTGATTATCGAAAAAACACCCAGTCCCTGCCTTGTATGAAAAAAATTCACATAAGATAGTTAACTCAAAAAGCTCTATTTTATGCCCTGCCATGCAAAGCTTGGCTCTGTAAGTTTTAGAAGGTGTCTATGGAGGAAACTAGTCTTGTCGAGATGGGTGGAAAAACTCTACGTATTGAGCCAAACAAAATCAAAGAGGAGTTCTCCTCTGACCCCCTAGTTATTCACTACTACAAAGATAGCGGCATTTGGGGATTCGAGGAAAGAATGAAGGGTGACCATGATGAGAAATTTTCTAAATGATTTGTGACCTCTTGGAACAACAGAAAGGTGTCGGTAGGGGGCATACACTTCCAAATTAGTGAGGAGGTCATAGGTAATGCAATAGGCCTATCTACAAAGGGATGAAACTACAAGAAAACCAGCCAGAAACTAGACATTACCATCCTCAATCAGTTCTTCAGGCTAGGTGAGAAGCCACTGAAGAGGTCTGGGGGATTCAACCACGAGTTGTTGCCTGACTTCTGGCCTAAGGTGTGTCACATTATCATGAAATACTTTACTCTTGAAGGAAAATTTACTATGTTTTATTATTATCATCTGTCACTCCTTAACCACATTAGGAATAGGGACCTGATTTCCATCCTGTTCTATCTCCTCCACTCGCTGGAAAGTAACATCGTGGACATAAAAGAGAACAAGAATCCTAAGAAGCTGATTCCCATCCTTCACTAGGGCCTCTTGCTCTACTTGTACAATTTTCATAAAGCCATTTGCCCCCTCCCCAATCCCCCCTTATTATTAATGAGGTCACCTAGGATGTTTCACCTGAGGGAGCCAATAACCCCTCTCAGTCCCCCTCCCTATCCATCCAGGAGACCAACCTAGTCTTGCATTATGGTAAAGGCCACAAGAGATGTGTTAGAAACCTCTTCAAAAGGGTGGAGGATTTAGAGTAATCCCATGTCTCTGAGTCCATGAAAGCTAAGGAAAAAATGGTAGTTGATAGCATCCCTGAAGTTGAGAGGAAGCCTAAAAATTTGAAAAAGTCAGATAGTTAGGTGTAGTTAGAAGTCGATTTGGGTGGTACTGTTCGATGGTCCAACATAATTGCCAAGGAGAATGCAAAAGAACACTCAAGGAAATGGCCTTTGAGGACAATTCTCGTTCGAAGGATATGGAGATCTCTGCCTCCTCTAGTTTGATCAAGGGCTCCTCGGCTGAGCACTTGAACTCACCCAAGTCTTCCTGCACTCCTCCTTTGAAACCCCAGCTGGTGGTGAATGAAATCCAGAAGCACCCAATCACCACCGTCCCCCCATAATCAATAGGTCAACTCCCCTCACACCGAGAAGAATACCATGGTGATGGCTAATAATGACAAGTTCAAAGTCTCCCTCAAAAAGAAGTTCAACGAGCTAGATAAGGAGATTCTTGGCCTCAAGAAGGATTTGAGGGAAATTAATGCCCACAACACTGATTCGAACAAATTTTCCCTTAAAGTGATGCATGTGTCGGCCATGACGTTGTGTAATATGCAAGAGAAGTTTGTGGGTGGTAAATTGGAGGCTGATGAGGATAATAGAGACCTATTCCTATTTTTGCAGGAAGAGTGGGCTACTACCCTAATGTCAAAGCGTCTGGGCGGGAGATCTTAGCTACTGCTGCTGCCATGGTGTTTTTGTTCAATTTTGGGCCTGTTGGCCTCAGGTTTGTTTTTATATATTTTCCATTTTATGGTTAATCTCTCAAGAATTTGGATTAGCCCTGCGTGGCATATTACTATTATTATGTTCAATACTTTCTGGTTAAGCTACTTTGGTTCATTCTTTTTGCTTAGGACCTCTAAGTTTTTTTTGATAGAGGCATATTGGATACTATTGCTGCTACTGATGCTTATCTGTTGTTATATTAGGGCTATTAATATGCTATTAATTAGCTCCTAGTCTTTTTGTTCCATGGGCCAGCACCCTCTTGCTCCTTTTTCTATCAAAAATATTACTATTATCAACAATAAATTTAAAATGAACTGAGAATATTTAAATTTTAAATTTTTTTTATTAAATCATATAATTATGTTTTAATTTTTACTTAGAATTATATGTTGAAATTTTTTCTAATTAGGATATCATATTGTTTTCATTATGGCAACATATACTCACTATGATGATCGCATAATAGAAGAAAGCAGTCTTGTATGAGCGCACTAGAGAATTGTCTAAGTACAACAATATTCACCAGTCTAATCAGAGATAATTTTGATTAGCGATGTTCATAGAAGCAGGTTCAGTGCATATGAAATTAAAAGGATAATTATATGTTTATCAAAACCACATATGGAAGCACAAGTCTGTACGGGATGTAAGGAAGAAGATATTAAAGAATTACAGAGATAGTGTTGAGCCAACCTGAGTGGAGCAGAAGACAAAGTATGATCACAATAAGTTAAGGGATTATTTTGTTTATCAAAATAATGACTTAACCATGTAGGGACAACATCCTAGATGGTAACCCTAAGGAAACATGAATTGGTTTTATATTTTGAGAAGAGTTTATGTATTGTAAGCCGACTGGAAGTTGTTAATCGTAATAACTTGTATATATGTAAGTATTATGTAATGCAAAATGTACACATGAAACATATAGCAATTGTAATGAGAATAGTATGATGTGAAGTTGTATATTGTCAGAAAGAAAGCAAGTAAACCTTGTATATGAAATCAAAGAGCCTACAAAGCTAAATCAAAATAGGAAAGTTGTTCAGCAACAGTGAAAGGTTATGTAGTTTACCTTTGTATTTGAAGATATCATTGTATATTGCATGTTTGGGAAGTGAGATCATCTTGCACTCATTCTATTTTGTAATAGAAACTCCTAACATGGTTGAGGCTTCTAATAAGGCCTAGAGTCCTTTAAATAGGATAGAGAGACTATATGTATGTTATAGACTCCTAATAGGGTGAACATCCTTAATAGGGTTAACAAGGGTTCACCAAAATGAATAGGATTAAATATTTGAATATGGGTAAATTTGAATAGGTGTGGAAAATGTTATGGATGTAAAAACTAAATAAAATAGGAATTCTTATCTCTAAAGAAGGCTGATCCATAAATTAGTTTTTTCTGATGTCTGTGTTCGATTTCAGGAAATTCTGCAACCTAGTCTGGACTGGAAATGCCGAGACAAAAAAAACCTAGAAAAATTTTGCCTTTCTGAGGTCACGTCGACTTTGACCCAGATAGCAAGGTACAATCTTACCCCAGGACACAATCTTACCCCTCACTGAAGGTTGACCTTGACCTGAAATAGCTCCAATGGAAATTTTGTTCGTGAATCCTGGTAGTTCACCAAAAAGAGTATCCAAACCTGAACTGCAATTCGTTGTCCTATACCTATACCTGCAAGAAAAATGTTTTTTTTATTTGGATGAGGGGTTTGTCTTAGTCAAACCATGGTTTGTAATCAACCTTAATAATGGAATTGAAATAGAGAATGCTATCAAGTAGTAGAAGTAGATCTAATAATGAAGCTATGATATTCAATAGATATGCAATCATATTTCAAGTGTAAACAAGTATGTTGATATGAAAGCTTGAACATAACATGAACAAATGTAAATCAAAACCTCCATGATTGTATGCTTGGAATCCACCTTGAGGGAAGAATTAATAGATCTTGAAGATGAAAAAAGGATCTTGAAGGAAGATCACACCACCATGATGGCTAAATCTAGGGTTTGAATGATGAATCTTGAATGCTTGAACCAAATCCCTTCAAAGGATTGAATTCTTAAATCCTTGATCTTTAATGGAGAATTTGAATGTTTTCTTGATATTTCTTGATGAAATTCTTTCTTGAGAGATTCTAAGAGATGGATGGTTGCTCATGAATAATTGATGGAGAAAATGAGAGAGGAAGGCTTCCTTTTATAGTGACCTAGGGCACAAACTTCTAGAGAAGGTTGACATTGGAGAATTAAATCCCAATTAATCTTAACCCCTAGAAATGGACCTAGATTAAATGAAATTTAAGATTTTTCCATTTTGAAACCCGAAACAGCCGACTCGGAAGTGAGAAAATAAAACTTTGTGAAGCTCAATATCCCGAAACCTTCAGAACTTGAAAATTGGACCCAGGATCAGGGTTGAGGTTGACTTTGACCTAGGTTAGGGTTGAGGTCAACCTTGACCCAAGAGGTCAAATTTGACCCCGAGGTCCTAGATCTTAAGTTCTCAGGACCAGGTGCTAGGAAAAGCTAGAAATAGGTGGAGAGAAGCAAAAAAAGGGGAAAAAGTCAAATTCAAGGCCCTTCACATGACCCCAAACCACTTAATCGGAGAGATAAACTCTCTTAACATGGAAGTTCTTCCATTTTAAGATGATACACATCCTTAACTGGATACTTTTGATTAGTGGATCAGTTATGGGTATCACCCCCACTGGGGTTTTCCCTTGGCTAGGGTTTCCTCGAGAACAAACATGGTGTTATTAGTTCATTTACTTTATTTCTATGCTTGTTATTCAGTTTCCTTAGTTGAATTTGTTATGCAAGCTACAAGTTAATTTGTTATATCCATAATTGGGCAAAAGTAAAATTTTTTGAAATATTGATTCACCCCCCCCTCAGTATTTCCTATTTCTAACAATTGGTATTAGAGCTTAGTTACTCAAGAAAAATTTATTCAAAGAAATCCTAACAGCTTGAGTAAGATCTATATGGATATGGATCAATTGTAGAAGAATCTTGAACAAGCTCTTGAATAGATTGATATTCTTACTGAAGAAAGACATACTCTAAAAGGGAAATATGATGATGCAAAAAACTACATTGAGAAACTAAAAGAAAAGATGGAAGATCTGAAATTAAAGAAAGAACCTACAATTCAAGTCAATAACTGTGATGGAGTTTCAAAAGTAAAGAAAGAAAATGATATCCTTAAACATGAATTGAATATTGTAGATCTGAAGTTAAGCTTAAAAGATGAAAGGAGAAAAGATGAATCAAATCTAAAATCTGAGAATGCAAATCTGAAGTCTAAACTTAGTAAAGTGACATTTGAACTTGAGAAAGAAAATTTACAGTATGCTGAACTTGAGAAGTACAATATAATTGTGAAAGGAGAATTGACTCAGTCTAAACAACACCTTGAGAAAGTATATTCTAGTAGTGAAAATATTGATGAACAAATGCCTTACCAAAAACCATCCTATGATAAAATTTGTCTTAGATATCTTAAAGAAAAGTTCCCTAAGAAGATTGAGGAATGCAAAGAACTAGATCTGAAACACTCTGAGAGAAAAGATGAAAAGAAGTCTGATGAAGCTAACAAATATGAAGATATACATAATCCACATAAAGAATATGAACTATCTAAAGTTATGCAAAGAGAATTCAAAGGTAGTTGTTTTTCATGCAATTCTTTTGGACACATGAAAAGAGATTGTACTGGTAAGCAATTTACACCTATCTCTAGTTATTTTTATAATTGTCATGGTTTTGGAGATAGAGCTATTGATTGTAAGAAACCTAGATCTAATGATAACAATGGTAGTAAAATGGTTAGAGATACTAACCTTGTAGATAAGAGAACTATTGGATAAATGAACAAAAGGAATGGAGTTGTGTGTTATAGATGCAACAAGATTGGACATATTACCATAAATTGTAGATCACAGATCAGTCAGACAGGACTGAGATATGGAAACAATGGAGTAGTTTTTCAGATATGCAATAAATTTTGTCACACAACAAGATTTTGTAGAATGAACAACATGAGAAACACTAATCCTAGAAACTATACAATGAGAAATGCGAGCAAAAACAACAGTCAAAGAGGATGCTCTAGTAACTTGTCCAAGAAGTTGAATTTGTTAAAGCCATAGATCAAGTGAGCACACTCAGTATATCAAGAAACCAAAGGTGTGAAGTACTTGATAGTAAGTGTGAATCATTTCCTAATTTTCTCAAAGAACTTCAGTAATTATTTCATGAATTGTGTATTAAAGTAAAGTATTATGAATAGTGTAGAAGTTAGAATAGAATGAATTGATTCTTGCAAAGTTAATATATGCTAGTATATGATGTAATGAAGCTATTGTTAAGAGCTCATAAATTTATAAGAATGTATGAAAGTATACGGAAAGAATGAAGTTTTGCATGTAACTAGGAACAACTTTTTGGTATAAAGCAGTAAAGAAATTTAATGCAATGTCAGAATCTTGAAATATTTGAAGGATAAAAGCATATGATTGGTATTAGTTGATCATTCAAGTGATTAAAAGTGATAAAGAGAGCTAGTTAGTGGCGATTAAGAGAAGTTTGAAGGATTTGGAGATAGATTTATTGACAGGTATACGTAAAGCCCTAAATAATGATTCTAAGGTATTTTGCTAAGAATTCACTATCAAGCAGTTGTGTTTTTATAGAATCATGGATGAATCACTTGTTCACCACATCAAGGATTCAGTCAAACCTAGAATGAAAAAGGAACCTGTAGAGCCTCTAGAAGAAGACCCTAGTTTGTCCTTGTCATTAGTTCCAGACAACATTTTACATTTGGAAGACATAAGAAGTTATTTGAAATGTAATTTTGAGACCATTGGAGATGGTAACTTAATCATGGAATATAATAAGATCTATAAATAGGACATGTCATACAAAGAAGGGTTTGAACATTTGAGTGAGATTGATATTATCAAGTATACACTTCATTATGAATTTTAGGATGATTAATGGACTAAGATAATTTTGAGCAGAATTCACAATGGTAAGTTTTGGTTAGATGATATAGCCATTGACATCACTGTAGACCTTATTCATGAGGTAACTAGCTTATCTAAATCTAGAGTGATTCTATTAAATGATAAAAATGTCAAGAAAAGAGTGTTAGAAAACACCAAGTCATCATACAATGGAAGAGGAATTGTTATTAGTAAGATTATACAAGATGATGTTAGATATGTGTGCAAAATTTTGAGTTCAAAGTTTTGTGCAAGTTCTAGAGAAGATGATATGGCAGCTAGTAGGGTACATACAAGTTATCTTATATGTGTTGATAAAGTATAGGAAGACATGTGTGAAATCTTAATAATTCAGTTGACGGAGACTCTTGAGAAGATCAGAAAGACTAAGAACTCGCAGTTTAGATTTTCATCTCTGATCACATATATGTTTTTTCATTTGCTGAGAAGATTTACATACACTATAGGAGAGGATTGAAATGATAACAAAAATTCTATGGATGGAATCAATAAGGTGTACCTAAGACACCCTATAGACAAAGTAAATGAAAGTGCTACTTTGGTAATTGTTAGGCCTTTTTTCTGTCAGCAAAAATCTTGTGAAATTGGCCTGTTCCCTACAATGTTTTTGTTAAGTGTTCTGCCCCGTGCTCTTCAATGTTGTCGCCTTGCTTCAGTCCAAATCATATTTCCTGATTCACCAAACCCAATAAAATTTTCAAGTCCTAAGGTCCATAGGAAATAAACTTTAAAATCTGCCACAGTGTCGAAAACCCACAGTGTTTTAGAAAATCCATGATGTTTTCAACCTTTTTGGCCTGCATAAAACCCATGTTGTTTTCAGCTTCCCTGCTACCTGTTGGTCTGTCGTTATTCCTGTGTGTTTTTGATCTTTTGCTGAAAACCTATGTTGTTTTCGACCCTTTGCCTTCAAGCTTTTATGCACTTGTCTTTTGGTGCCAAAAACTTTGTGTGTTTTTGACTATGTCTTAATTGCACATATCTGATTGGATGGTGGGTCCAGGCTCTTCCTGATTGACTATCGCATGGCCGCATGTCACACTTTTCTGACATGCGATCATGCAACCGCTTGCAACCTGGCTATGTGGGTCCCAGTCTTGTTCGACTGCCTGGTGGTCTACTTTCCCTCAAGTGCGCAAGTGTGATGGATGGTGGGACCTGGTTTCTGGATTGGGTAGAGGTTCCTGACGTGTCAGAGCATCAACAGTTGTCATTAAAGTGCGAAGAATTTGTTAAGGCTATGCGCTTTTGCGACAACTGTCCGATCCTCCGAAAGGGTAAGGCTTCTTTGGTAGTGGTCTCGAAGGTGATGACGTGGTAGCTTGTGATTGGTTGTCACATGGTTGCATGTCAGACTTTTCTGACATGTGATCATGTGACCACTTGCCATGTGTCCTTGGGGCCCGTTGGTGGAAAGGTGGTGGTTGCAGTTCTGTGGTCCCAGAGGTGATGATGTGGCAGCTTTGGGTTGGCTGTCGCATGATCGCATAGCCTAGTTTTTGGCTGTGCGATCATGCGACCAGGTGACACATGTCCATGGTGCTGTGGTGGATTTTTTGTCAGGTGGGCCCGCGTAGAAGCTTTTAATCAATCATCGGCGCATGATCTTAAGGAATATTCCCACCCCTTCTGATCATGCACCATTCGTTGATCTAGCATCTTCTCTATGTGATGCAAGTGGGACCATCTGCCATGTGGTGCTTAGTTGCTATGTTCATATTGGTCGACGTGGATGTGCTTAGAAGTGGGGCCATTGTCAAAAGGGTCTGTGACAAGGATAGATCTAATGGTCGGTTTAAGTTCTCATGTGATTTGTCAGAGCCATGAGATCTTACGCTAGCCATTCATTTCAAAGGCTTATGGTAAGTGGGTCCTATGCCAGTGACTGTGCATGGATCAGTGAATGGTTTTGTGACATGTGGCATCAGGCGAACCCAGGTGGGGCTGGTGTTTGCGGTGATAGGGTGTTAATCTCATGGCCTGTCATGTGTTTGCATAGCCTAGGTTTCGGCTATGCGATCATGCGACCACTGTTGCTCATCGCGGTTGTGGAGTTGTGTGGGTCCATGGTGCCGTGTTGCTGACATGCCCATTTTTCATTCATTGAGGGATTTATGAGGTGGCCGAAGACTTTTTTGGGTGGTTTGTGATGGCATTGCGCGGTTAAGGAGACCGCGGTTGCATGATTGGAAAGGTTAGTTTGGTGCCTTGTGATCATGCAACCAAGCATAATTTGAAGCCTGGATTCCTATGGCGGTGAAATTGATGACTGCGCGATTGCACGACTAGGGGCAAACACTTGTAGAACATAAAACCCGCGAAGTGCAAAGTAGTTCATTTTCAAATTTGAATTGTCTGAGGGTTTCCAGTGATAGAAAGGACTGAATTTCAATGTAGAAGTGATTGGAACTGGCAAAAAGTGATTTGCTTACCGCTCCAGTGTGGTCTAGGGTGCTTGGTGATCGTTTGCAGGGATCTATACAATGTAAGGAATGATTACAATCTTGGCTCGAGGCTTTTTGTAGGTTGCTTTGTTTCCTACCTCTGCAATAAATTTTTTACTGTTTCCAATTGGTTTAGCTGTTGTAACCTATACCTTAGCTGTTTGTAGCTTGTTGCAACCTGTTAAGGGTTTCCAAGGCAGCTAGTGGTATAAATAGTTAATTTTTTTACTGTGTAAGGGTTCTGAATTTCATCAGTTCTAGTGAAGGGTCTTTTCCTGTAGATTTTTCTCCTTCTCTTTGCATATAGAGTGTTCCTCTTTCTCTTGCTGGTTCAGAGAATACAATGCATATTGTAACAGACTTGTGTTATGTGTGAGAAAGTTAATATACTCTTACTGTTGTCAAGCTATCTCCATTTGAATTCTGAATGCATTAATCATACATCAAGGGTGTTTGATTTGTCTATTTGCATTGCCTATGTGTTTGCAAGTGGAGTTTTCTTCGCAAAGATAATTGGTTCAGGGTTAGTATTCATGTATGTATGAGCTGAAATATCAAGGATAGGTCATGCTTGTCTTCCAGTGGATGCTAGTTAATGTATTGTCCTTTCATAGGTCTTTTCTAAGGGGAGGGTCAAAATCCTTCGATGGATAATAGCATGCTTGAATGCACAGGTGGGTGTTAAGTTGAGGTTTGGTCATGGTGTGTGATTGATGTCAGGCATCAACACATTGAGCATATTGTTTTCTTGTTTCATAGTTGTCCTTTGCAATACTGTAGTTGACTCTATGGCCCATTGGATAAGACACTGGTCTATGAAAGACTTAGGGTATCTCAGGGGTCTCTTCAAACTCCATTTAAAATCTTTTCCCTTCATCTCCACCCTTTCCCTTTCTTGTTGTTAGGATAGGTCTCTAGCTTTCAGTCTCATTCCATGCAAGTAGGGCTATTGCATGAGACTTTCTATCATTGGGGTATAGGATACCTATAGGAGATTGACTGCTATTCCACATTAATCTATCTGTAGGCCTTTGGTTTTTCATGAGGTGTCTTGAATGTGCAGATAAGGAAATACCCACCTGAGTGAATGTGGAGCTCAAAGAAGGAGGATTTCTCTTTATCCTCATCAATTGGTTTATTTTTCTTGTCAAGCTTGAGTGCCTAACTTGTGTTTTAAGCCCAACTATTTGATTCAAGTTTGGTCCTGCAAGGAAAAGAACCAACAGTAATTAAGACCTTTCAAAATCAAATGAGGAAAAGATCAAGAATTACACCATCTATTATGGAGAAATACAAGGATGAGATATATTTTTTGGTTTATATTGACTTTACCTACATTGAAGTAGATGAACCTAGAGTGGAATTTGTAGATCCACTTGAGTATGAAGTTTTAGAAGTTGAGATTGAAGGATATGTGAGAAGATTTCTTAAGGGAAATTTGGATGCTAAGAGTCATAGATTTGGGACATGTGAGGAGAAATTTGACTCCACACAATCATTACAGGAACAGAAGATGGCTAAGAAAAGAGTTGATAGTACTATAAAGTAAATATTGAAAGACAATGGTATGATAGAACATGAATTTGTAATTGTGAAGAAGACAACAACAACAATAAGGGATATTGGATACAAAGAGATACTATTAGTTTCCCCCTTGACATCTCTGGCAGCCCCTACTGAAGAAATTCATGAAATAGATGACGAAATTGGAGAAGTGGAAGTGCAGGAAATAAGGAAGTCTACTAGATCCTCCACCACACCAAATAAAAGAGTTAAGGAAATAGCAAGAGGACCAGGTAAAAGACAAAAAACTATTTTTACCCTAGTTCAAAGGAAATCATTAGCGGTTAATACAGATGAAGAGACAGGAAGCAACAAAAAGAGATAGAAGCTGAAGATAGATAAAGTGAATCCTTTAATCATTAATGAAGGTGATTTCACTAAGTTAAATAAGTATTATGAGTTATATGAAAATTTTGAGAAATTAAATTTGGAGAATTCAATTTTTAGACGTATGATCCTTCTAGATAAGAAGTTTGATGATATAAAAGACAAGATCCTTGACAGTCTTTTTGAGAAATTAGTAAAAAGAAAGAAGAGAGAAATAGAAGAGGAAAATGGAATAAGAGAGAGATATGTAAGGAAGTTGTGTGTAATAAAAGATGAGGACCATTTCAAGGAAATTGTGAAAATCCTAAGCACCCATCTAAGGAAGAAAATGAGAACTATACTATAATGGGAGGAAATTATGAGGAAATTAACAGAGAAATAAAGCAAGTGGTTGTGAAGGTTATGACCTCTGAACTAGATGAGAACATCAATGAATCTGATCAAGTGGTTGAAGTAGAGTATCAGACAGATCCATAACCAACACCATCACACTCCATTAACATTGAAGATGAGACTATGAATGTCGAAGGAACAAATATCACCTTGGACAGTGAAGAAAATCCCTTCAATGACAATGAAGCCGATGTTGGCAATTTGTTAGATGATAAAAAAGACATAGTAGAGAATTAGGAACATGAGGTTGAAACACAGAAGGAAGAAGAAAAAGATAGAACAATAGAAGAGCATACGATTCTACAAGAGCAATTAGTAGTCATTCCTACACCTAAGGAAACAACAGAATCATCACAAGAACCACAGATTGAATCTATGTTTGCAAGCCTTGGACATGAAGTTGATGATGATGATCAAATAGAGTTGATCTCATCTTTGAATAAGATTATTAGGAAGAACAAGAAAGTGAAAAGCTTGGAAGGAACACTACTTTAGTTAACATGTAAATTACAAAGCATAATATCAAGTCAAGTCAGTTAGGTAGATCCACAAGGAAAAGAAAAAGAAGTAATAGATGACTTTGATGCAGAATTCACAAACTTATCTAATGTAGCAACAGTAAAAGCCCAAGTAGCTCATGATGCTTAGATATTTCAAGTTATATGTCAAAATATCAAAAATGATGTAAATAATTTGGATATATGTATAAAAGAGTTGAGAAGATGCATGGAAAAAGGGAAATCTTTGTACATTCAGTGTACACAATTAGAAAGACACACATCTAAGCTATCAAAGAAGATAAAGATAAAAGAGGTAGAACTACAAATGGCAGTATAAATTTTGCAAAGCCCTAATGCGAAGATCTCATAAATTGAGAGGAATACAAGTAATATTTTTTATGATACGAGAACTCTAAATGATGAGAAGGAAAAGAAATTGAAAATATTCTCTCTACTAAGATAGCATGTATCAATGAAAATAAGTATTCTTGAAAATCAATTGGAAGAATATCTTTCTTTGAAGACATGTTGTGGAAAATTTACTTATGCAAATCTTAAGGCATGTGAAATTGTGTCCTTTGGCCTATGCACATTTCTTAGTGTTTCTGATGTAGTGAAGAAGTCATGGGAAAAGGAGATGGAGATCCTAAACATTAATTTTGCAGATTGTGTTGCAAGCCTTTCGGCCTTGCAATATTGAAATCTTGAGGTAAAAAAGTTTTTGACACCTCTGTCACTATTTTCAAAGGGGGAGTAGTATAAGCATAAAATTGTATGTATATGTATAAGCATGAAGTATAATCTTAGGGGGAGTATAAATATTTTGGAGATATAAGTAGTTATGTAAGATCCACAAATTTTTTTATGGCCACAATTTTGTATCTTAAGTTTTTGGGACTTAACCAATTTTCCCATATGTTGCCACCAATGACAAAGGGGGAGATTGTTGGCAATTTGGCTAAGTAGGATATTAGATTGTTGTCATTATGGAAACATATACTCACTATGATGATCACATAATAGAAGGAAGCAGTCTTGTATGAGCACACTAGAAAATTATCTAAGTACAACAATATTTTCCAGTCTAATCGAAGACAATTTGGATTAGCGATGTTCATAGATGTAGGTTCAGTGCATGCGCACTTGAACATGGATAATTCTATGAATATCAAAGCCACGTATGAAAGTGCAAGCTTGTACAACATGTACAAAATAAGATATTAAAGAATTATAAAGATAGTATTGAGCCGACTTGAACAGAGAAGAATAAAAAGTATGATCACAATAAGTTACGGGATTATTTCTTTTTATCAAAATAATGACTTAACCATGTAGGGATGACATGCTAGATGTTAACCCTAAGGCATCATGAATTGGTTTTATATTTTGAGAAGAGTTTATGTATTGTAAGCCGACTGGAAGTTATTAATTATAATAACTTGTACATATGTCAGTATTATGTAATGTGAAATATACACATGATACATATATAAATTTTAATTAGAATAGTATGATGCAAAGTTGTATATTGTAAGAAGGAAAGAAAGTAATCTTTGTATATGAAAGCGAAGAGCCTACAAAGCTAAATCAGAATAGGAAAGGTATTCGGCAACAGTGAAAGGTTATGTACTTTACCTTTTTATTTGAAGATATCATTGTATATTGTATGTTTGGGTAGTGAGCTCATCTTGTAATCATTATATTTTATAATAGAAACTCCTAACATGGTTGAGGCTTCTAACAAGGCGTAGAGTCCTTTAACCAGGACAAAGACACTATATGTATGCAATGGACTCCTAACAAGGTCAACATCCTTAACCAGATACTTTTGATTAGTGGATTAGTTGTTGGTATCATCCCCACCAAGGTTTTCCCTTGGATAGGGTTTCCTTGAGAACAAACATGGTGTTATGAGTTCATTTACTTTATTGCTATGCTTTTTATTCAGTTTCCTTAGTTTACTTTGTTATGCCAGCTTTAAGTTAATTTTTTATATCCATAATTGGGCAAAAGTAAAAGTTTTTGAAATATTGATTCACCCCCCCTCTTAGTATTTCCTATTTCTAATATTATATTATTAGATAATTAGAGATAATTTGTTACAAGATATATATTTTTATTATATTAACTAAATAGATTTTGAAGGGTCTTAAAAATTCTTACAAAAAAACATTCTATTGAAACAAGATCCAAATAATAGTGTAACTACAAAGCAGCCACCCCACTACATTGACCATCCAAGAAGAATAGACAACCGAAAAATGTCCAAATATGTCACAACCTATAGCACTCCATACTCTCATCTATTAATCAACACACCCAAAATGTATATATTACATACACATACATGTATAAAAAATACTATGTCATGTATGTTTTGTAATAAATTAGTTTAAATTAACTTAAAGTCAAATGAAATATTTTAATGAACATCTAAAAATAAATACAAACACATTCATTTTAACTAATTGTTTGTCTAGATTTGACTATGTGTAATTGTGGGCTTCTCCCCATCTCTTTTCGTTCCTTCCCCATTCTATAACTGAGTTTTGTTTGATAAGTCTTGAGTTCCCTTCTCCATTCATCTACTTAGATACATGTATCTTCTATTCTTTCTCACTTCTCATTTCTCATGCTTACATTTCTTGATGATAGATCATAATGTTTGATCCAAAAGTAAATAATAAAATCAAATCCTGAAAAACAATTACTTGAACATTCCTTTTTAAACAGCTGATTGAAAAAATATTTATTCATTTTACACAAACAATTTTTATTTAATAATTAACTTTATAATCTAAAGAACCCTCATATAAATATTTAAGATTTCATAAAAACAATTTTCATTATCTTATTACATATTGATGCAAGTGTCACCAGTTGCCACTGGGGGGCAATGTTAGGGGGTGCAGATGTCAGGCGTTGACAAGGAAAAGGTAATTAAAAGGAAAGAATAGATAACTTAATTATGAACAATTTTCAAAGGAAAGAATAGACAACTTAATTATGAACAATTTTCAAAGGAAAGAATAGACAACTTAATTATGAACGATTTTCAAAGGAAGGAATAGACAACTTAATTATGTTAGGGTTGACACTGAACCTTTCTTCTAACAAATAGCCCTCTAGGCAAAGAAAATATATAATTCATGATATATGAAATTTCGATGAAAAACTAAGTTAGTAAAATTTCTTATTTTTAAAGTTTTCTCATAAATTTACATTGCAAACATAAAGACTTGAGGGTTTTTGATAGAAATAAATAGGGAAGGGTTCTAATTGTTATAGATCAATATAAAAAAACCTTTGAAACCAAAGGCTTAGAGAACAAACCAGCAAAATACTACACCGACAAACTAATTGGGTTTTTTTACAAAGGTAACAGCCAAATTACCCAAGAGACAACAAACTAAATGGATTTTCTTACAAAGGTAACAGCCAAATTATCCAAGAGACAAAGCTAGGACTGAATAGAATTAGAAACAACCCTAAGCATCTTTAGGGTTTTCTCCCTTCTGTGCACCTGAATTGTCATCTAGGTGAAGGGAACCGTTGAACCTCTATTAACAGCCCCAAACAAGGAAACATCACAAAGAGGTTGGCCTCAGTTAGATAGAACAGCATCATTCGAAACAAAGACTTATGAGGATACACAATCAAGATACTTAAGGTTTCATAATTTACAAATTGGGCAAAAACAAGGCCTTACGTTTTATTTTTGTCCTTTCATAATGAAGTTGTGACGACCTCATGTTGTTGATGTAGTTGTAGAGGTAGTAGGACTGCTGACTCCTTGGCGGTTGGAAGGAAACAAAACTAAGATCGCACTACTGACTGCACCGACAACAACAGGGAGTGACTTATACATCTTCGCTATATTGCTCTCAGCAGAGGGATACAAACACTGCACAATGTTTTTGTCTGTGAGAGCCATCGCAGTAAACACCCCAACTGCCAAAAGTGCATGAAATATATCCGTCCGCGTGATCTTGTAATCTGATTCTTTAGAAGGCTTTGCTTTACCAGCTGTAGCTATCCCATTAATGGTAGCAATTCCATAATACACTTTGCCTGTTTTGCTATCTGTGAAAGTGTCTACAAATGACAAAACAAAACATGCAATCCCAAGAATTCCCACAATTATTCCAACAATAACCTTATTGGATGTTGTACAGTCTCCATTATTGGATACAAGGTTGGAGAAAGCCTGAAATACAAATAGAATTCCAGTGGGCAGTACCTTCACAATATTTGATGCAGAAGATAATGTGGAATTCACCACCTTGGTCGTTGTTGTCTCGCTTGAAGAAGATTTATCAGATTCTCCCATTTTGTTTCTTGAAAATTTTCAACAACAACTTTTGAAATTCACTCCCAAAGAGAAGAGAAATCTTGTGAAGATTTCGTAACTGATGTGTGTATGTTCTCAAGGCAAAGGGTACTTGTTAAATAATAATTTGGGAGGCAGACTTTCAGTTTGACATGTAATTTCTATTATGCCACCGGTAACTTGCCTGTCATGACCGATCATAAGGGTCACATTTTGAAGTGCAGATAATTATTCTCAGAAAAAAAAATGAATATAGAGGCCGTCAAAGCTTATCAGCCCGTGTATCCGTTTTAATTAATACGACAACAATATGGTTCATCTTTTCAATATATTAAGATTATCATGGTTGATCTTTTCAATATGTCCATATTTTCAGTATGGTGAGATGTCCGTGCATAGGTGGATTGAATAAGACCTGACAGATTCCTTCAGAATCATTCCAAAAAATTACAACCCATACTGTACTATTATCATGTTGGGCAGGGTCTATAAATCATATACATCTGCAATACTTTAGGAGATAAAACACTAAAGCAACTTGATTACATTAAATAATCTGTTTGAATAATATTTTAAATCTTAATACTACAAAACTTATCATTCATCTATCGTATCTTGACGTCTGAGACGTATATAATCAAATCGTCATTGGCATCTCCATTACAACGTGTCTAACAATCAAAACTCCGTATTTGTTTCCCTACGCGTGATTTGAGTTTGACTGGTTGTTAGGTCGAGCTGTTCGGTTGGAAGTTTTGAAATGAATTCTCTTGAGGACAACCCTTGTACCTTCCTTCAATGTTTTGGTACTCATGTAAACTACGCAATAAATATGACATGTGTTTTATAAATGTAATAGATAAAGGATTTATATTGGTGTTTGCAGGTTTTTTTAAATGTCCAATATTATTATATATATTAAGTTTTAAGATTTAAATATTAAATTAACTGAAATCGAGGGAGTTGAAAATATTGAATTATGTTTCAAATTTAAATGAATAAAGTTGGGAGATATAAAAAATGAAATAATTTTTATTAAGAAAATATGAGATTTTGACAATGTCCAAACCCTCGTACAAAATAAGAATGTTACGTAATGACTAACCAGACCAAAGTAGATCAGCAAATGATGTAACCAAGCACATCTCCTCACTGTGAAAACTGTCAACCAACAATAACAGCAAAGAAATAGAGTAGCAAATAGGAATAAACAAAAAATAGTAAAAGAGGGCATCCTAACAAATTAATTGAAATATGAGTTCAAACTTCACCTTGAAAAACATGATTTGAGAATGAGAGGCCTTCCATTTCTTTGTATGTTGCACCATCATCCAGAATGGAAAACTTAAGAGTGAGGGAAGAGACACCTTAAAACAAAACTAAAGAGAATCCACTTGTATGAGAACAAGCCAAAGAGGGAGAAAGTTCATTGGCCTAAGATAGTGTTGGGGATCAAAAGAATGAAGAGAACAACCACAAAATAGAAGAAGATGCCACCTTTTGAAGAAGATAGAAGAAGATAGAAGAAGATGCCACCTTTTGAACTTCAGGACAAGCTGAAACTAATGGATAAGGAGGTACTATATCAATAGAATCATCATCTAAACTATCAACCAAGTCATTAGGAAACACCATAAGATGATTTGGGGGAGATTTCTTCCAGTATGTTGAGGAAGACCTTAAATAAGAGCTATGGGAACAATAGACAAATACCCATTAGTAAAACAATATGTACAAAAGAATGAAATTATCTCATAATCAATCATATGAGATCAAGCCAACATATTCACCTATAGAGAAATCTCACCTTGTATAGAATTTGATAAATGAAGACCCACAAGAATAGGGACATAAAAAGTATGAAAAAAACTAGCATTATCTAAGTCGACCATGTTAGGAAATGACCCTAAGAATTTCCAATAGGCTAATAAGCATGATTGCACAAGAATTATAGGGGAAGATAAGACATTATCTCCAAAATAGAGGAAACATCAAAAGACTCCTTAAATAAATTTTTAAAAATTAAAAACAAATCCAGAGATGAAGTGAGAGAGGAGGAGAATCCCACTTCAAATCTCTCATAGCTAGAACAACCTCTTGATCCTTAGGAGAGTCAAAGTAAAGAAAAAGGTACCCATGAGCACAAGGGTAAATTTCCACCTTATCATTTACCACTAGAGACCAATCAATTGAGATCCACCAATTCAAGTCAAGAAGCATATGCCAAAAATGGAAAAAATATGAATATTAAACAATTTTGGATGTCGATTCTTTCCTTTCCTTTCTGCATTCTTTCTGGGTGCATGATTCTGGCCTTTTAATTAATCTGTCCTAGGTCACTATGTTTCAAAGTCTGAAAGTTAAGCTTGAAACAAAAATGAAAATGGGAGGCGATTTGCACATAAAAGAACCTGCTGACTATTTGGACTTGGAAAAAAACCCTAAATTATGGAGAAAGTTGGAGAAGGGTATGATAACCCCCTTTTTGGAAAGATTGCATGAATTTGACAAGGGAATTACTCAAAAATTTACTACCAGATTGAGGGACAGCACTGTAACAATTGATGACCGACAACTAACCCTAAATGTGGAACTCATAGCTCAGGTAACTGGTTTACCCATGTTTGGTATCAAATTTTATAGAAATAGAAAAATTTCAGAGATGGTAGCCATCAAATTCCCTAAGACTGTTGATGAAAGGGACTCTATGGTTAAAAATAGGGGTTTCTTTATTGTCAATAATAGTAAGAGCTTATGGCACAAGGTCCTTATTATTTTGATGGAGTATATTACCTTGGATGGTCATTTTACTAGAGCAATGTCGCATCATTTTGTTTTATTAAACCACTTCCTCCACAATGATAGTATTTCCTTCCCTTATTATCTCTTTAATTCTCTTCTTCAGAGCTTGCCACAAATAAAGAGCATGCTAACAAACTAGTTCTCCACGAAGGCCTCATTTTTCTTATCTACATGAGTTTTTGGTGAATAATATTCTTGAGAAGTGTTAAAACCCCTAAGGGAAAAAGAAAGAGTACAACCCTTGGCAAGGGTGGGAAAGCTTCTCCAGGTAAAAAGAGGTTAAGAATGGACTCTCAGGGGGCTGATAATTCTTCCCTGCCTTTGAAAAAGAAGAAGTGTTGGTCGACTATTCTATGAGCTCACAAAGTGAAGATACAGACCTGGGGGAAGGTTCTGCAGAGGATGAGGATGGATATTTCCCTAGTTCAAGAAGAAAGGAAATTTCTAAAAAGAAAACTAAGGCTTCACATGCTGATGGCAGGAGCTCGTCATCCTCTGAGGAAGAGTTTAAGGAAGTGATGGATATATTTGAGGCCTCTCGATGAGATACCAGGGATGAGAATGAGATGATAGGGGATGACAAAGCTGAAATTGTTTTGGATGTGAGAGAGGAAACAACATGTAAAAATAAGGATTATGAACTAATAAAAATGAAGAGAAACCTATTAATAATCTGAACCCTAGTGAGGAAACTGGTAAGATCATCATTGATCTTGATCCCACTAATAGGGAGAAGTCTCCAAAGACTGACGATAGTTTGCAGATTGTTGTGAATATATGTGATGAAAAAATACCATTTCTGAGGGTGATAAGGAAGAAACCCTTCCGAAGGAAACTGATAAAAAAATTATAGAGATGAGGAGAAATTTGAAGGAGAGGAGAAACTAGATGGAGAGGACAATGATATTTTATATACAGCATAAATTATTGCCAACTATCAGAACAATAAGTGTCTTAGCCAGGATAAAGCTAAAAAGGAGGAATATGTGTCCATGGCCATGGAGGACCTTAATGATAAAGAGGACTCTTCTCTAGGTTTCTTACACACTGCCAAGGATAAAGCTTTGTTCTTGTTCAAAAATGAAAATTGGTGTTTTAAAAAAAAATTGAAGCTTAAAGCTCAGAACAAGGATTTGGAAGCCAATTATCAGAAGCTACTAGACAAAGCTCAAAATAGGGGTAAGGATTACACTTAGGATGTGTGCGACCTAGAAAAACTTCTTTCCAAGATTGAATGCATTGAAACCACTCTAGAGAACCTGCTTAAGTACACTATGGAAAGCATGAAATCTTCAACCAGTAATCTCCACGAACTGGTCAACATGTCAGAAAATAAAAAATGGGAGGCTATGCAGATGAACAAAAATACTGGGAAAGGACCTCATACCAGAACTAGAGCAAACAAGAGTAAGGATAGCTCGGACAACAAGGAGATTGAAGGTTTAAGGGAGAACCTAAAGAAAATGACAGTGCTGGAGGATAAGATGAAAGAATCCATCCAGAAGTTGAGAGGATGGTAGTCCCTGTTTTATTTGGTTGTTTTAGTTTTTTTTTAAATGATCTATTTTGGTGCTTGTTTTTAGGGGTGTTTTGTGTCCCCTTATAGATATTTTTGTTGTTTTCTCCAGCTGCTTTGATTGTTTATCTTTCTCTGTTACTCTCCAGTTTCGGGCCCCTGTAAAAACCTATTTTTCCTTAATTTTCAAAATAATTTTGGATGTCAAAGCATCAAGATGCAAAAGAGACCTTGCATAATCAATAATAAATGGATTAATTTAATTAATTATTTTTGTTGTAATTTTGAATTTTTTGGCTTAATTTTATTTTCTTATCTTATCTCCCAATTCTCAAAAGTTTATTACTAATTTTTATGAGATCAAAAGAAAGGAAAGTTGTTCCCTTGTAGGTTTTAATGATCAATGTTTTCTTACTGACTATAAAAATGCATGCAAAAATTGAAAAAGGCTCATTAATTCCTTTCTCAAGTCTATTTTCTTTTTTCTATGTGACATTTGTAATTTGTGGTAGAAGGAAATCCTAGGAACCTAGTAGTGGAAATTGTTGGATTGACCCAAAATTTACAATTTGTAGCAAAGATTTTAGAAATATTTCTTGGTAATGAATGTAGAGGGGCAAGAAGGAATTCCCACATCTAAATAGTTCTAGGATAAATCATTTTAATGAAAAGTTTTTCAGCATTAATAAAACTATGCCCAAGTAGTAGAAATAAGAGTAAAATTTGTTTTTATATAGAGAAATGGAGAAAAAATGAAGCAAGAAGCTTCCTTCACATCCATGAGGGTTGTGCATTTGAAAATATTATTGTTAAACATTGTATGTAGCTATTTTTTTATGATTGAAGATTAGAGTTGCATGGATTTTTTAATTGATAAAGTTTGTTTCAAATTAGAGTGCATGTCTGTTTGTTTTCTTTTTATGTAGATTTTTTTGATTAAGTGTGAAAAGGTCCCTGACCTATTACATATCTTCATAAAAGACCAAAAATATAAAAAATAAAAGAACTAGAGTTTTGAGAGAAAGCCTAATAGTTAATGAATAGTTTAAGGCAAGATTATAAAAAGTAGTGACATAAAGTGTCTAAACAAAAAGAAGAACCAACTAAAATTAGATTATCAAAAAGAAATTTCATGGTGGATTTAGGAGATATATCTCAATCCATCAACCATATCCTTCAACTTTTACTCCCAAGAAGGCTAGTAGTATATTTTCCTTTGGTTCTTCCATGCTTTTCCAATGGGAGGCCCTTTCTTTTATTCTTATACTCTATCTTATTTGTCACCATCACCACTCTTATAATGCATTTCTACATCAGGCGTCTATTGATCTTTATAAGGTTTTTTATGTCTCCTTCCAACTTGTTTTATCAAATCTCTATTTTGTTGACAGCGCAAGTAGTTCTAGGGAATATCTTGACTCTCAACACCAACATTCAACTCCTCAATCTTAATAGTCATACTTTTTCATTACCTTTTTCTTCATAAACCTCTTTATAATCTACAAATTATCAAGCCCTTCTAGGGCTTCATTGAAATCTATCTCGCTAGTGGGTGAGTAGGAGGGTGAGTCTTGGCAGATAATATTGAGGGGTTCTACTATGTACTCCTTACTCTCTTCATGGGTGAACCCACAATAGTCGGTTACACTTTTTTGGATGAAATAATTTTAATATTTTGGAGAAGTATGATTTTAACCCATGTTATATTGAAATTAACTTTCAATCGAATGCAAAATGTGCATTCAATCAAAAGTAACTTGTGATCTAATGCAAAAACCACATATTTTAAAATTTTAACTAGGGACTTTTGATAGAAAGGGGGTTCAATCGAACCTATGGGGGTTCGATAAAACCTAAGGGGGTTTGGTTGAACCCCTCTTGATAGAAACTATGTTCTATCAAAACCTATTTTAAAAAATATTCCCCGCAAACTATCCCATTTTATATAGTTTTCTGGCCTTCAAACCTCAAATTGAGGGCTCAAATGGAATAATATTGACAAAAACAAATGCATGATAGTAGTACTTAGAACAATATTTCTAATGATTATTATTTTAATATATGTTGAGTTTATTATGATTTTTTTAGATTAATTAAACATGGGTCTCTCACCAAACATTGACCTCTATTTTTAACACTTATGGAAAAACAATAAACAAGTGAATTTTTTTTTCAACAATATCTACACACTAGGTATTTAATTCCTCTTTCTAATTAGAATAAAATTGGACACATAGACAATGAGTTACGATTGAACAAATGAACATATGTCAAAATTATTCAAACCTTAATAAAATATGAAATACTAAGGATAAATTTATGAAACCAATTGAAAACATTAGATATGGATGTTGCAAAACTAAACTCAAAAGAATCACATTCATTTCTATTTTAGAAAAAAATTCATGCTTGAACAAATGAGTGCCACTCTTTTCAAAATGTTGTTTATTGTAAAAAACTAGTTTTCCAGGGAGATAAAAAATGGATTCAACTTAATTTACATCATCTTCAATTTTTTTATGGTTTAGTGGCAATAGGTGTTTGAATAGTTTTTTTTTTCAAATTGTTTCTTTTGGTGTCAAAGTTGACAAAAAATTGTAATTCACTATTGTGAATTCACCCTCATAATAAATTTAATTAAAATTATAGACCTCACAATGATACTCAATGGTGTCTTTGTGGAGGTTATTAGAAATGGTCTATACAATTTTGGTGGCAACTTTCATATTTCTAAGCCTAGTAGACCTGCAGTCTATAATGTCAGAGTTTCTAGTTTTATTTGCAACATCATTATCAGAGACCTCAATAGAAAGAGAAAGATAAATAAACGGATTATTCTCTACGGATTTACTCATATTGTGTACCTTTTTAACTAAAAGACTTAGGTCAAGCACTAGTGGGGCTCAGAATAGGATTCTTTCCTTTATCAATAAAATCCTTGGCTCTAATATCGTCTATCATAGGCGGGGAGGCATTAGTGCTTAATTTAGGCCTTGGTTTCTTTGAGGAGTAAAGAATAAATCTATCGAGAGTGGGCCTAGGAGTAAGATGTATCATCTTCCTTTAACCTGATTACAAAAAATAGGCCTTGATGAAGCAGAGGGTAAACACCACTAACAATAAATTTCTGCTTGGAAGAGAAAAGAAAGAACAAGTATGTTATGGGTTTTTTAATACCTTACATGATTCATAAGGGGAAAATGGTAGCCATGGAATGTGGAAAATCTCCTTTCCAATTTATTATTTGATTATGCAATAGCTCGCTGAATCAAAAGGCAGTGTCAAGTCTCTATGCTAAACCTATTTTTGTTTCATTTCATTCTTTCTCTATCTTCTACGAAGAATGACCTATAATACTAACAGGTCTACTTTTGGGTGAGATAAGGAACCTTATCCCCATCAAATTTTAGATTACTGAATTACACTATTAGTTCGTCAAAAACTTCCATTCTCAGACCTCACATAGTGACTCTTTCTCTCTTTTGGTTGTTCATGAATTGTGATGAAATATCCTCATCACTACCTTTCATCACATTGAAGAAGGGTGTGATACCACCTTCATTGAAGGTATCCCAAAATTTATTTTTCTTCTTAAGGTTTACATACGGGGTGGCACAAATTGCAATCTCTATCCTCCCATGTTAACAGTTTTACTGCACAAAAGAACAATTTAAAATTCAAACCTAGAAATAGGAGAAATTTAAATTTTAGTATATCTTTATGGAAAGAAACTATAATATAAGCTAATATCCACCTAAGATACCTTATAATTATTGCCGCATAATAAAATTAAAATATGACTAATTCTCTCTCAACGGTCTAAAGCTCCGTTGTTTCTCCATAAATAGAAATTAATGTAAAAGGCGTTAGTCTAAGTAGCTGTGTACATTTTCCCGATGGACGATGGATATTTCTTATGAAAATATACCAAATAAATACTTTTTGATTAGTATACCTTTCATTATTCGAAATTGTCATATGAAAATTAGTGGTAGTCATTTCTTAGCCAAGCCACATCATCCCCCTATGCAGAATTCATCTTCACTATGATAGTGATATGGCACACAAGCATGATCACCAGCATAAAATAAACTTATCTTTGAATAAAATTGATAGCCTTTCATATTTTATTCCAACTATCACTTCTTGTTGGGGATATAAATTGATTGATTATGTTTGTGTTGTAGATATTTACTCAGGAAAGGCTATATGGAAAGATCCATCGTCTCTCCCTATAAGTATCGACAAAAATAATTGTCTTCATGATATTTTTAATACTCGAGTGGTGTATATTTTAACTGAGAAGGATATATTAATATGGCCTCCATCAAAAGATGGTCACTAATCCATCAAGGCTAGATAAAAATCCATTAAACAAATGCAAGATCAGAAATCAGACAAAGAGCCTTCTCACTTTGTTGGAACAACTCAGTTGTTCTCATGGTAGGATGCTTTGCATGGCTAGTTATAAGAAAGAATATTTTAACTAGTGATATATTGGAAAAGTTACAAATAGCTCAATCATTTCAATATGTCTTATGTAGTAAGGAAAATGAGATAGTGGATCACCCATTCCTATAGTGCTCTTGTTCCCAGCAGTGTTGGTTGTTTGCTTTTAATAAATTACACTTGGTTACGCCTCTTCCAAATACCTTATGGGAGATGTTCTAGTCTTGGCCCACCCTTTACTCTCCATCACTGTTTGAATGCATTTGGAAGTATATACCAACCGCATTTATATGGTGCATCTGGTGAGAACGAAAACAATTTTTTTCAGAAAGATAACTCATCCCTTGCATAAGGTTTTGGATGGTTTAGAAAAGTCTATTTCAGAGTTAGTTAATAAAAATGTACAAAATAATGCTAATTGTAACTCTCAATTCTCATCCTGGGATGGTAACATTGTAAAATAATGGAAACAGTTATCTATTCCTTCCATTACTTCCTTTAATAAAAATACCAAGCAAGTTGTTGACAAAGCCTCAGTGAAATGACAACCTCTATTTTTTAATTTTGTAAAGAAAAACTTTGATGGTTCCTCAAGAGGGAACCTGGGGGACTTAGGAATAAGAATTTGCATTAGAAACCATTTTGGATAGGTAAAGGCTTTTAAATATTTCCCTATTCCTCTGGGCACCAAAAATATCGTTAAAGCTCAGGATCTTTTGTTTGGTTTATCATTAGAAAAAAAGAATGGGTTTTTCTAAAATTCATATCAAAGGAGTTCTTCTATAATTGTCAATGCTTATAAACAAGAAAACATTAAATTGGAAAATTTATTATATTCTAAAAACATATTGGGCTTTATTAGATTCCTTTCCAGAGTACTACATTTCTCATTTCTCATACTTATGAGGAAGGTAACAAGTTATCTAACCTTCTTTCCAATATGGGATGCGATATGATACACTTGTACTCCATGGTGGACAACTATAATCTAGATAATTATCCAAAATTTCCAGAGATCATTTTCAACAGAAATGTTCTACATAAATGATTTTTTTTGCACACTGAACAAGTACATTACATAAGATTTTGATCATGTAGCACATCATTTTGGGATGCAATTTATTTAAGGCCTGCACAGGAGATCAATTGATTATGACTTCTCATTTCTTCGCAATCATACCAGAAATTGTTTCGTATTATTTTTGTAGTGCTAAAACGTGTGACATGACCATCTCTTTCAACCCTCATGTGTATAAAAAGATAATGTGTGTTTGTTAGGCCATTTTCCAGTCAATGCAAAAATCCTTTGAAAATGGCCTCCTCCCTGTAAATGTTTCATGGTTTGTGTCCTACCCTGTGTTCCTTGTGTTGTCACCAAGCTCTGGTCCAATTTGCACATGCTGAATCATAAAATCCAAAAAGTTATTCGAATTTCAAGGTCTGCAGGAAATTGTCTCAAAATCTGCCACAGTGTCGAAAACCCACAGTGTTTTCAAAAATCCATGATGTTTTCGACCTTTTTTGGCCTGCATGAAAACCCTTGTTGTTTTCGACCTTTGCCTTCCAGCTTGGTGCACTTGTCTTTTGGTGCCAGAAACTTTGTGTGTTTTCGACTATGTCTTAACTGCGCATGTTCGATGTGGATGGTGGGTCTAGGCTCTTCTTGATTGGCTATCGCATGGTCGCATGTCAGACTTTTCTGACATGTGATCATGCGACCGCTTGCCACCTAGCCGTGCGGGTCCCAGTCCTGTTCAGCTGCCTGGCAGTTTACTTTGCTTTAGTGTGCAAGTGCGATGATGTGGGGCCAGTTTCTTCAATGCAACAGAGGAAGGAGATCAACGGTCGGCGTGTGATCACATGGAATATTCTTTCCCCATGCGATCATGTGCCTGTTGTTGATTTTGTTTGTTCCAGGTGTCTCTTCGGTGAAGTGGGCCCGGTGTCAGAGGGGTGACAGATGGCATATCCTTATTGGCTGTCACATGGCTGAATGTTAGACTTTTCTGACATGCGATCATGTGACCACTTACCATCTGTCTACATGGGTCCCAACTCTTCGCGGTTGGTGGTTGTTGTTCAATGGTGCTAGAGGTAGTGATGTGGTGGCTTTGGGCTAGCTGTCGCATGATCGCATAGCCCAGTTTTTGGCTATGCGATCATGCGACCGGTTAACACGTGTCCATGGCGGTTGTGGTGGCAGTTGCGGTTGCAGTTATGGTAGCGATCTGCGGGTTGCCGCATGTTCACATAGCCCATTTTTGGGCTATGCGATCATGCGACAGGGTGCCACGTATGCTGGGGCCCGTTTGTGGCTATTTGGTGGGCTCGGTGGCAGGTGGTGTCATGGCGGTTTCCAGTTGGTCTGAGTTGGCAGGTTGATATATTTGAACGCGGGCCCGGGCTAGGGATTCTCAGCGGTGTTCTAACAGCGGGTAGGGTGCATGTTAGCGGGTTGTCGCATGTTTGCGTGAGCCATTTTTCTAGCTTGCGAACATGCGACATGCCCTTTTGTGGCAACGGTCTGGCCTCGGCGATTATGCAGAAGGCAAGGGGAAATGGTTGTCGCATGTTCACATAACCCGTTTCTAGGTTATGCGATCATGTGACCAAGCATAAAATTGGAGCCCGTTTCCTGTGGCGGTGAGTTGTGACTGTGCAATTGCGTGACTGAGGGCAAACGGTTAAGAAACACAAGCCCGCTAGATTGCATGGTGACCGTTGCAGTTTGAGTTTGAATTTCTGGTACCATTTTTATGGAATTGAATGCAGAAAAGACCCTGTTTGGTGAGAAGTGATTTGCAGTGTGGTCCAAGGTGCTTGACAGTTGATTGCAGAGGGATTTGTACCATGAGGAATGATTACAATCTTGGCTCAAGAAGTGTTTGCAGCTGGTTGATTAGACTATTTGAGCTTGTTGCTGTGGCTTAACCCCATATCATGTCTGTGTTTATTCCTCGGTGGGGTTAGGTGATTTTGAATTTTTGAATTTGAAATGATCATTATGCTTGTATTGTAAGCCTGGTATAAAGGGATTTTCATGATCATTTTGTAGCATTGGGAGTTTGGTATTCAAGCTTTTTCAGTTGTGAGTCCTCTGCCCAGTCTGAGTTGTAATGATCTTACTTAGTTTTTGTTGGCAATTGAATGAAAGTTGCAGGACTAAGCTGTAGTTTGCAAGCTTGTTTGTTTAGATGGATTGTATGCACTTAAGGATTCTTCAAACTTAATACAGATATATGATCCTTATCTCTCCTTTGTGTCATTGCAGATAGATTTTGAACTTTCTAGTTCACTGCATACTTGTTTGTGTATGTGTCTTCATTCTTTAGTTCTAATCAAGGATTAGATTAAATTATGCTTTAGATGAGACATAGGTCTATCTCTTGTCTATGTGAGGATTTCATATATGTAGTAAAGGAGATTATAGATGTGTTTATTGCTTTGAATCTCAGATATAATTCTGGTGTGTGTATGTGATCTATTTAAGAAAACTTGCCCAATGGATGAGGCACTGGCCTAGATGAGTATTTCCTTGTTGACATATCCTGACTTAGATTGTTATGATTCAAACATATAAGATTAAGAACCATTCCTAGATTTTTAGTATTTGGTTGTATGAGGTTCTATCCCATAGTGAAGATGAGTCAATGAATGTGTGGTTATCATTTAGTACCCTCTTACTATCCAGTCATCTGTTATATGAACCCAGTCCTTGGTGTGCGAAGTATATTTTATGTTGGCTTAGGTGCACCCACCTTGGTTTTGCAGAGCCAGAAGTAGAAGAGGGTAGTCTTGTCCCTATAGTTGGTCCAATTACCCTAAGACCTCATAACAATTTTGGAGCTAACCATTCCTAAAATCCATCTAAGGGTATATTGGCAGCCTTTTGAGCATAAGCGTCATTTTGGACACCAACATGTGTCCTTGGTATGATTGAATTTCAATTAATATGCCTTAAATGCCTATAAATTTCTAAAAACGTAAGCTTTGGTTGTTGTTTATGCTAGAATGTAGAGCACCTATTTTTCTTCAAAATCAACTGACTTGCAGACCACTTTGACAATGCCAACTATGGATATTGACCAAGAAATTAAAGAGTTTCCATGAATGTAGTGAAATGGGAGGAGTTGTTCAAGGATCATATCACTGATGAGAATCTTGGGGGTATCTTTAATTTTCATTGTCAACATTGCAGGAGAAGCGTGAAGAAATTGATAAGTGAGGAAGTTCTTTATCCACATATTTACAAACTTATCTTTCCATCATATCTAGTTTCAATTTTTTTGTCAAATGCCTTAGATTTGTCACAGTATTGGAAATTATTAGAACAAATTACACATAAGGCGGGTAATCCAGAGTATATTACGTGAAATACATTGTGATTAGAAATTCAAAAGTATGATCTATAACATGGTCAAGCCTATGTGGGTGGTATTTTTCCCAGGCATTTTCTTTTAAACAAAGAGAATTTCACTTCATTATATGAAAGTATTAAACAATCGATGGAGTGCTAGAACATTTGACCACTGTAGCAAGTGGCTAAAAATCTAGGTAGAGATCTCAATTCCGAGTTGAGGTCTAAGGAGTTCTCTAACTACTGGCCATCTTTGGACATGAGTATCAACTTCTAGCCTTACCTCCTATAGTGTCATCTCCTATAGAAAGTGCTCCATCATCTAGGAAATTTGAAAGAATCTGGTCTCAAGGCTATCCTAACACAAGTGAGCCTTTTGCGTGGGAAATTTTTTTAACAGATATCCCATCCTCATTGTAGGAGAATGTGACTAATCAGTCATTAGAAGTGACATAAAAACATAATTCTAATGAGGATAATGTTTACAATGATGATTGCGGTATGGGGCCACAACCAATGCAAGAGTAAAACTATTCAATTTAGGTTTCAATTTTGTGTTTTGACTATTGATTATCTA
Organism: Chamaecyparis obtusa; assembly: GCA_027943335.1. Taxonomy (NCBI): domain Eukaryota; kingdom Viridiplantae; phylum Streptophyta; class Pinopsida; order Cupressales; family Cupressaceae; genus Chamaecyparis; species Chamaecyparis obtusa. The sequence continues at coordinate 718,232 of BSBK01000849.1, forward strand.
CCTCTGAATATAATTTATTTCATCACATATTATGATATGATTTTGAGCTCTACACCCTAATTGGATAGTATAAGGATGATATAGTAAGCCTCATATAATAGGGTTTGTCTTCAGGGGCCTTCCATGCCTGCGTCTTGAATGGTTATTATCTGTGAAACTTATTATATATTTGAACTCTTCTATGTAATAGTCAATAAGCGGTTGTATGATGGAGCCTAATTTTGGTATGAAAGTAAGTTAACGTAGCATTGTATATCTATTTTGTGGGATTTTTTAATTGTGCCCATCATTGACTACCAAATTTATGTATCGGGATTTCCTAAGGTGTTTGAGAATTAAATTTTGTAGTGATGCTTTGGGAGGGTAGTGTTTTATGAGAATTAAATTTTGTAGTGATCCTTTGGGAGGGTAGTGTTTTAGGGTATACTTTCAAATATACATTGTAATTTTGAGTAAGGAATGAAGGTTTTCTTTGTTGGTTCTTTCCTCTAAGAGCTCTTGAACTAAATTTTATTATTAATATATATCAGTGGCTTGCCACTTTTTCCTATATAAAAATAAAAAAATAACCAAGCCCACAAGTTAATCTTTACCCATTATATTTCTTATGTGACAAGGGACTTCAATCTCATTGCTCTGATAATTCTATTTTTCAAATATTGGACCTTCATTATAAAAGGTGTTAGCAACTTTATTGCCTTCTCTAAAGATGTGGTTTTCCTTCCAATCTTGTAACATTCCCAAAATATGCTTACTTTGCTCCATGTAATCTATGATTTTACATGTGTGGGATCCCCCAAAGTTGATAATATTTAAAATTAATTTTGAATTTCCTTCATTCATGATCCTATTCAAACTATTGGCTATAATATACTCAAGATTACACCATAGGGTAATGGATTTGGCTTTGTTGATAGTTTTTGTCCCTAATCTTCTAGCACAAGATTCAACCATCTTACCAGTAGCATTTGAAAGTAAATACAAGAGAAAGAGATAAAAATTAAATCCAAGTAAGTTTATTGATTGAAGTAATGTTACTGATGCAGTCAAGGACAAAGTATCCTTGAAGGAAATGTTTATTATGGCTATAAATTCCACAATGGAATACCCAAACAATATATAGAAAACAACCATTCAAGGAAGCAATATCACATATACTATCCTTAAGTTGGCCTATAAATATAGTTATTACATCACCATTGTCAATATACATTTGTGATATATTCATATATGCTCGCTATCCTCAATACCAAACTCGCAAGCCAGGCACAACTAATTATCCCTCAAAATTATCTACAAATTGAACCTCGAACTCTAGCTATCACAAGATTTCAAATTCTCTCTCTCTCTCTCTCTCTCTCTCTCTCTCTCTCTCTCTCTCTCTCTCTCTCTCTCTCTCTCTCTCTCTCTCTCTCTCTCTCTCTCTCTCTCTCTCTCTCTCTCTCCAAAAAGAACCAGAATACCTACTTAGATACAAGATCACTAGCCACAAGTAGGCTTATCTGATCACAATCCCCAAGATAAAGAAATTATTTACAAACATAGATCATGACCCAAATTCATAAGAACACCTCCAATTAGATACATCGTACCATGTGAACATACAAGGAGGTTGGACATGTGTAAGACATGAAATAATGTTCCATGAAGTTTCACATAATGTGAAACTCTATTGCAAGATGAATCTCAACACCTTGGCAATTAGAATAGGAAAACTGGATAGGACCAGACCAATCATTAAATAAATTTATCTAGAAACATCAAAATGAACTATGAAGCTAGAAATGGGATCTCTAGGATTTATAGAACACAACATAAGGATCACATAAGAAAATGAGCCCATTGGAATGATTGCAAGCCTAAACACTTGAAACTACCTAACTAGAATAGTAAACAGACAAGTTGGAAATATTTTTGAGTGATGCAAGATTTCCAATGACCCAAGGATGCTCTGGCATAAAACACCCCAGGTGAATCAAATGTGTTCCATAAGAGGATCTTATTCAGATCTAATAGGATTTGAGACATAAATCCCATGTTCATTCTTAACCCACATATCTTCTCCATCAGAAGGAAAATATATTCTCCAACTTCGTCGATAACTACCCATACTATTGTTTATGCAAGTGTTCAACACCAAGTTAGTAACATCCCTCTCAGTATCCGATGCCACTCTTTATCAAATACCTCTTCCACAACCACTAATCTAATTCTCCAATTCTTTCATATTTCTTCTATCTTTGTCATTTTTATAGTGAACAATCAATGTCTTCTTCGTTCTCTACTATTTGATTCTACTCTTAACATCATTCAATATCTTTTAAGCTCCAACAATTGATCCACCCACAAGACTATGTTGTACATCTGATACCACTCCTTTAATACTCTGTTGTAACATCATCCAATTGTCAGTAGCCTTCAAATCCATTGGTTCATGTTCATTCATCAAATTCAACAACAATTGTAACAAATCAAAAACCTTCTCAACTATCTCCTACAAATCTGACACCTCCTAATTTGAAGTAGCATGATCTCCTAAGGTGCAATTTTTTATTACAATCAGGTTATTAGCCTTCCTTTCTTCCTCCTTTAAATGAATCAAGGTGAAATTCCTACCATGCTTCACTATAGACAAACCATTCTTTCGACAATCATGAATAGCACTAACATCATACTTCCAAGGTCTACCAAACAAGATATGACAATCACTCATATTTACCACATCATATAATACCTAATCATGATATGGACCAATGTTGAACCTAAAACAACACTGTTCTTTAACTTTCACTATATTTTCATCCTGAAACCAACTTATCCCATATGGAAAAGGATGTCTAAGTCTCTTTAATGCAAGCTTCAGTACCATTTTCTCCATTATAGGGTTTTCACTACTGCTACTATCCATGATTACTTTACAACATTTGTTCCCTCATTTAAAAATTGTCTGAAACAATTTCCTTCTCTGAATATGTTCATTTTCCTTCTTACTCAACATAACTCTCTAGAACATCAAATATTCTTCCATCTTAGGTGCACCCTCTCTTTCAACAGGTTCATCTCCAACTTTCTCCCCATGTGCCACCAAGTTTTTTTCCTCTACTTGAATCAACCAAACATTGATAAGCCCTATTCCCAACATTACCCCATTTCAAACAAGTACCCTTGAACTCCCTACTTCCACTACCTCTTCCTTGAATCTTCTGATTAGGTTCCTCTTGAATCAAAAGTTTATCTTTGCCTTTATCACCAACCAGTTTATCCTTGACCCTAGGTGTAACCTATTTTAAACTTATCTTCTACCTTTAGAGAATACTAATAAGCATCTTCAAGTTTACTAAGCCTCAAAATACTTAACTCATCTGGAATGCTAAGTCTTAAACCATTAACATACCAGTCGACCTTTTCCTTAGATGCTTCTCAGTGTCCAGATCTAATCTGTATCTTGTAAAATTCTTTGATATATATTCTTTAATAGTGAAATCCTTTTGCTTTAGATTTTTTAGTTTATTGAACAATTCCAATTCATGGTCCTCTAGTATGAACATGGATTTGAGTCTTGAAACTTTAACTTTGCACCTAGTGATCTTAGTTTCTCCATTATCTTCCTGACCTTTCTGCAATTCTTTCTAACATAAGGTAGCATGACCTTTCAACTTAGTTTTTGCTAAACAAACCCTCAATGGATCCTTAGTATCTAGCTCAAAGTAATCCTCTAGATTATTAATCCAATCTATAAATTATTTGGGATTCAATGAAAAAGAAAAGTTAGAAACATCAAGCCTATGATTCTTACCCATTCATGCCATAGCTCTCAATTCTCTTTCCTCCTTGCCAAGAATCTCAGCTTCAACTGTTTCAAGATCTTCAACGACCTCTTCAAATTCATCTTCAACCTCAGGGTTTCTCCTAGCTCCAATTTAAGTATTTTTGATTTCAGTCCTCATCTCATTTATAAATTCCTCTATCATATTCTCTAATCATCTAGGAATCATCCTTCTAGGTTGCATGTTTACAAATAAGCCAATTTTTAATCTCCTTAGGTTCAATGATCTAATGATAGGTATTGATTGCTCTAATTTGATCAATACCAACAATCTACCTCAAGTAACTAAGTTTTTCTGGCAAATGATCCACAAAAAAATAATCTTCCTTGTGCAACGTCTATAATTGCAGGTCAGATCTATTACTATGCCATCCCACAACTAGGTTCACAAGTAGTGATATTAAATCCTCTCAAGCCTTGTTTCTCTCTTGAAAACCAGTCCTTCTTCTACCACCTTGCACTAACCTTTGATTGATGTACACTAGATCCTCAGCTCTGCTACTCTATAACAATAAGATCTGCAAGTCAGAACTTGGACCAAGGTCAACCTTATGCTCTAATATCACTTGATGTAGTTAAGGACAGAGAATCTCCAAAGGAGATGTCCAATCCTTACAGTTATAAATGCTACAACGGAAATTCCCAAACAAGATATAGAAAAAAATCATTCAAGGTAGAAATATCACAGATATTATCCTCAAGTTGGCCTTCAAATATAGTTATTACATCACTTTTGTTAATATATAGCTACAATACCATTATCTATGCTCTCTATCCTCAATACCAAGCTTGCAAGCTAGGCATAGTTGATTATCCCTCAAAATGCTCTATAGACCGAACCTAGGACTCTAGCTATCAAAAGATTTCAGATCCTAACCATCAGATCTTCTATCCTCTCTATCTCTATCTTTTCAACAAGAACCACAAGACCTACTTAAATATAGAATTGCATGCCACAAGTCATCTTATCTGATCACAATACCCAAGATAAATAAATGGTTTACAAACATATAGATTAGGACCCAAATTCATAAGAACACCTCCAATTAGATACATCATGCTATGTGAGCATACAAGGAGTTTGGCCAAATGTGTAAGAACATGCAACTAGGGACTATGAAGCTTCACATAACGTGAAACTCCATCACATGCCAAATCTTGCCACATTGGTTGTTAGAATAGGAAAACCAAAGAGGACTAGACCAATCAATAAATAAATTCATCTAGAAACATCAAAATGAACTATGAAGCTATAAATAGGATCTCTAGGATGTATAGAAAAAAACATAAGGATACCATAAGAAAATGATCCCACTAAAATGATCACAAGCCTACCAAAAACTTCCCAACCAGAATAGTAAACAAACAAAATGAAAGGAAATATTTTTGGGTGATGCAAGATTTCCAATGACCCAAATATTCTCCTACATCACTTACAATGCAAGTTCAATAAATTGTGAGCAATAACCCAAAGATTGAAGAGAAAAGATAAGAGCTTTGGGAAGGGGAAAATAAAATAAAAACCTCTTGTGTATTATGAATTGAGAGAGAGAGAGAGAGAGAGAGAGAGAGAGAGAGAGAGAGAGAGAGAGAGAGAGAGAGAGAGAGAGAGAGAGAGAGAGAGAGAGAGAGAGAGAGAGAGAGAGAGAGAGAGAGAGAGAGAGAGATTACAATAACATCATTGAAAATAAATGAGAGGAGATATATCTATTAAATAGAGATAAGGAGATGAGTTATAAAGGAACTCACAAACCTATGAATTCCACCATTCATAACATGTGTGCAATGTGTTAACATCCTCTTAAGGAGGATAAACTAATATTCCTTCATAAATAAATAAATTAAAGAAATGACATGTACTAAAGGGAAAATAACATGTAGGGATTCTAAAGGAATATCCGAAACTAAATACAACCAAGTAAAAATTAATATTCTAACACCCCAGTTAAGCTTTACTTGGAGAGTTTACATCAATGGGTTGAACATATACATTTTTACAATGAAATTGAAACTTGTCTATAAAAGGAAGCTTCATCCAAATATGAGTAAATTGATCTTCCCCCTGGCAATATAGAAGTGATACTTCATTATCTTCAAATATTTATTCTCTAATGAATTATTTTTAGAGACCAATATATTTTTTCCTTGCATGAAAGATAGGATTTTTAGCCAAGGCAATGACACTTTTTTTGTCACAATACAATGGTGTAGGGTCCTATTGAGGCAGCCCCAAATCTTCAAGAAATCTTTTAAACCATAAATATTCCTTAGATACATTAGTAGATCCTTTATATATAGCTTTTGTAGAACAAAGAGATCATGTAGATTGTTTCTTTTTACTATTCCAAGAAATAGCACCTAAACCAACAAAGAAACAATATCCATTAGTATATTTCCCATCATTGGGATCTCCATGTAGATCCTAATTAGTAAATCCTTTTAAATAAAAAATATAATTTTTATCATAAAACAAACCAACATTAATTGTGCCTTTAATAATTGTAAAATTCTTTTGGCAACTTTAAAGTCATTTTGTTGAGGTTTAGACATAAACCGTGAAAATGAACCAACAGAATAAGTAGTATGTGGTCTAGTAAGAGTTAAATAATTCAAACTTCTTGTTGGAAAAATGGTCAATGCTCCCCTCAGGATTTGTGACATGGATTAACTACCTCATGTGTCTTCTATAAGTCTGGTGGTTGTATCAGGCATTAAAAGATCGATCTTTTGGTGCAATGGAAACCACTAATTGTAACAAGTGGTATCAGAGCTTGGTCATAGGTTTGAATCCCCTCAGGTAACACTGAGGGGGAGATTGTTGGCAAAATGGTCAGCACTCCCCTCAGGATCCGTGACATGGCTTAACCACCTCCTGTGTCTTCTATAAGTCTAGTGGTTGTATCGGGCATTAACAGATCGATCTTTTGGTGCAATGACAACCACTACTTGTAACACTTCCTACTAGTTCTCTATATCAAGTACCATCCATGAAAGGAGTTTAAATATCAATAATCAACTTATATCCTAATTCACATGGAATTGAAGCATGAGTAACATCATTCATTTTGAACTTGTCTAGAAGACCTGGAGCATTTTTACTTTGAGATAGAAACATACCCTTTGGGATTTTCCAAATTTACATTCCTAGGAAATAATGTAAAAGTCCTAAATATGTCATTTGAAATTTTTTATTAAGTTAAAACTTACTATTAGAAATTAAATATTTAAATTTTAAGAATAAAATAATCCACATATCAAATAATATTGATAATATCATCTTCAATATTTTTAATATGTAGATTAGGATCATTTTTGCTTCTAATGAAACCTTGAGAAAGAAAGAATGCATTAATCTTAGAATACCATTCTCTAGGAGATTGTTTTCATCCATAAATGGATTTTTTCAACTCCAAACTAAATGTTCACTACCTTCTTTAACAAAATGAGGAGGTTGAGACATATAAATTTCCTCATACAAATCACCATTTAAGAAAAAACTTTTAACATCCATTTGGTGAATAGGCCAATTCATTTTAGAAGTTAAAGAAAGAACAAGTTTAATAGTATACATTTTAGCAACATGAGCAAAACTATCATTATAATATAAGCCTTCAATCTGAAAGAAAACTCTAGCAACTAATCTAAATTTAAAGTTACTAATTTCATTGTTGGCATTCAAACTAGTTTTATATAACCATTTGCATGAAGCCAAATTTTTACCATGAGGCAAAAGTCCTAAATCCCAATTTTGATTAGAAATTAAAGTATTATACTCTTCTTGCATATATTTTCTCCAATGAGGTTTAATTTTAGCTTTTTCAAATATTTAGGATCATTTAAATTCATAATAGAAGACTTTGAAGCATAATTGTAATAATTAACTCTCTATTGACCCCTTTGACATTGTTTATGGCATTGATGTCAAGAGTTACTTTTACATTTTATATGTGTAAGGTTAATCAGGTTGTTGATTCATTATAATTCTTCATAATGAACGTTTGGCTTGATCTAGTATGGTATATAATATGGTAATCATCATCAACCATGGATAGTATTATTCTTGTTAACCTTTTAAGTATAACTCTCATTTTGATATTTTATGATTACTCTTAAAAAGATAATAAAAGGTCCATTTCACAATTTCAATGATATTTGGCTATGGATCCCATGCTATTATTTCTAAGATGTATTTGAATTATATATATTGGGTCCTTCATGAGAAAAATTTATATTTGGAAGAAAGGTAAATTATCCCCATAAAAGGCATCTTCATTGGAATTGATATTATGAAGGGTTAGTGTTATATGGGGCCAAACAAAAGTGTTTTGGAAACCATTGTTACATATGAGGCATTTGAAAGAGTTTTTAAAATATAAAGAGGGCACTATATCCCATTTCAAAATGACACTTCAAATATTTATTGACAAAAGAAAAAAGCATACACAAACAAATATGACCCGAAGATCACTTGGTAAGATATTCTATTGGTTCATCCTTGAGCTAGGACATGAATAGAAGGGTTATGTTTTCCTACACAATGAAAAGGAAGAATATTTTTGAAAGGTTAGTGTACAGAGTTTATAGAATGGTGTAAGAAGGAAGCATTAACAGGTGTATTAATTCCTTGATACCTTTTATGTGTTATCTTTCCTAAAAATATTTTTTATTTAATTTGTTTTTAAAAATATGATTCAAAAATGGGTTTGTATTTGATTGATTTGGTTTATTTTATAAAACCTTATTAGGTTTGAAGTAGAAAATGGTTTAATTTCATTTGAGTCTTCTTAACTATGGTAATTTTTTGGTTATATACCCATATGGGTCAATGATCAAATTTTAGTCTCTATAACCTATGTGTGGATAGTTATTATTTATATCCCTATTTCATATTGGAATTCATACATATTGTTCATTTTTCATTAAGATCTTAACCCTAATTTAGATTTATCTTGTTTGTGATTATACCCTAATTTGAGTATGGTTTTTAAAGTTTTGTTTTTTATTACGTAAAAAAGGTTTTACAGGGTGACTGAAACCCAATAAATAGAAAAATAAGGCAACAAAGGTCCAAGTCTAAAACCAACAGATACTAAGAACAAAACAATCCACTACTAGGGCCAGAATAACAGCCAAAACAAAGACAGAGAAAACAAAAAAGTAAACCATGCATAGGGACATGAAGAAAAAACCAGGGAAAATAGTCAGGAGATGTTCCTGAGCAAGGTTGCCGCATTGGACTCAAGGAGCTCTATTTTCTCAATAGCCTCCTTTATCTTTTGGATGTCCATGGACTCTTCATCATCCCAATTCTTCTTGGATCTGGCCATTTTCCTCTTTCCAGGTCCTTCATCTGGCTTATGCTCTTTATCCTCTTTTCTAATCTACACTTCTTTCCCTACTGGTTTTTCTTCCATTTTCTCAATAAGAAGCTTGATATGCTCATTAGAAGCCTTCAGGATATTGAAACTCTACTCCGCTATGCCTTTGAGAGTGTCCTCAAGGCTCAACATTGTCTCCTCGATCTTAATAATCCTAGTTTCTAGACGCTGATAATCCTTAGTCCCTCTATTATCGTTATTGTTGTCAATCCCATGAACTCTATCGTTTAGATCCCCTAGTTCATTGTAAATCCATTTTATTGACCTAAAGTTTTCCAGCATGTTTTTCTTGGTATTTTTGAGGAGGTTAAGCTTGATTTCCCTAGTGTTATCACTAAGGACCACTAGAACCAGGAAATCAATTCCTCCTTCTAAATCCCACAATCCTCACCCTCAAGAACTTTGGGATTAATAGCTTCCCTGATAATCCCCATCTTCATGGTGTTAACATTGGAGTTACACCACACTTTCTTCCCCTTAACAGAGTCATTGTTGTGATACTCCTTGTTGAACTAGTCCTTGTCATCCTCCGAATTGTGGGGGTGAGGAGACTGGGGAGAGGGGCCTTCCTGGTAATTATCTTTAGGCTCATCCAGATAAGAGTCCTAGATCTTCTCATGAGGGCCAGAAGGGGGGGTGTTTGTGTCTCTCATGGCCTTGTGCTTAGGTGATAGCCCACCAAAGCTTTCACCCCTGTTCTTGATTTTTTTATTCAAAATTACCTCCGTATCAATTTCCATTTTATTCTTTTCTTTTCCACTAGAGACCTCCTCCTCATCATTCATATTCATCCCTTCCTCATTGTCGTTATATTCCTCTTCTAAAGAAATAACAGTTCTAGCCTATTTTTTGTAGGATTTTACTTTTTTAATAGAACTAGGGGAACTCTCTTTTTAGAGGAAGAACCCTACTTCTATTTTTTGGTGTCACAGTACTCCTGGTCCTCCAAATACAGACCCACACTATCTTCAGTGTCTGAGGGGACATTCAAAGCCAGAAACATCCACTCTATCCTCATTAAAAACAATTTATTTCCCCAATATTTGAGATTTAAAATATTCATAAATCAAGAGTAATAACCCCGCATGAAAGGCATGATTAGAAATATCATTATCCATATAGCCATTAATGTTTTTATTTATAGAAGCATATAAGTAGAAAGGGGTGGACAGCTTCATACCATGTCTAAAGTGGTTCAAAAGGATGAAATAGTAGGTCCTTATCCTTTCAAACCTGGTATCCAGCGTCACGTAAGAGATGAGAGCCCTTAGGACAAATCTCCATAAAATTTTAATCTCTTCAAGTTGGTAGTGAGTACTAACTTTGGTGATGGATTTATTCTCATCCTCATCCCTCACAAAATCATTGACTGCAGAATCTGAGATTTTTTAGTCCCTATAAAATTTTGTACCCCAAATGGGAATACCAGTGACATTTGAAATAACCTCCTCAGCGGTAGTAAAATTCCTCCCATCTATCACCACACAACCCTCATTCCATCTTTTCAAAAACATTTTGGTCACCTTCAACTTGCTACCATGTACCCTTTCCATTAAAGTTGAAATTCCCCCTTTTCGTAGGGAATTCCAAACCTTGGTCCATCTCCTCCATTTCCCACTATCATTCGAGGGCTCCCTTGTGTGTCTTTCACCTCCCATTTCACAAAAGTGGTTTAGAAAAGCTCTCTAGTATAGCAAGTTGCAATTGTTCAGATTCTTTCTCGCCAAGGTATTCCAGATATTTCTTCTATTATGCCTTAAAAGGTAGATTTTCACTTTGGGAATGGACACCCAAAAAGTGTGCGAATGGGACATGGAGTAATTTCCCTTCTTGCCAATCTATTACTTCCCATTTATGGGAAATAAAATCCAATAATCAACATTAACTTTTATTATTCATAATTATGATTCCCTCCTTTCCTGGAATTATGTCCCTTTCGACTAAATCCTTCACCTCACGAGGGAGATCTCCACCATGTAGCCATCTAATCATTGCGTCACTTTTAATAGCCAAGTTGGTAAACCGGGAAACTAATTGGTTGGCTTCCATGTACATGTGGGATATGTGTACATTTTCAAAGGAGTTTAAAAAGCATGCGTTTCTTCAATAATATTGGCTATAGTCCATGAAAGGGAATGGTGGGAGTTTAAAAAGTTTATGATATTTTTAGAATCTCCTTCAAGCCATATATTTTTCACACCAATTTCATAGGCTAGTTTAGTAACTCGGAGGGAAGCGTTAGCTTCAGCATAGTGGTTAGATTAAGTACCAAGAGGGAGGTTAAGATACTATGTGATAACAATTTTTCATTCAATTTTTAACAGTTAGTTTGATCCAAGTAAGATAAGTTTTTCATACCCTATTTTGAAGTTTCTTTTAACTATATTCTAGGTGTGAAATATTGTGTCTAACCATCATTTATTTTGATCATGGATTCTGTTACACTTTAATTTGTATATATGGGGTTCGAAGTTGGTTAAAGTGAATTTAATTTTTTCATGCTCAATCTAAAGATTATACTCTATTGTTTGCAATAGGGAAAAAATGCAATACATTACTTATTATAGTTACTTGTTAACGAAAATCATTTTGGTTACAAGTTAAGAATATTTTTATCACTTACGATGGTAGTTCTTGTTCACTTTTTAAATAGAGGTCATTATTGATTAGCATTTGTAAAAGGCATTTCAGTTTAAATCTATTAAATTTTTTATAGAGAATTTAGAGATGCTTTTGAGTTTGAAAAAACAAGTTGTTTCTGTTTAGTAATACAAGACATTACAAATTTATCATATTAATGGAATTCAATATTGACAAATAGATAGAGAATGATGTACTGAATGAAAATAATATATCTTTCATGAATATACTCTGATCATGTATAAAAAAATATTAAAAAAGATGTAAAGCTTTATGTTGAATCCATAGGATATAATATTGTGTATAAAATCACACTTATGCACAATGTTAGGAATAAGGTGTCTCAACCTTGGATAATTCCTATTCTTATTATTTGTTTTGTAAAAGTATTTTTTGCAAATAATGTAATTAATTGTGAGTGTACATGTCTAGTTGGCATGTTGATGTGTCACTCCACTTGATGTGTCGGCATCTTGTGTGTAAGGAGATCATGACTGAAACGGTCATGACGGATTCCTATGATGCATAAGAACTATTTAAGGAATGTGCTATAACAGGGGTAAGAGCATCTTATGACTTGGGCCTATTTGGGCGCCCAAGAAGAGGTGGTTGGTGTGTGTAAGAGAATATGCCAAAAATAGGTTGGTATGACAGATTCTGTTACACTTCTCTTGTGACCATTATTTTTAGCGGATTCTATGACAAGCTATCATAGTCTATTCTAGGGATGGATGCCTATTCTTGGGATTGCATGTAACAGCTATGTACATATGGCTTTGTGCATGGGTCTTGGTGGTTGTGCCTATTTTTGGGTCCAGAGGGGTCTATATATATGATGTTGCTCCTATGGGAGAGATATAACAAAAATTTAACTCTTGTTGGCTTTGTCTCTCATTTCCTGAAAGAACTTGCATTGCAAGTGTATTGTAATCTTTGTGTTGAAGATAATACATTGTGCAGGTTTTGGAGTGCTGGGGTTTTTTACTGAAAGGTTTCCCCAGGGTATATCATTGTGTCATTCTCTATTTTTTTGTATGCATGGTATGTGGTTGCAATATCTTTGTTAAAGTAGTTAACGAATTTGAAATTGTAAGGATTTATAAGAATTTGCACAATACTCTCCTATAGAGATTAGCGTAGGAAGCTGTTTCCGCACCTGAGTTTCCTGACAAGTGGTATCAGAGCTTGATCAACTTTTGATCCTAGTTGTTGGGTAGGATTTTTTGAGCTGATCTCAAGTTTGAGTGGGAGTTTTTTGCAGAGCATTCTGAATCTTATTTGTAGATTGAGATGGCAAGTTTATCATATGGAAGAATGGAGGTGGAGAAATTTAATGGCACTAATTTTGAGTTGTGGAAACTCAAGATGGAAGACATGTTGGAAGATCATGACCTATGGGAAGCGACTTCAAATGCTACAAGACCAGCAACTATAGCTCAAGAAGATTGGGATATCAAAGACCGTAAAGCTAAGGGTCTCATAAGACTATGTTTAACCGATGCAGTTCTTCTGAATGTTCTAGATGAGAAAACCGCAAATAGTTTGTGTGAAAGACTTGCGGCCATGTATCAAGCCAAATCTCTGGTGAACAAGTTGTTCCTAAGGAAGAAGTTGTACTCTCTATGAATGGAGGAAGGTGGATCCTTAACGGATCATTTAAATGCTTTTAATCTGCTGGCTACACAATTGACATCAGCTGGTGTCAAGTTAGAGGAGGAGGATCGTTGCTACACACTTTTGTGTTCTTTACCAGATTCATGGGACCATCTTGTGATGGCTCTCAGAAGCACTTTAGTCACCTCAAAATGGATGATGTGGTGTCTTCACTTCTATCAGAGGAGATGCGGAGAAAGGCTTCCGTTTCAAAAAAAGAAGCCCTTGTTGTTTGTGGGAGATCCACTGAAAGAGGGAAGAAAAATGACAATAAGTCTGACAATAAGGGTAGATCCAAATCCCATGGGAAGTCAAAGACTTCCAATAAGTCCAAGGCAAAATGTTGAAACTGTGATAAATCTGGGCACTTCTGTAAAGACTACAAAGAGCCGAAGAAGAAGAAGAAGAAAGGTTCAGATTCAGCTTCAGAAAGATCTCAAGAAGATGGTGATGCATTCATCGCAGCTTTGGTAGCCCATGCATCTGATGATGTGTGGTTGGTTGACTCAGGTGCATCTTTTCACATGACCTCACATCGAAACTGGTTCTCAAAATATGAAGAGTTTGATGGTGGAAAGGTGTACTTGGGTGATGATTCTCACCTAAAGATAGTTGGACGTGGAAGGGTCACTATCAAATTTTTTGATGGATGAGTAAAGGGAATCAACAAAGTTATGCACATTTTGGGTTTGGCACGAAACCTATTATCTGTAAGTATGCTGAATGATGTAGGTGTACAAGTTGTTTTTTCGAAAGAAGGATACAAGATGATGAGAGGATCGATAGTGCTTGCAAGGGGTACTAGGGGAGGTACCTTATTTCAGCTAGATGCATGTATTCCTCTATGTAATAGTTCTTCATCCTCACCATCTGAACAAGCAGTGAAGAAGTCTATGGCTATTGGTTCCGATGGTAGTGCAAACACTTTGGAAGGTAAGCTTCCTATAGAAAAGACAATGTTGTGGCATATGAGATTTGGCCACATTGGTCAAAAGGGTCTCAGAACCCTGAAAAATAAAAATCTCATTGAGGGGTTAAATGATTGCAATCTCGAGTTTGAATTCTACGAACACTGTGTCTATGGTAAACAAAAGCGTGTTCAGTTTTACTCTAGTTCTCACAAATCTTCTAATGTTTTGGATCTTATTCATTCTGATGTATTTGGTCCTGTAAAAGTTCCTTCAATCTCCAAGTCTATATTTTTTGTATCTTTCATAGATGATTATAGTAGAAGGACATGGATTTATTTCCTTAAAAGTAAGACACAAGTCTTTAGTCAGTTCAAGGAATTTGAAGCTCTTGTAGAGAATCAGACTAGTAAGAAGATTAAGTGTGTGAGAACTGACAATGGTGGTGAGTTTTGCTCAGCAGAGTTTGAACAGTTCTTTAAAGAATAAGGTATCGAGAGGCATAAGAAAACTCCTGATACCCCATAGCAAAATGGAGTTACAGAGAGAATGAACAGGACACTGATGGAGAAGGCTAGGAGTATGCTTAGTGGAGCTGGTTTAGAATAAAGGTTTTGGGCCGAAGCTATGGCCACTGCTTGCTATCTAGTTAATAGATCTCCTACATCAACCCTTGTTGGTAAGACACCCATGGAGGTGTGGTCTGGTAAGAAGCCTTCAATTAGATATCTTCATGTTTTTGGTTGTGAAGTTTATGCACATGTTCCAAAGGAGAAAAGATCTAAGTTGGAAAACAAAGCTGTTAAATGTATTTTCATCGGATACAGTGCTGGTGTGAAAGGATACAAGCTTTGGGATCCCGTGACTAGTAAGGTGTTGTATAGTAGAAATGTTATTTTCAGAGAGCTAACATCTTCTCCTATTTTGCTACAACCAGATGAAAAAGAAAAGGAAAAATATGTTGTTCAGTTGCCTCCTACCCCTGAGAAGACTAAATAGAGAGACCATGTTGGGCCTAATGATGAGGAGAGCTCTAGCAGCTCTGATAGTTTAGAAGAAGAGGAAGAACAACCTTAACCGTAGCCCTTGAGAAGATCCATGAGAGAAAGAAAGCAACCAAAAAGGTTTGGTTATTCTATGTTAGATTCGAGTTGTGTCTTTGCTTTGATTAATAACACTAATGAGCCTAGATCTGTGAAAGAGGCTTTGGGCATGGAAGATGCAGGTTCTTGGATTGAGGCTATGGATGATGAGATGGCTTCATTGGAGAAAAACAAAACTTGGGACCTTGTACCTTTTCCTAAAGGGAGAAAATCTGTTGGCTGTAAATGAGTGTTCAAGAAGAAATTCTGTGCAGATGGCAGTGTTGAAAGGTATAAAGCTAGATTGGTTGCAAAGGGGTATTCACAGGTAGAGGGAATAGATTATGGTGAAATATTCTCTCCTGTTGCAAAGTTGACATCCATTAGATTTCTGTTATCTCTTGCTGCATCATATGATTTAGAGATAGAACAGATGGATGTGAAGACAACTTTCCTTCATGGTGATTTGGAGGAAGAGATTTATATGTCACAGCCTGAGCACTACATTGTTAAAGTTGTCAGCACAGTTTGAGATGAAAGATCTTGGGGTAGCTAGGTACATCTTGGGTATGGAAATCAGTAGAGACAGGTCTAACAGAAAACTTTGGTTGAGTCAGAGTAAGTATGTGAAGTCTATGTTGGACAGGTTCAGCATGGCAGATTGTAGACCACTATGTGTTCCTATTTCTGTGGGAACAAAGTTATCTGTAGATGATTATCCAAAATCTCCTAGTGAAGTGGAGGACATGAGTAGAGTACCTTATGCTAGTGCAGTTGGAAGTCTTATGTATGCTATGGTCTCTACTAGACCAGACATTGCCCAAGTAGTGGGAGTCTTGAGTTAGTTTATGGCTAATCCTAGATGGGTACATTGGGATGCAGTTAAGCGAGTATTCAGATATTTGAGGGGTACATTAGATTACTCCATATGTTATCATGGTAACTCTTCTAGATCTCCGCATTCAGTTTGTATTCATGGGTTTGTGGATTCAGATTGGGCAGGTGATATTGACAGCAGGAGATCCACCAGTGCTTATGTACTCACTATGTTTGGTGGTGCCATCAATTGGATGAGTAAGCGACAACCTGTGGTTGCTTTGTCCACTACAGAAGCTGCGTACATGGCTGCTACTCATGCTTGTAAAGAAGCCATTTGGCTTAGAAGATTGTGTTCTAATGTTGGTGTTGATGTAGAATAGATTACTATTTGGTGTGACAGTTAGAGCGCTATTTTCCTTGCAAAGAATCCAACTTTCCATGCCAGAACGAAGCACATTGATGTGCAGTTTCACTTTGTGAGAGATATGGTGGAAGATGGAAAGGTAAACTTGGAGATGGTAGATACTGTGAAGAACGTTGCAGATGTATTAACGAAACCAGTGGGCACTGAGAAGTTCAGATGGTGTTCGGAGTCTATGGGCCTTTTTGCCTATAGCGGTTAAAGTTCCTGTTATGTTCATGTTGCTCTTACAAGGTGTTCGACAAGTGGGAGAATGTTAGGAATAAGGTGTCTCAACCTTGGATAATTCCTATTCTTATTATTTATTTTGTAAATGTATTTTTTGCAAATAATGTAATTAAGTGTGAGTGTACATGTCTAGTTGGCATGTTGATGTGTCACTCCACTTGATGTGTCGACATCTTGTGCGTAAGGAGATCATGACTAAAATGGTCATGATGAATTCCTATGACGTGTAAGAACTATTTAAGGAATGTGCTATGATAGGTGTAAGAGCATCTTATGACTTGGGCCTATTTGGGCGCCCAAGAAGAAGTGGTTGGTGTGTGTAAGAGAATATGCCAAAAATAGGTTGGTATGACAGATTCTCTTACACTTCTCTTGTGACCGTTATTTTTGGCAGATTCTATGACAACCTGTCATAGTCTATTCTAGGGATGGTTGCATATTCTTGGGATTGCATGTAACAACTATGTACATGTGGCTTTGAGCATGGGTCTTGGTGGTTGTGCCTATTTTTGGGTCCAGAGGGGTCTATATATATGATGCTGCTCCTATGGGAGAGATATAACAGAAATTTAAGTCTTGTTGGCTTTGTCTCTCATTTCTTGAAAGAACTTGCATTGCAAGTGTATTGTAATCTTTGTGTTGAAGATAATACATTGTGCAGATTTTGGAGTGCTGGGGTTTTTTACCGAAAGGTTTCCCCAGGGTATATCATTGTGTCATTCTCTATTTTTTTGTATGCATGGTATGTGGTTGCAATATCTTTGTTAAAGTAGTTAACGAATCTGAAATTGTAAGGATTTATAAAAATTTGCACAATACTCTCCTATAGAGATTAGCGTAGGAAGCTGTTTCTGCACCTGAGTTTCCTTACACACAATAGTATATTGCATGAGATGATCTTGTACTTATGATTCTAAGTCTCAAGTGATACAAGACCAGAATATGTTAAGGAATTAAATAGAGATTACACTATGTGATTGAAATAAAGAATTTATAAAAAGTATTAAAAATATAGTGAGACATTAAAAATTCTATTAGGGAGATACCATTTTTAGTGATATAGAATTGTCATTGAGACATCATCCTATGAGGCATTGTAAATATAAAAATTATTAGATAAAGCCAATGATGCATTTCAAGTGGTTTTATTCCCTAGGGGGTTTCTGCTGAAGACATTATATATGTTATGAGTTATTATTATTACTAATGACTTCAATCCTTATGTTCATATGCCTATCATGTGCTATTTAGTCTTTAAATATTGTCTCAAGTTCATTTGATCTACATGAGAACATATTCATTATGTATCAGTTTCTTTAAATAGTACACTTAGTTCATCTTCATCATAGTTGATCATGTTAAAGATAGAGTTAACCAAAGTACTTGATGTCCTCATATTTTTTATGTTCTATGTTTTTGAAATACTATTTTTTATATCACTTGAATTTGACATACCACTAATTCCCCCTCCCCCTGCCACCAAGAGGTATTGTAGTCTAATAATTTGTATCCAAGCCAAAACCTTGAATGAAGGTTTAGGAATTTCCTAGTATTGGAGTGTTAGTGCTGGAAAAAACCAAAAGAAATGGAGAAAGGAAATATTTTAAGAAAAAGGTTGTAGAACAAGCTCTAGTCAAGTCAAGTAGTGAAATGTTTCATAATTCACTCTCGAATACTTATATAAATCATGATGAATAATATTTCTTTGTAGGTAAAGATGAGTGTGAATAGGAATGTGATGTTGATATTGAAGTTAAATTGTTGAGTGCTCTAGATACAATCAAGAAACTCAAAAAAGATAATCAATTACTAAAACATCTTCAACAAGAAAGAGTTATCAAGGATAAGGTACTTCCAAATCTTACAAAAGTCCCTTTAGATTTTGAAGAGTCAAAACAACTTATCATTAGTCTAAAGAAGGAAGTAGAAGAAGCCAACATAGAAGTTGAATGTACTAAATTTTATCTTGAATTCAAAACTAGTAAATGTCAAAAACTAGAAGAAGAAATATTCTCTAAAATGGAAGATCTCGAGGATGTTAGGAAATAGTTGGAAAACAACCAAAAGTTTAATGAAAGTAAAAAAATGTGAAATGAGATGCAAGGTAAGTAGAAAAAATATAAGAATCCTATTGTGTTATGATATGAGATAAGAAAAACCTTTTCAAATAGAAAAGAGTCATAAAATGAATTTTTTTTGTTTATTGTAACGCCCTGCTAGGGAACCTGGGAGGACACCATAGTAAACTAGCATTAAGGTAGACACATTTTTTTTGTAATAATACCAATGTTACATTTGGAACCACATGATACAAGGATCAAAACCAAAATACATTTCATTAAATGAAATCATGAATGATGAACATTAATCAGATAACAAGGTCTTATTAGGTTCCCCAATCTTGTTACTAGTAACACATAACATACATGACTAATTCTATATGATAACATATGACAATGAAGAGATTAAAATATGAATTATCCCATTAATTATTAAAATCAAATAATATATATTCACATGATCATGATCAAGGTCTACATTTGTATCCACATTTTTATTTCATCACAAGTAATCATAGATACATCTTTACATTACAAATTACAAGTAAGCACTAAAATGCATTTACATATTCATTCCAAAATGATCTCCTCAAGGATATTACAACATTGTAGAAATGCATAGATATGATGATATAGACAATGTCACATCCTTACATCAACATGAGGCTCCATAATAAGATACAAAAAATCATAGAAATAATTTGGCTGCATAAATGAGAAGCTGGATGAGAAGCATAGTGAAGTAGTATGATCATTTCTTGAAACAGCTCTAGAAAAATAATCGATGGGTAAAATATTTTCCACGTAACCATGTGGGAACCTGAGGCCCACTCCCCTGAGATAGGAGATAACACAAGGCCCCACACTATACAAACATAAAAAACAAGGAAACAATAAGAAACTAACCCAAGGGATGGAAGATAGATGGGGCCAAAGGCTCTCCCAAGTACCAGACCACCTTGCAAAATCACATCACAAAAGAAATAACATAGAAATAAAGAGAAAGGAAGCAGATCAAATACATTTATTCATCAAACTTCATACATTTTGAGCTATGAGGCATTCCTATTTATGACCAATACAATAGAATTCAATTACAGAGGTATCAAAACTCTCATGCACGCAAGATGTAGAATCTGCAACCTTGTAACCTTTGTTACGCCAACAAATCTCCCTCTAAACCTAGAAAAAATTATTACATTTATACTTGAGGCTATCAAACAAGTCAGTCCAAATAATTATTTAGATCCAGCATTGGAGAAAGAAATGACCCAGATTTAGGTCCACACATTTCCCAATGAATGATCCTAACATTAATATCATGACCAAAATTAAATGCACATGTCAACCTCAACAAAAGATCAAAATTAAACACATTGGTTAACAAGGCCACCAAGAAAAACCAAGAAACATCAAACCAACTTGATGAAAGAACACAACAAAGCCACTAAGTGAAAGGCACCAAGTGGAAATAGGTAACCAAGCTTGCCGGTGAACAAACAAGATACTACACTGAGAACTCCAAATAAGTTACTGAGTACATCTAACATGCTACTGAGATATAGGATTTCCAAAGACCCAAGATGCTCCTATATCAGAAAAATCCAATCCAAGGAGTAACATATGAATCCACAAGGGTATACAAAAAGATAACATAAGATGATCACACAGTAACATCCTATACCAAAGATGAATCTAAAGAAAACAAAAGGGAGTCCTAGGACACATACTAAAGGGTTTCATCACATAACTCCATGCTAGAGTCACCTTGGTAGTAGTAACAAAGGAATCCACAAGGCTATACAATAAGATAACATTAGATAATCACACATTAACATCCTATACCAGAGGTGAATCTAAAGAATACACAAGGGAGTCCTAGGACACATACTGAAGGGTGTCATCAAATAGCTACATGCTAGAGTCACCTAGATAGTCTCTCTAGACCCAATGCCTAGGTGTAGCTCATGTGGAACTAACCACCAGATATGCGTCCCATGGATGACCAAGCCTTCTCTAAACCATCGTCATATATGCATGCAATCTCTAGGACATGGGTGAGGAAATTATCTTTTAATTTAATATGAATTCCCAACCTAGTTTTTCTACTAAGTTTGCACTTGATTAAAAATCCACAATGGTTTACCTTGGACTGACCACTTTGGGCCTCATCCCCCATTGCAAGCCACCCTCCATGATATTCTCCTAGAAAACCCTCCTATGCTCCAAAATAAAATTAAAAGAAGGAACAAAGTAAATAATCTAAAATGGAACCCCATTAAATCCTCATAATCAAAGAGGCCAAATAAGAAGAGTTTGGAGCATAAGATTAAAATCACCAATAGGATCCATAATGCCAATATAAAAAAGAGGACATTATATAAATATAATAATGATAATCACATAGGAACTCTCTAGGTTCTGAAATATAGCCATAAGTCTAGATAGAACATAGCTCATGCATAAGTCCTCTTTTGCATCCATCTAATAAATCAGATACATACGACCCCTTTGATCCTTCAAATGTATTATTAGACTTTGAAAGCACCAATACATCATAATACAAATAAACCAAGATCACCACATAATGTATAGAAGATTAGATAACCCCATTCTTCAACAATCCCACATTCAACCTATTGTAATAATTAGATAATGAGAAACATTACTAGGACGCACATCAGACCTGAATTATGCAATTAGGCCCAAAACATAGTAAAATAAAAAATAAAAAATTAGTGAACATGAGAACATTTCAATAAATAAGTATTCAACCCCAAGCCTCTAGTATTTTCATGAGTTTCCAATCACCCAAACATGAGAAAAATAATCTCCACGAACCAACAATAACATAGCTAAGCTTTACAAGGACCAAATAATCATCAAGCAGTAAAGTTGGATGAAATTCCATATGAAAATAAATGGCCATAATCTAACCACATAAACATAACATGACTTTGATAAAACAACATATCAAACACTGACCATAAAACTTCAACATGACATCTTGCAAGTCCAAGAAATTTAACATGACAACCCTCAAGCCTCAAGTACGCACATTAAAACACCAAAATCTTGAAATCACAAACACCTCAAAATGAAAAAATATCTTAGTAAGAAAACCCAAGGACCTGAAAATGGAGAAACATGTAGACACACATTTTTCCTAAAACACCCATATCATCACATTAAGGTAGAAACCACATCTATAACCAACGAAATAAATACTACACACTTCCTAGTATGATCATATCATGGGTCTTATTAACTAACCCACATCTCCCACGTAAAATCAGAGGCTAGCATATTTTACATAACATCTTATTTAACTTAAAATTTCATCCTCGACCATTCAAATTAACTATATTTAAACTATAATTTAATCATATTTTAAAATTTACATTTTAAACTATATTTTAACTACTTTAACTCCAAATCATGGATAAGAGAAATTAGAATAATACCACCCAATGCACACCATAAGAACACCAATGCAGTAGAAGACATATAGAAGAATAAAAAAATGATAATTTATGCCATTAGCATATTGTGTGCTATAAGGGTGAAGGACATCGCATTTCTCAATAGACTAACTTCAAATAAATTTTAAACTAAGGACAATAATCTACGAAGATTTGCAAAGTATTCTAAGAAATTATTTGGTGCAAGAGCACCCCCTCAAATCTTCACAACATCTATACTTCTATTGTCTTCGAAGGATTCACCGAATGGGTCTTCATGCCTAAGGGTCTTTAAATAATTTTCAAACTTTTATTAGTAAGACAACTTGTAAGACCTAGTCACCCTCAGTGTGGTTATAAACCATGGGTTTTTTACTATGGTCCAAAGGCACATTTAGGTATTTATATTTTCCTAAGTGTCTTTTAGGTTATTTTAATAATTTAATAATGTTTGGGATCCTCAGGATCCAAGGCTTAGGCCTATAGGATCATTAGGAGAAAGAATGCAACATTTTGCAAAAAGTTGTGCAAAATGCAAGAAATGTTGATCGACAACTTCTTTGAAAAAAAAAGAATTAGGGACGTGGTCATTAAAGAGGAGAGCTCTTCAAGAAAAAAATTAAGGGTAAGGAGGTTGTTATGGACATGGATACCTCTACAGAAAGTGTGGAGTGTTATGAGGAAATGGCTGACTCTACTGAGGAAGATAGTTACTCTTTGTCCTTGGTCTCGAAAACTTCTTCGAAGGAGAATGACAACACTGAAGAAGAGGTTACAGGTACTATGGAAATGGGTAAAACCTCTGGTATTAAGAGTAACAATGAAGAAGATAAGAATGAGGAGGATGTGGGTGGTCAGAAGGTGCCCATTTTGGTGGACTATGATAGCTCTGAAGATCACGATGTGCCATATCACCTAAACTGGAAGTGGTCATGGAAGTTGGACAAGATACCCAAAAGGAAGCTATGGAGGTAGAGAATATGTCCCCTGTTGCAGAAATGGCCTTGCTTGATGTGGAGAAAGAGAATGCTCCTAGAATTTCTTGGAACATTCCTTTCATCAAAACAGTGGACATGCAGGAACAGAATGTTCAATTGCTAAGGGAAGACATGGATGATAAAATCGACCCCCCCTTTGAGGTCCTTCAAACTACCAAGGTTGCTTCCATGTATTCTTTCCACTTAATGAAATGGGCTTTTCAGGAGATCAAGAACTTAAACCTAAAGCATCGCTCCATTTTTGCTAAAGTGGATTCTCTGAAGGAAAAGTTGGATTTTGGTTCGAAGACTACGGTGGAGAATATGAACAAACATGGGGATAAAAAAGTGTAGGAAATGCAAGCTAGAATGGATACTATGGAGAACGCAATGAAAAAACATATGCATGACAACAACAAATTTATGGGTTTGGCCATGGATTGTTTTATGACCATTAAAGCTGAATAGGATGCTATCTCTCCCTGTAAAAAACTTAATGAGATCACTAAGGACTTGGAAGAGGAAGGCTCGGGAAAATGCACAAGATCAGCGAAAAGGAGGAATATTCAAGAAAGAATCTAGGAGCTCTCTAATTTCAACGCAGCAATAAAGAAGATATCTGAGGCGAAGCAGGAAGCTGATGAGACTCACAAGGAGTTTATCTAGTGCCATGGGTTTCTGGTTCTGGTAGTTTGTTGTTTTTTTACTAGTTTTTGGTTTTTATTGGTTGTTCTGTTGGATTTGGTTTTAGCAGACTGGTCCCCAGTCCTGTCTCTTTTTAGTGTCCTTTAACAATAAACTTTTATTCTAGCTTGTACAGGGTTTTGGGTCCCCTTTAAAACTTATTTTTTCCTACAATCAAAAACTTCTTTGAAAAGTTGATGTACCAACTTGTAGAAACTGCCCAATGGTCACAAGAAATTAAAAAATGGTTGGATTCATTGGGAAAAGTCTTCAAATAGCCCTTTCAGGCATGTGGAAGACAAGATCTTTGGATTTAGAGAGAAGACTTATGTAATTTTGCATTCAATCAATAAAAATCCCTTATTTTTCTCTACATTCTAGACTATAACAGAACATGTACGGATTGGTACGGAAGGATGAAGAAGAATATTGATCGATTCGCCATCTGACATGAGTTAGGACTCCAATGCATTTTGATAGAGTTAGTTTGGAGATTGGATTCAAGAGATAGAAGAGTTTGTTTACCAGGTTTTTTTCTAGAAACCCTCGTGAACCAAGATTTTTGATGCAGGAGCATCTTGGGTCTTGAGCATCTTGCATGACCAAAAAAGGTTTATGTTTCCTGTACCTATCTGTTGTTTATTTTAGTGCTGATGTTTCCATTGGTTTCATGACTTGTGAAGTTAATGTTATGCCTTGGATCTATTCTTGGACCTTCTCCTAATAGCGCATGTCCTAATTCATTCAGACTTGGAAGTTATCGCCATTTCCCTCAGGTATCAATTTACCACTAGTTTCACATGAAATGTGTGGTATTTTTCCTTGCGCAATTCCGTGTGGGGAAATTAGATCTTTCATCATTGAGGATATGCTCTTAGATCATGTGTGGACCTAAATGTAAAGGTGCATTATGTTTTGTTGTTTCTAACTTTAGTTTTGGTTTCTCCTCCTAAGTGGACCTATAATGTAGTTAAATGCTTGTATGGACGGCTTGTGGCTTTACGAGCTATATATTGGAAGCTTGTAATGTTATAGAGGATAGCTTAGTTAGATAGAAGTGAGACAGCAGAAGAACAAGAAGAAGTATGCGAATTATGATTCTAATTTCATAAATTCATTGTATAAGGCCGAAACCCGAAAGGCCTCACAACTGGGCATGTTACTGTTAATATAATATTTGTTCCAGTGTTGCTGCTAGTTTCTTGTCTCATATCCATAGTGCTTTACTTCTTTCTTTCATGTTTTCATATTTCTTCCATGTGTGACTCTTCGTAGGGCTTGTTGTGGGTATAAGTAGAGTCAATTAACCCTGATTTGGCTTTACCTTCCCTGCCCTTTCTTCAAGTGGTATCAAAGCTAGATTCTTTCTTGTGGATTGGGTTGTAGAGAACCTTAAAGATTGGTTGTAAGGTGATGGATCTGAGATCTGACCTATAACTTGTAGAAGGTTACGGTCTTGTTGGAACCTGATTGTCAAGATGGTTCATGGTAAAGGAAATCATAGTGCTATCATGGATATGTTGAGGCAGATTGAAACTAAGCTTGAAGCTGTAGAGACATCCTAGAGAAGAGGCACACATCTTTAAGATGTTAATGATGAGGAAGAAGTAGCACCTAACCCTGAACCTAAAGTTGAGGAAAGACTTTTGAGATTTTTGTCTAAGGCTAACTCTAGACTTGGTGTTGAAGTTTCTTGCTATGATGGAAGACTTGAGACCGATGCACTTTTGGACTGGATCTCTCAGATGGATAAGTATTTTGAGTATGAAGGTACTCTGATAATAAGAAAGTGAAGATTGCAGTCACAAAGTTGAAAGGTCATGCATCTCTTTGGTGGGATCATTTGCAAACTGAGAGACAAAAGAGAGGAAAATAAAATAGCAAGACATGGATGAAAATGTAGAATTTGAGACAAAGGGAATTGAGTGTGAAAGAATATACTAAGGAATTTTATAAATTGGATATCAGATCTATACATGTGGATGATGAAGCTGAAAAGGTGGCTAGATATCTGAATGGCCTAAGGACATCTACTCAAGATGAGATCAGTTATGTGAAGAATGATAGTAAGGAAGAAGCATACCAATTTTCTTTGAAGGCTCAGGAAAGATTGACAAAAAGACATGATCAAAGACAAAGAGGAAGAGATGGTAGATTTCAAAGAAGTGGAGGTAGATCTTATGGAGAAAGCAACAAATCTGACAATGCAGTACAAGATAAAGGATGGAAAGATGACCCTGGTAGTAAAAGAGGTAACTACTCTAGAGGTAGCTATACTGGTTACTCTAGGAATAAAAATAATAGAAAGAGAGAAGAAAAGTCTTGGTTAAAAGGTACTTGTTATAAATGTGATGAAGAAGGACATAGAGCTTTTGAATGTACTAAATTTGGAAATAAGATTGGAGGTAATAGCAGAAGTAACTTGGCTTGTGAAGAAGTTGATGAATTAGCTAATGAACCTGAACATGGTGAGAACTTGATGCTGAGAAGGATCTTGTGTAATAAAGAAGCTGATGAAGAACCTATCTTGAGGAAAAGCCTGTTCACAACCAAATGTAAGATCGCTGACAAATGTTGCAAAGTAATCATTGATGGTGGAAGTTCTGATAATCTGGCATCTAAAGAGTTGGTTAGAAAATTGCAGTTGCAGAGATTGAAGCATCTGAAACCTTATCACATTGCTTGGATCTAGAAGGAGCATAAACTACTTGTAAATGAACAATGCCTTGTTAAGCTCAAAATTAGGAATTATCATGATGAAGTCTTGTGTGATATTATGTCTATGGAATGTTTTCATATTCTTTTTGGTAGACCTTGGAAGTCTAATAGGAAAGCTTTGCATGATGGTAGATTGAATCAATATACTTTTTGGATGGATGGAAAGAAACAAGTATTGTTGCCTTTGATAGAGAAGTTTGATGAAATTCACTGTACCATAGTCAAAGTATGTTTGGTTAATGGTAAAATATTTGCAAGGGACATGAAGGAACAACATATTTTCTTTGCTTTAATACCAAGGAAAACTAGAAAACAAGATGAATTAGAACATGCACCTGAGATTGAATCTTTACTGACTGAATTTAGTGATATCATTTTTGATAATGTACCTGATGGTTTACCACCTATGAGAAGTATAAGTCATTGTATGGATTTGATAAAGGGAGCTAGTTTTCCTAATAAAGCACCACATAGGTTGACACCAGATGAAAAGACTAAATTGAATAGATGATTGCATGAATTACTTGAAAGAGGATTGATTAGAGAAAGTTTGAGTCCTTGTGCAATACCTGTTATGTTAGCACCTAAGAATAATGGAGAATGGAGAATGTGTACTGATTCTAGTGCCATAAATAAGATCACAGTGAAGTATAGATTTTCCTTGCCTAGGATGGATGACATAATGGATAGTTTGAGTGGAGAAAATTATTTGACAAAGATTGATTTAAAAAGTGGATATCATCAGAATAGGATCAGAGAAGGGGATGAATGGAAAACTGCTTTTAAGACTAATGAAGGTTTTTATGAATGGTTAGTTATGCCTTTTGGTTTGACTAATGAACCTAGCACTTTCATGAGGCTGATGAATGAAGTTCTGAAAAAATTCTTGGGAAAGTTTGTAATTGTATATCTTGATGACATTTTGATATTCAATAAGACTAAGGAAGAACACCTTGAGCATATCAGACAAGTATTACAGAGATTGAAGGAAGAAAAGTTGTTAATTAACTTGAAGAAATGTTCATTTATGAAAGAAGAGATTATGTATCTTGGTTTTGTGATTTCAACTGATGGCTTGAGGATGGACCCTAAGAAAGTAACAACTATTCTTGATTGGCCTACACTAGAGAAAGTTGAAATACTTGGTTTTGATGATTTGAAATATTTGTATGAGACTAACATTGATTTTGCAGAATGTTGGAAGGCTTGTAAGGAGAAAATAGGGAATGACAAGTGGACTGTGTTTACAACTGAATGTGGACCTTTAATTCAGTCATAGACTTCAACATGGTCATTTCTCATTTAGCCAATTACAAAAATCAATATGAATTACTCATTTTGCACACATATATGAATCGACCTATTGCCTCCTATTTAGGTGGGATTTTGAGTAACTCTCAGAATTGAGATTCCAACAACCATAGACCAAGCTCTAAAATGGAGGTTTTAATCATAAGAAAATGATTGTAATTGAAATTGAGAAAGCTAGAATGAGGATGCAATAGTAATCTAATAAACTTTTAATAAAATGAGAATTAAGCTAAGAACATGATAAGAAAACTAGATTTAAGTATGAGAATACATCATTATACTAATAAAATGAAATTACTCTAATTATGAAATTTAGAAATAGCTTAAAATGTAAAAGTGAGACAATAATTTGACATAATTTTGATGCTCAAAAATTGCCTCCCCAAATGAGGAATGAGAGGGTTCTATTATAGAAGAGTCGAGGGGGAGATTGAAGAGTTTCTTGCAAAGAAACAGTCAACCCTTCATCTCCTTGGTGGGAGGTGAAATAAATTGGAGGGATTATTTAATAAAATAAATGAAATAAAGCCACATGGGTGGCCTTTCCAATTACTTGAATAATTAAAGTCAAATGAGGATATTTCATTTAAAAAACTAAATAATTATTTAATTCCTTTTGATGTGTATTAGCTAAAAGGGGTGGAATTAATTTAATAAAAGTGTTAGGACTTTTGTAATTAAATTAATTAATCATAGGGTTTATTTAGCTAATAAATGTTGATATTTAGGAATTAAATATGATGTATGATTACTGCAAATTTAGGGTTTTCTACATTTGACACTAGGTCAAGTAAATTCAATTAGGGGACATAATTGCCTAGGACAATAGGTCTTTGATGATGTAGAAATTCAAAGAAATGAGACTAAATGCACCAAAATTGGTTAGGGTTGCGAAATGCCAATTTTGGGGTATTACATTTTTCCCCTCTTTGAATTTATGTGTGAGTAGCACATTGATTCTAAGAAAAGTCTGATGTGACAATTGATGAAGTTTTCAAGATAATCTCCAGAATGAAGCTTAATCGTCAGAAGTCAAGGTTAGATCGCCAAGACACTGATTAGATCAAGTTGTAGAACCATCTCCAGAATGAAGCTTAATCCCCAAAAGTCAAGGTTAGAATGCGAAGACACCGATTAGATCAAGTTGTAGAGCCATCTTCAGAACGAAGCTTGATTCTCCAAAGCCTAAGTTAGATTGTGAAGACATCGGTTGGATTACCACTTTTAGTAAGACTATCCTCAGAACGAGGCTCAATCTTTAGGGGTCAGGGTTAGATTTCCCCAATACTCGTCGATTAAATGATAACTTATGTAGATTTAAGGACAATCTCTAGAATGAAGCTTAGTCCCCTGAGACTAGGGTTAGCTTGTCCAAATAACTGTCAAAAGAGATTTTGAGAGCCATCTCTAGAACGAAGCTTAACTTTCACAAATTAGGCTTAGATATCTCAAATACCTAATGAGATTTTGAGCACCATCTCCAGAATGAAGCTTGATCCTCAAGGATCCGAGTTAGATTTCTCATATAGCTAAAAAATAAATGACAAGATGACCAGATGCGAGGCCCAAAGATGCCCCTAGTGATGAGATGCCCTGAACGATGAGGACTTTTGATTTAGATCAGATTGGTTTAAGATTGATTTTATAAGATTTAATGATGCAATCATCCTGCCCCCTCGGGAGCAAAATCGAAAGATGACACATTAGGATGATGATTGACAGCAAAAGGTTGCAGAGAGAGATAAAAAGTAGAGATCTAGAGGAACTCAGAATAGATTACAGAAGAATCGAGAAGATGCAGAAGCAATCCAGAGTGATTTGGGGGTCCTCCTGACCAAGCTTGACTATGGTTGACTAGAAATGACTAGATTTGACTTTTGGTGAAAAAGATGGAGTCGATAAAATGATGATGAGATGAGATTTCAGCAAGAAAAACAACATCAAAAGGTCGAATCCACAAGCATCTAATCATGTTGATCCTAAAAATTTAAAATGCAATTTGGAGCTATCTATGAGTGTTAGATTTTGATTTTGATCCCGAAAATGGATTTAGAGTGGTCAATTTAGCCAAGGGTAAAGTTTTCATGCAAAATGGAGCACTTTGGAAAATTAGGTCAAAAGCTATATAAGGCCCAGAGGGGTCATTTTCAATTTATTATTCACTTTTGTCCTTAGTGATTTTGAGAGCTTTGAGAGAGATGGAGAACGTGCCAGTGTAATCGCACAAATTTGAGCACTCCCGATGACACAACCGGCTGACGGACTATGGCGCACCTCTAAGTAGTCAACAACTTAGCTTGCATTTCAAATTTTTAATGCTTTTTTAGGAGATTTAGGCTAGATTTAGGGCATTTAGGAATTTTTTTGTCAAAGTTTGCGCAAGCAAATAGTTTGCTCACAGGGACATAGAGCATGTCTCACGTGAGGTTTTACCCAAAGAGGGCTTCCTCGCACGGGATCCCTCTGCGAGCTCATGCGAGGTGGCTGTTGACGCCATGCGAGAAAGCCTCCTCAGGGGGGATCTCTCACGCAAACTGAGATAAGGTCTCATGTGATAGCCAAATCTCACGTGGGGATCCTATTTCCTCGTGTGGGAAAATGGTGTAGATAATGATAAGTTAAGTGTTGGTTCCTGGATAGGATTTTACAATCCATGAGACACCAATATGCCTATGACTGATGTTAAGGATTGGTTAATTTCAAATATGAGAAATCTCTAGGCAACTGGAGCAACTATAGGAACAAGACTGCCCTCTTCACTTCTGTCTTTGCAAAACCAAGGCGGGTACACCTGATCCAATAGTTTTAACTCTATTTCTTATCTAATACTGGATCTTACAATAGATAACAATGAGAAAGTACTAAGTAACAACCTATTACTCATTGACTCTCCATCACTAGATAGAACAACATATAAAGTAAATGAAAGTAAATAATTGGTAATGATTTAATAATTTCTTGCAGAATGTAAACAACCATGCCAAACTTGCATCAGTAGAGGAGATACTAATTTCTGATCAATGTCTTATCCATTGGGCAATATATCTGAGATAGATACAGAATACAAGAACACAGATTCCAAGCCATAAACACAACAAACCAGATTCATACACTGCTTACAAACATCCTTCCTGATTGAACCTAATGAATCTATGCTTCACTCAGAGACTTTTAACTTGATCCTAGCTCAAGGCTGAAAGATAAAACATATACACAAGTAAACCCTGTGCAAAGAGTCAGAAACCCAAAACCTAAGAAACACAATTGAAGGAGAGATCTAAAAACTAAAAGACTACATTAAGTATGAGGACTCAAGTTCCTGTATTACAAACCATTTCAGAATACAACACCTAGACAATATGCAAAAGATATAGAAGGTTTTTCTACTGTATTGACACAACTTAACAAAACATATTACAATCTAGACTGAGGATACACACTTAGCTTTTCAGCTTCCTATGTCAAGAATTTCCAGCCAGACCTTCTAAATGATTATAAACTTCATTTTATAGAGACAAGGATACAATGAGAAAAATATCATTTAGGTCAAAAGCCCTAAACCTAGCCAACAATCCCAAAATCTGGAGGAGAAAGAAATCTGATCCCTTTGTACCTCTGCAAGACATTCCCGAGAATAATCAGCTACTTCTTCTTGAAAAGATCAAATCAATAGTTAATGCACTTGGGAGAAGCAACAAATCTAATCTCATCCATGAATCAAAGAAAAATATCTCCAAAGCAACCAAGTTTCAAAAAATTTGATCTTCCCCCTTTCGCGGATTTGCAAATCAGTCACATCTGAAATGAAAACTCTTTACCAAACTCTGATCTCAAAAATACTAGTCATTACTGCTTCCACCAATTTGGTCAAAACTGAAAAAGACCATCGTCATTGTATTTCTCGTTCTGAGCCAATTCTGAAAACATATAATATGTCCATATTCTGATAAAAAATGAGCCTTGGACATGATTTTTCATGAACAGACAACATCATTTTTAATATTATGCAGACCTCAAATTTCAAGGTGGGCCCCATGTGCCACATGGCACCATTCAATTGGCTCTTTGAATGACCTCATTACTTGGTTGGACCTCTGCATCATCACCTATGACACGTGTCGCTCTGTGATT
Source organism: Chamaecyparis obtusa (assembly GCA_027943335.1). Taxonomy (NCBI): domain Eukaryota; kingdom Viridiplantae; phylum Streptophyta; class Pinopsida; order Cupressales; family Cupressaceae; genus Chamaecyparis; species Chamaecyparis obtusa. The sequence goes on from BSBK01000849.1 coordinate 750,529, forward strand.
GGCTCACGGATCCACTGGGTGTTTTGCTTGTACTAATCTACCACGTCACCAGATTGACAGGTGTCGCCATCTTGTTAATTTGCTATGTTATCTTCCTTACAACTCCATCTTAGCACTTTAGTAACATCCATTGGATGTTGGGCATGCATCCCAATGCATTGGATCTGCAGTTCAACATTTCATCAAAATTTATTTACCTGCGATGTGGGGCCCACTTGCTAAGTCATTGTCCACCTAAGCACCTCGGTCCTCATGCACACATGAGCAGCCCTCCAACTGGGCATCTACTTGAGACATCATTGACTTGTGTGTTCTGGTATTTGAATATTATGTTTCTCATTCACACGGCAAATGTGGGATTAATCTTTTGTTTGAATATAATATTTCTTGTCAAAAATTTACTTGGCATCCGTGCCCAGCTAGGCCCACCAAATCCGGCTGGCCCACACATAGCCTTCCTTCCTCTCTAGCTTCTTTACAATGCATTAGAGTGTTGTTTCTTTTAAACATTTTAAAAAGTCCCAGTTGCATACACGTGGGATAAATCTCAATATATAGTCTTTCATTTTGAAAACTCCTTCATGCCTGTGCGTTTAGAGGTCTACAAACATTTTCTTTGTCTATGCTTGGGCACTTGTCCATGCCTGCAATCAATACCCAACTAGATGAATGCACAGCCCATTCAATGTTGAATGTGCAGCCCCAGCAAATGGAGAATGTGCATACCCAGCATGAATGGAGGCTCACACAACCTTTTGAAAACTGTAGACAATATATCAAATAGAGGGCAAATATTTTGAATGAGGCCCCTATGCAGGCTGCCCCAATCTCATCTTCCTTGGTGCTGCACACACAGCACTCATTTGGAGGCTCACATAGGCTGTATATATGCAGCAAATCTCTTTCCTACGTAGACTCCTCTGTCATTTAGAAGAAACATTGCAATATGGAAGGTATGTGTGTTGTGTGGAAAAGTCTGGTGACACCAAGAAGCTTGGTGTGAAGCACCCAAAAGAGAATCACAGCCATTACATAATGCATCATTTAAATTTGTATGTGCAGCCCCCAGATATTTGGTGTACACTGCATATTAAATGGCACACACATAGTAGTTTATTTGGTGTGTAAGGGAAAAAGAAAGCATGATTATATTGGTTGAAAGGTATGTGCTTCTTTCTTCTGGCATGGTGCATGTATTTGATCCTTCATTGCCTTATATAAACTTCATTATTTACTTTATTTATGAGCTGCTTGCATTTCCTCATAAATTGGCAGTCTCCATTCATTGTTCACGTATTGCCTTGGAGTGTGCTGGGAGGAGATCTTCGGTGGCAACAAGCTTCTTTGTATGCAACATCAATACTACAATGCGCAAACATAAATATGAAAACAAACTTGCAGCCCCCAAACCAAATTAGTGCATAAAAAAGATAGCATACTCCTTAATTATAGCCGGAAGAGAATGGAGTAATTCGACTGCGCAAAAATTCGAAAGCTTGGAGCCTTGAAACCTTCAGAAAGTTTATGATAATTTAAATAATCAACTGGGTCATCTTCAGATTCCAAGTAACCCACCAAATTTTAGTACTTCTTTTGTAAAATGGCCTATTCTAGCTTGTTCGGCAAATGCCAAAAAATCACTGTAAAATATCTCGAAAGGAGAAAGATTAAAAATATCAAATGATGAGCTAAGGGCATGCCATTTGTTCTGGAAGAAATTTTATATGTAAGGATAAAAAAAAAACAATCCTCAATTGGAGACGAGCATCTGACAAAATGCTATTAATTTAAGAAAACGGTTACTTTACAGAGTTATGCTATCCGCACTTTCATCATTATAAAACACCTTTTTGTCCAACCCTGCAATCAGATCAAATGGAAACTTCATGGAATGAAACCTTGGGCAACTGATCACTATCATATGTAGAAAATAAGGCTACAATCAGATTCATCAAACGATCAACTGGCTATCCAGAAAATATCCACAAAGTTGTGCCCTTAGAACACCCTGAACTGGAAGATAGTGAAACTGTAGAAATCGGTTTTAGAATTGATCGAGCAAAGTGATCAATAGGATTCGCCATAGTCTGAAACTCATCATGGAGAATCACTTTCATGTCTACATCATGAAACATCTTTCAATTATGCTTGATCTCGAACCGGGTACAAATGGCAAGATCCCAAAGTGAGCCACTCAAAAATTGAACTATGCACTGCCGGAGAAACCTAGCAATCTGCAAATTGAATGGCCCTGACAAACACGTCAAACGGGCACATGGGAGGCTGAAAATCGGCAAGATAACTTATTCCCATGTCTACAACATGATGCAATAACCAGTACATCTTGATCAATCATATGGAACTTAATGCAATTATTTGAATAGGGCCTCCGACTAAACTGTGCAACTAATCCTCATTATAAATGTTAAAAATTGCAAACGGAAATAGATTGGCAAACTGGGCAAACAGATTCATCATGGCTTGAAAATTGAAAAACAAGGAGTATTTGACCACTAGAATACAGGGCCAAAAGAAATTTCTCAATTGGACCACAGGGTCAAAAGTTATAACTAGTCCAACATGGCCACTCAGAAAACCAGGTAGATTAGAGAAATAGGATAAATCTGGAAAGCCAACTTTGGGGGATCCAAAAACCTATCAAACAGACTCAAAATGGCTTGAGCTTCGGAACATAAGCTCTTTGATATACATTGTAAACATTCCCAAAGTGGCGGGCCATAAAACCTAACAGGACACAAGATATTCAAATGCAAACAGGGTCTGCTACAACGATTTGACACTTAGGCAAAATGCAGATTTAAGCGAACACCTCAAAATGACTACTCCCTAAACATCTCAAATTTAAAATTTAGGAGCTAGAACCCACTGCATATGTCAAATGAAAAGTGTTGAACCCATTCCCCAAGCTGTATCACATGAAATTCACCAAGCCCATTTCTATATGCTCTTGAACTTGGGCCTTTAAACTATTCTTTGAAGCGCACAAACTTTGGCTTAAGAAAATTCTCTGTAACTTGACTCTAAAATCAATCCAGATTTTAGAGTACTAACATTAAGCTTAAGTTTATGTAATATTTTCCAAGTAGAGCATCTAAGAGACATGTTTAGGATAGGTGCATAGCTTTAAATTGTTGTTATTGCTTTGAAAACTGGCATGATTGAGATACTGATAAAATGTCATTACTTGCATTGCAAGTTGACTTCTCAGACATTGTGTTTCAGTCTCATCACCCAGTCATCGGTGAGGCACTAGTGCGATGGTTAGATGATGTAGAGGGTGCCCACATAGATGGGTTAGGATTGTCTTACTTACGTGATATACCTGACATCTAGGTAAATCACGGGCTATTAGGTGCACTGGTTGATTGTTTCCACTCAGAGATGAACACTTTCCATTTGTCACAGGGGGAGATCATAGTCACTCCAGAAGATATTTATAGGATTCTTAGAGTATATTTCCACAACCCACACTTGGAGTATAATGTTCAACTGAGAGCGGGGACTTTGGCACTGCGGGTCATATTCTAGGATGATCTAGTGATGGGTCGGGCCATCTCATGGGAGGATTTGGTCAGCCAGTATGGGGTGAGACATAGGTTAGCCATAGTAATAGCAGCATTTTTGGGCTGCTATCTGATGCTAGATCGAGGACAACACGGACTGGAGTGCAGTTGGGGACGCATGCTACAGAGGATGCTAGATCGGCCAACTGTGAGATTTGGATGGGGCTAGTGCATGCTGGCATAGATGTACCATGAGATGCATGAGATCATGTATCGGGATATGCAGAGCATGGCTGCAAGAGTTTTCATTTTACGGATATGGGCATGGGAGCATCTCCCCGTTTGCAGGCCAGTGTTCCGGGACACTAGAAAACCTTTGGAGCTTTACATATATAGGTATGAAGGCCCTATGACCCAGCCAGTGCTAGGTAAGACGGAGTAGTGGCGAGCTCAGATTGATGACATGGTTGCAGTGACATGGAAACCATGGGCAGCGACAGAGGTCTGGGATGATGCCAGGCATGATCTCCCTCATATGTTTTATTCACGATCCCTAATAGGTTGTACCATCAACATCATTGAGTGGTTCCCTTTATCACGGGTCCTAAGGTAGTTCAGGAGGCCACAGGATATCTCACAGGAGTACTATACATATGCCCACTTTTTTGATGAGGTGAAGAAGTGCTGGTGGGTGAGGTTGGATCAAGGCAGGTGCATGATAGAGGCATGGGTGCTGTCATCCTGATGGGATTACCTGGCAGCTATTATAGATGCAGGGATGATGCTGGTGCATAGGGATCATTTATTGGCGCATCCATTTCCTAGATTTACAGATCCTATTGGCATGGGTCAGCGGGCACAACAAGGGGTGCAACCGCCACCACAACAATAGCAGGTGGCACAATAACAGTAGCAGATACCATAACAGTAGCAGGTAGTGTAGCAACAGGTATCTAGGTGGAGGTCCAGGCAGACTCTCATTCCTCCTAGGCAGATGGGTTCGGACTCTGGTGCGGGCAACAGTGGTGTACATGATAGGTCCATGAGGTAGAGGACTGGGGATACTTCATAGAAGCAGCCTCCTAACAAGGAGGAATAGGTTGAAGACACAGTTATGTAGGATCATGCTGCATAGGGACCACCCCCAAGAGATCAGGTCACATGGCTGTAGGAGGCACTACGGAAGAGCCGAGATAGAGTCTGACAAGTGCAGAGAGAGAAAGTAGATTGGGATATATAGGTCACCATCTAGGATACCCAGATAGCAAAGAGGGATAGAGAGATTAGAGGGGTGCGAGATGACCTGGTGAGGTTACAGATTGAGACTTGATACGAGGCTGCCTAGGCAGCTTATTACTATGCAGCATATGTCGGTGTTGTTCCAGATCTAGCGAAGCAGGTTTTGTAGTTTTCATCAGATGCTAGAGCACCAGTGGTTCCATAGGGACCTCCCCCAGAAGCACCACCGTAGTAGGATATGCCACCCCCTCCACCTCCTCCATGTGGTGATGGTCAGAGTTAGATCAAGACCTTGATGTATTGTCACCCATTTTTTATAGACTGTGCTCGAGTAGCACCATTGTTTTGTATACTAATATTTGATCGACATATATATATGAGCTCTTTATTTTGGTATCATTGTATGTGTCATATATTTCTTCAATGTTGATGTTTTGTGAGATGTTTCCTATATGATGAATGTATGGATTAGATACGAGATGCACATGATTCCTTTATGAATATGCAAATGAATGTGCACATGTTTATTGATATATATGTATGCATTGTAAAATGCAATGATAGGTGGTAGATGAATAAATGCAATGTATGCTTTGATTTATGTTTATGATAAATGCACATGTATATGAATATGTAGGTGTAGAATGTAAGCATATGAGTTTATAGTAACACACTTTGTGAATGCAATGGAAATGCAATGATATGGTACTGATAATCTCATGCAGGATTTTGCGATACATGAGAGGTACTAACCAAAAGGATGTTTGAAGATCGAGAGTGAGGATCAGAAACTTGTGCAGTCAAGATGAACCCAAGACGTGAGATGAGAACCCTCAACAAGAAAATCCATGAGGATGAAGTCAGCATCAAAATACTGTCGCTATGCAAGCCTTGAATGAAAATGAAAGCCTAAGCTAGATGCAATACTTGGGACTTGGTTGTTGGACCCATTAGACAATTATCATCATAGAGTTTTTAGTATAGGGCGATCATAGGATGTCATACAACCCTCACTAACATTTTAATCATGAGAATATGAATATGACATTGGTCTTAGATTTGTTGGAATGAGGTGTAAGCATTAAGGCACAAGCAACCTAAATGACCTGAACACCTATTCCTTTTGATTTAGCAAGTTAACATAAGCATCAAAGAATAGTTGCTAAAATGACCTGAATTTTTCTTGCATAGAACCACACCAGACACGTGAGAGTTCCTCCTTTTGCTAAGTGAATGATAAGCATATAAAAGGTTCTCGCAGTGACCCTTACGTTCACTTCGTAGGACGAGCATATTAAAATTCACTTGTAGCAGAAAGAAGTCACTCAAATAGACAAGGAGAAGAACCAACCTCACCAAAGTTTCCATATAAAAGGAGTTGAGGTACACATGGCCATTCAACACGAGATGAAGGCTCTCATAGTGGACACCCCTCTTATATGGATCTTTTGGATCATTGGAACTAAACTAGCAAACAGAAAGCAACGAAAAGATCATGCCCCAAGTCTTCTCTTCTCTCGGTCAAGATAGATGTCCTAGAGTTTCTCAAGGAGGAATGATAAAAAGAACAAGAACACAAGGAAAACCTCAGAAATTCTCAGAGAGTTACAAATCTAGTTTTTAGTTTCAATTTAAATAGATTGATGTCAGAATAGAAGTATATTATGCGAGAAGTCTCAACAAAATGGCAACATTAGGCATACACAGTGAGAAGCACTAGTGACTGATGTGAGAGAGAGTCTCAAGGAGAAATTAGAGTGCTAACGAAGTATCAACAAGTAGACGCAGTGAGAACCACTGGTGACTGATACAAGGAAGATCCTCTAGGAGAGATATCTAAGAGTGAACAAAACATCAACAGGAAGATGCACTGAGAACCACTGGTGATTGATGTATGAGGGATCCTCAAGAAGAGAGCGATAGCTAGGTATCAGTAGGTAGACATAGTGAGAACAACTGGTGAGTGATACATGAGAGATCCTCAAGGAGAGAAATCTCAATAATAGCTAGGCATCAGTAGGAAGACATAGTGAGAACCACTGGTGACTGATGCAAGGAAAATCCTTCAAAAATTGAAGGACAATGCCCCCTAGAATAGGAAGGTGCCCTCAAGTGTGACCAGTTCCAATCCATGTAGAGTTAAGCATAATCTCGAGGATAACTAAGAGCAAGTGCATGAGCTAGAAAACTAAAGCAAGAAAGCAGAAAAGCAAACTAAAGTAGGAAAGCAAGGAGCAGTTGTAAAAGGCCAAGCGGTGCTGAAAGAGGTATAGATTTGTGGAACAATAGGCACCTATTTACCAAGTTTTCACCATCTTGGCATAAATTCTATTTTTGCTACCATGACACCTATTTGCCAGATTTTTATCAATGACACATTTTTTTAATTTTTTTGTATTTTTTGTATTTTTGATTTTTTTGTATTTTTTGTATTTTTTGAATTTTTCATTTTTTTTTGTATTTTTGTATTTTTGTATTTTAATTTTATTTATATTATCAAGACGTCTGTTTACTAGGTTTTCACCAGGATAATAGATGCATCAAAGTGCCTATTTACCAGGTTTTCACTAAGATGATCATTTTTTCAGGACATTTTACAATTTTTAGGACTTTTTCATAATAGAGTATGTACAGGAGCATGCAAAAGATGTCTCAGCTGTAGAATCACTTTAGGTGCAGAAAATTGATCAGCTCTTTGAGCTATTCTCCTTCAGTAGTAGAGAGTTGATATGCACCAGACCCAAATGTTGTAGTGATAATGTATGAACCGAGCCAATTTGGTTCAAACTTTCCCTTCTAGATCTGCTGCTATTGATTCTTGGGGTTTTCTCTCAAGACGAGATCACCCACTTGGAATTCCCTTGGTCTGACTTTCTTATTGTAGCTCTTAGACATCCTCTTCTGATATGCTCTAAGATGATCAAATGTCATTTTTCGACGTTCATACAGTAACTCTATCTCTTGTAGCCGAGATATTCTAATGAATTCATTAGTAATGAGGCCCTTCAAAGAGACTCACAATGTAGGAATCTTGACCTCAATAGGCAACACAACATCTTCTCTATAATCTAAGGTGAAGGGTGTGACCCATGTTGGTGTTCGAATGCTTGTTCTATAGGCCCATAAAGCCAGATTCATTTGGAGGTGCCAATCTCTACCAGATTTGTGAATTGTGTGATGCAGGATCTTGAGAATTGTCTTGTTAGATGCTTCCGCCTATCCATTACCCTAGAGATAATAGATGGAAGAACAATGCTGAATGATTTTGAACTTAGTGCATAATTCCTTCAGATCCTTTTTCTTTAACTTCCCCCCATTGTTAGTGATTATTGAGGAGGGTACACCATCCCTACAAATGATGTAATTCAGTATAAACCTAGCTGAAGATTTTCCATCATCTATGGTTAGAGGTACGACCTCGACCCATTTAGTGAAATAATCTGTAATAGTGATAATGAATTTGTGTCCTCTAGAGGAAGACAGATGAATTTGACCCACCAAATCAAAGGCCCATTGCTGAAATGACCAGAAACTGATGAAGGGAATGAGCTCCTTGGCAGGCGCATGAATTAGATTTTCGTGGAGCTGACACTATTTTCAAGATTTGGCATATTGTGTAGCTTCTTTTTCCATATCCAGCCAATAGTAACCAGCTCTAATAAGTTTACAAACCAATGTTAGACTGCTCGAATGAGAACCACAGATGCCTTCATGCACCTCAGCTAACGCACATTTGGACTCGTCAGGCTCTAAACACCTAAGGAGGGTACCATCTAGACCTCACCTATACAATTCATTAGCTACAATGACATAGCATGAAGTACTATGGATTAGGTCATATTTTTCATTATGGGTGTAAGTGTCTAGAATAATCTGGTCCCGGAGGTAGGAGTAGATATGATGGTAGCAGGATGAATCGTGTCCAATGACTGAACAAATCATCCTAGATTCAGGGGTATTGTAGGCTAGGTAGCGTAATGTCTCCACTAGGAATTCATGTCTGAAGTAATTTTTTGGCATCTATAGCATAGAGGCAAGAGTAGCCATGGCATCAGCTACTTTTTTATTTGCTCTCGGAATCTGTTAGAAAGTGATATGTGCAAATTATTTTCTTAGATCATCAACCATCCATTTATAAGGCACCAACTTATCATCCTTAGTTTGATAGATATCATTAACCTGCTTGATGACCAATTGTGAGTCTCCAAAGACTTTAAGTTCATCTACTCTCCATTCTATGGCTATCTTCATGCCATTGATTAGGGCTTCATACTCAGCAATGTTATTTGTACAAGGAAACAACATTTTGTATGCCTTTGGTAAAAGTACCTTTGTGGGGTAATGAACAATATTCTGTCACTTGACCCCTACTGTGTGAATGATCTATCAAAGAACATATTCCATGTTTGATGTGTGAGAAGTATTATGGACTCATCTGGAAACTCAATGTTCAATGGTTGATGATCCTTGAGAGGAGCTCCTGCTAACTGATCTGTAATTGCTTGTCCATTGATAGCCTTTCTCTCTACATACTCAATGTCAAACTCACCGAGTATCATGACCCATTTTTCTAGTCTACCTATGAGGGCAACTTTGCTGAGAAAGTACTTTAATGGATCAATTTTAGCAATGAGTCTTGTAGTGTGAGAAATAATATAGTTCCGTAGTTTTTGTGAAGCAAACACCACTGCTAGACAAGCTTTTTCAATGACTAAATAGTTCATCTCATAAGAGACCAGAGTTATGCTGATGTAATAAATGGCTCATTCTTTGTTATTATGATCTTCTTGAGCTAATAGGGCACCCAAAGATGTGTCTGCAACTAAGATGTAAAGGATGAGTGGCTTCCCATGAATAGGAGGCATCAATATTGGTGGATTTGCAAGGTATTGTTTAATCTGTGTAAGCCTTTTGTCATAGTCTTTGTTTCACTCATAAGTCACACCTTTATGTAAAGTCTTGGTGAATGGTTGTGACTTGTCTACTAGTTGTGCAATAAAGCATCGAATGGATTGTAGTCTACCCTGAAGTCCTCTCATCTAACTAATGTTCTTTGGTGAAGGAATTTCCATGATAGCTTGAACCTTCTCAGGATCTACCTCAATGCCTTTAGCAGATATGATGTAACCCAATAGCTTTCCAGAAGTAACACTAAATGCACACTTTTTTGGGTTGAGCCTCAGACTGAATTGTTCCATTCGATCTAGTATAGGACTTAGATCTGTAAGATGTGCTTTCCATTGCATGCTCTTGTCCAAAGTGTCATCTACATAGTCTTCCATTGTTTTGTGCATCATGTCATGAAAAATAGTGGTCACAGCCCTTTGATACATAGCTCCAACATTTTTAAGGCCAAAGGGAATGACATTCCAATAGAAATTTCCCCAAGCACAAGTGAAGGCTATCTTTTCTTGGTCTTCTGGCACAATTTTTATTTGATTGTACCCAGACAAACCATCCATTAGAGAGTACATTTCATAGCCAGCCGTCATGTCCACAATCATGTTGATATTAGGTAACGGGAAGTCATCTTTAGGACATGTTTTATTTAGGTCCCATAAATCTGTGTAGACTTGAATGGATTTATCATACTTAGTAACTGGAACAATATTGGAAATCCATTCTGCATAGTCAATGGCTCTGATGAAAGCAGCCTTGAGAAGTTTTTCTAACTCTGCCTTGACTAAGAGTGCCACATGTAGATGTATCTTATGAAGCTTTTGTTTGATAGGTTTAATGCATGGTGCAATAGATAGATGATGCATGATTAGATTAGGATCCTATCCAGGCATATCAGAGTAAGTCCATGAAAAATTGATTTTCTTGTTTTAAAAGAAACTGGTGAACTCTTCTTTCTCTTTTATAGATAGTGACTATGCCAAATGAATTATTTGAGGTGTAGCTTCCATACCCAAGTTCAGTGGTTGGGTTGGTTCAATCAACACTAATGATCTTTCTTGAAAATTACTTGGAAGCGTATCAAGTATCTCATCCTTGGGTGCCTCAGAGAGGTTTTCACCCTTGGATACATCTTTTAATTTTACTTTTTTTGGCTCTAACACTACTACAATGTGGTTTTCACCATCAGAGCATCTATTCATTTTTATTTCAATTTTTTGACTGAGATACTTGATATCAGCTTCAGTCATGTTGACATTGTCTTCACTGGTGGAGAAAATTATAGGTTTGATAGCGTTGAGGTAACATGCAAGAGTGTAGTCATTCTGAAACATAAGGACTTCACTAGATGGAGAGGCAGAGATCCAGTTGATGAGTTCGGGATGGTGGAGTGAAAGAGAAGTGGTGGGTTCAAGTGCGTTCACATTATAGTCATCAAAAGTGTGGACAAGAAAGTTGAGACCTAAAGAAATCTCATCCAGAGGTGTGTTCAATTCCTCTCGAGTCCTCACAATGGAAGTAGAGGGAATGTTAGCATTAGTGGAATCACACTCGGTCGTCCTAACACAAGACCCTTCACTTACTTCGAGAAGGTTTTCATACACATGAACAACATCTATATCTTTATCAAAAGTTTCATCAAATGGAGAATCAAACTCGTACTCATGTGAGTCAGTGATGCTTGATATAGGAATTCCATCAACACTAGCAGTACCATCTAACTCATTTTCATCTCTTGTAGTATTAATGGTTTTTTGGTTTTTTTCTTTCTTGAACTGCTCTTGAAAGGATGGCGGCATGTACAACTCACCTGCATAACTAGGATCAGTAGTTTGGATTTCTATCAACCGCTCGTATGTCAATGGGGTGGCCAAGGTAGTTTCATCAAAATCACTGTCACTCTCCACCGTACTGACACATGGTACAAAATCATCTGGTTCCACAAGGAGTCTAGCAAGATCAGGAGGAATAGGATCGGGAAAGATATCCTCATTAGAGTTTTCCTCTGGATTTACAACTATGGTAGTGTCTTTAGGTTCTAGCTAGCATTCTGGTTCTTGTATAAATTTGTTGATCCCTAAATGAAACAGGATTTTCTTGAAGCCTAGACCTATGGTGTCCTTGGTTCAAGTAAGCCATTATCATTCACCCCTATAGGGCCACTCCCTTTATAACCAAAGTGTTTCATGAGCTTGAAAGCTTCACTGCTTGGTTCATGTTCTATATCACAAGCATGAGTGATTTGTTCATATGTGTCTTTCTCTTTATAAATCCAAGCTTTAATAGTCCTATCCTCATCCTCATCTTCTAGTGGAATTGTGGACCGTACAAAGGTGCCATCATAGACTATTTGGGGAGTAATGTCAGAAGGTTTACTGCTCTTAGAGGGTCTCCCATAGGAATGCGGAAATGGAGGCAGAGTTGTTAATGATAACATAGGTTCATTTTGATACCCCCCCATGTCTGTATCTTTGAGCTTCAGAGTCTGATCCATTTCTTTGAGTTTGGCATCGAAGAATTCATTAGACTCTCTATTAGTTGGGACAAAAATTTCTACAAATTGTGTGAGTGTATTGCAAGAATAGTCTGTATTGGCAGGTACTGTTACTTCTTCTACATGGAATGGGAACTTGATACATTTATGATATGTAGATGGAACTGCCCGCATTTCATGAATCCATGGTCTACCCAATAGTATGTTGTATGCAAGGGGAATGTCTAGACCTTGACATATGACACCCCTCTTAATAGGTCTAACTCAGATTGGCATCACAACCAGACCTTTGGATTTCCATTCCTCTTCATCATATGCCTTGATAGCGATTTTCTTGCGGGTATCTATGCAGTCTTCATCATAGCCTAGTTGGATGATCAGCTTAGCAGAGAAAATATTAAGGCCAACACCATTGTCAATGAGGATGCAGCGGACGTGCTTTGGGCCTATCATGACTTCAATATATAGAGGGGCATTGTGTGAATGGCTCAGTGAATGATCATCTTCTTCGGAGAAAGAAAGATAATGAGGTGAGGTTAGGTGACCCACAATGGATTAAAACTGGTCAAGGTCCAAATCTTTTGGGACATTTGCCTTAGCGAGGGCTTTATCAAGAATCTTCCTATGAGCAGGCAAGATCTTCAGTAGCTCAAAGATAGTGATCTGAGCATTGGTACGTTGCAACTGATCTAGGATGTTGTAATTAGTAGTGCTAGGTGTGGGGACCATTTTAAAGTTCTTATTGGTGGGGCCAACAATAGCTTTATCCATAGGTTTTTTTGGTGCAAATGTAGAAGGGTTGGGACCCTTAATGGTGATCTTTGCATGATATCGGGTAACAATGTTCACACAATCATAAGGTTGTTCTGGTTTGGAAGAATGAGACACAGGGCCTTGCAAGACAAATGGAGTCTTAGGCTTATGAGAATCCTCACTCCCCTTGATAGTGATCACATCACAATATTCGATCTTAATAGGTTCAACCATATTAATGACATTGTCATTGGTAGTGTATGTGCAGTTAGCCTTGGCCTTGGCATTCTTGGTCTTGGAAGATTCTCCCTTCTCATGAGGAGGAAAGGGGTCTTTGAATTCCTGATGATCTGAGTTCTTATTATGACCACCCACAACAATATCCCCATTTTCAATGAAATCTTGGATCTTATGTCTAAGATGGATGCAACCAAAAGTTTTATGACCCTTATTTTGGTTATAATCATAGTATGCGGTTTCATTCCACCAAGCAAGTCATGGTTGTGGATCATAGGGATGTACATTTTCCATAGGACTGAGTATTTGGTTTTGCACAAGGGTCTTGTAAACAACATCAAGGGGTTCTCCCAAGGAAGTAAACTCATGCTTGGGTCGAGAAGCCTAAGGTTTGTTTCTGGAAAATCTAGAAGGTGGCTGAGCATCCGTCGTAGCCTTTTCAATGGCTTTGGCCACTTGTAAACTGGAGGTAAGGTTGAAAACAAAATTTGAAGGTTTTGGGGTCACATTGTACACAACTCCATCATTTACAACATCTCTATTTTTTTGAAAAAATTACCTTTGTCTTTGTTCGAGGAGGAAGACCCCTATTTGTTATCCTTGTTCAAAGTCAACTCTCCTTTCTTGACCATCAATGCTTCTATCCTCACAGCTTTTTTAATCATATTATCAAAAGTTAGAGGGCCTTGCAATTGTACTTGATATCCAAAATCGGGAATGACATTATCTAAGAAGATGTCAAGTTTTTCAGATTCAGGTAGTTTGCGAGGATATTTTGTACAGATTTGTCTCCATCTCTGGAGGAATGCCAAGAAAGGTTCCCCTTGTCACTATTTCAGATTATAAAGATCTCAGATATTGATTGGATGCTAGATATTGTGTGAATAGTGTTGGAGGAACAAATTGGCAATCTCGTCAATAGTCTTGATACCAGTGGGTAGTCGAAAGAACCACTCCATAGCTAATCCACCCAAGCTATGTGGAAAGAAATGCATGAGGTAAGTCCAGTCATGTATAAATTTGATGGAAAGAGCGCCAAACTCTCTCAAGTGATCTTCGGGATTAGTAGTACCCAGATATTTATCGTACTTAGGAAGTTCTACACCTTTGGGAAATGGTGGCATGCAGAGACTTTTATCGAAGGGGAAAGGACATATGTTTTCCAATGTGAACTGTTGTGTTGGTTTATCCTTATCCTTCACAAGTTGACTTATTTGGTCTTGCATGTATCAAACCATCTTTTGTGGCTTAGCAGTCTTGGATTCCTCTTCTTTGACCACAAGTGTCTCTACTTTGAAATCTGGGGGTAACTTGGCTCCTTGTTTAGCCAGTTCTAGAAAATATTTCTCCTTCTCTTCCATGAGGAGAATTTCCATCATCTTGAGAAGACTCTTATTGGCCTTTGCGGCATCTATGTCATTTTGGGTTATCTCCTCATTGTCATTACTGAGAATTTCAAAAATACTCAGGGATTGATATAGATGTTGTTCAATTTGAGATTGATCATGATGCTAGTCATTTTGAGAGTGATCATGATGCTTGTCATTTTGAGAGTGATCATGATGTTGGTCATTTCAAGATTGATCATGACTTTTTTTGTATTCACCCTCTTGGAATTTGAATGGGTCTCCCATCTTTTCAGTGTGTGAGTGTGCAATATGCACAAACTTAGTATGAGCATGTGTAGTATGTCAGGAGGTCATGGCAATAGTGTCCAAAGGGTCAATAGGATCAGTAGGATCAAAAGGGTCGATAGGGTTGATAGAGTCGATAGGTTTGATATGGTCAATAGAGAAAAGTTCAGATGGTGAACTTTTAGAGTTTTGCTGGTCTCAAAACAATGGGTTATTCTGTTCTTGAAACAATAAGTCAGGTTGTGTTTGAAACAATGAATTATAATGCTCCTAGAATACTGGATTATGATTCAGACTAATATCTATATGAAATGAATGTCTGGCACGAGGTCGACTGATAGGAGATGAGGATCAAGGTGGGGTCTCTTTCGAAGCACATGGTGAGGATGACTGTGAGGATCCCTCACAGCACTTAGATTGCATCACAGGTTCAGAACAAACTATTCCTTGATTGTGAGATCTACCTCTACCTTATCTAGTACCACATATGGGGAAGATGTTTCCACTTCTAGTCGTAACAGTCATAAATGAAGATTAAGTAATGAGGGAGGACTTAGGATTTTGATCAGAATCTATCTCTGTGATAGCAAAAAGATGATAAAAGTGAGATGCACCTAGCATGAATTGTTGAGATTAAGGCTAGAATAGGCAAGATGTGACTATCACATCACAAGGTACAAGAACATAGTAGGAAAAAGATAGAAAATAGAGAGACAATGTGAGTTTAAGTAGTAATTGTTTGATTCTCGACCTAAGAAACCTAGTTTCAAGTAGTGGACAACAAGAGAATAGGCAGACAGACCCTAGGCAAAAACTAGATTAGGCAGAAAGTTGACCAGTCAATAGGAATTAGCTCACTATTTTGAAAATTAGGGGACAGTCTCGCACGAAGAAATAAAATTTGGTGCGAGGAAATTCTGAATTACATGCGAAGATGTGTTGTCTCATGCAAGGAAATGTACAGGAACTAAAATCTCGTGTAGGAAAAGACCAGAGTTTGACAGATTGACATAGTTTTCGAAACAAAATCAGATTTTCAAGACACAACATGAACTATTCTCTTGTGGAATTTTTAGGTTTTGGACTGATTTAGGATAGTTTGAATTAGAAAATCTTAGTTTGGCTATTGAAACCAATCGTTTACAAGCATAAAGTTTGGACTAAGAAAATAGTGATGTAATCAGTAGTCGCAAACAATTCTACCAAGGACAAAGCAACTCAGAAGAATCATGGGAGTCTTTGAAAAGTTTGATCATGTTGGATAGTTTAAGACTCAAAACAAATACTCATTTATCCCTACAATGAAAATAGTAGAGAAGACAAAATCTGTGCCTCACAACTTATGTGCATGCATTCACCTCACATAGTCGTGTCACCCCTAGAGGGTGCCCATTTTTTTGGTGTTTCCATGGACTCAATAATATATGTTCAAAGGTTACCCTTGAATTAGGGGCTAGTGTCATATACCACCTTCGAACATCTAGGTGCATGCCTATGGTGATAATCTAGGGGAGAGATTCTTCCCCCTCCCTGCGCAAAGATTATGTCTTCTTTTAGAGGTGAACCCAGTAGGAAACTAACTAAGAGAGTGTTTAGTGGGCTTCCATTCACACTAAACTTTGATGCCCTTGACACAGGGCTAGGGCCTCGCAGCCACACTAACACCTGAAAGTTGTACACCCTCACAAGCAGGGCTAGGAGCGGCGCCACTCTGTACAACAAAAAAAGCTTTCTCAAGATGATAGTCATGGATCAAGAGAAAGAAGTTAACATGTCTTTGGAGTCTTTAGACTCAACAAAGCTACTTTATTATAGTGAGGTGGAATCACCAGCAATAGGTGTGTACTCACTTGGGTTGTTGCCGGAGGTTCAACTTCCGCTAGGCCCTCTAAAGGTGACATGGAATTTTCCTTAGATCCAAGGGTTAGATTTTCTAATTCTCTCAAAGAGAGAAGAGCATACTTCTCTACCTCTTCACCTTACCCAAACACATTAGACATGTCTATCACCAAGCTAACTCCTCTTCAACCAATCCACAAGCTTTTGGGTTTTTGGTTCTCTCAAAGAGAGAAGAGCATAATCCCCTAACAAATGGACGTGCTAAAGATTTGTTACCTTTCCTTGCTTCCCCAGGTATCTATCATGCTAGCAAAATCTGGGTCTTAGATTCATCCATCGGCATCACTTCCATGTAATGAAGAGCCTATTACCCTATCCTGCTATCAAGACCCTTAAGAAATCTACACAAGGCCCTAATTAAACTATGTGAATAAAGTGGTAAACAAACATAATGTTTTTGAGATAGCTTTGAAAAATGTCCTGCAAGCAAACTGTCAGTAAGTTATGTCTTCATCAAACATCTTGCAGCCCACTGTTATGTTGTATCAGAAAAAATAGAGATATGAAAATCAGAGCAAGTAGCAAATGTTAGAAAATAGTAATAGGAAATTGTAGAAACTTAAAAATTTTAAAATTCTAATACCAAGACTCGCATGAGGAAATGCATAGTCCTGTGCGAGAAAACACCATTTTTCACATGAGGAAATGCCAGAGATAGAAAAACTTTGCACTACATAGTGAGAAAGCTCATGTGGGATTCCATACACAGTTGTATGGCCATACAGATAGAGCATTAATTTTTTGTCAAATTTTTTTTGAGAATGAGGCCAGAAATGAATTTTTTGCCCCACGGTGGTTGCCAAAATGTTTACAACTTAATGTGGACCTCTAATTCAGCCATAGACTTCAACATGGTCATTGATCATTTAGCCAATTATGAAAATGAATATGAATTACTCATTTCACACACATATATGAATCGACCTGTTACCTCCTATTTAGGTGGGGTTTTGAGTAACTCTCAGAATTGAGAGCCCAACAACCATAGACCAAGCTCTAAAATGGAGGTTTTAATGCTAATAAAATGATTGTAATTGAAATTGACCAAGCTAGAATGAGGATGCAATAGTAATCTAATAAACTTGTAATAAAATAAGAATTAAGCTAAGAACATGATAAGCAAACTAGATTAAAGTATGAGAATACATCATTATACTAATAAAATGAAATTACTCTAATTATGCAATGTAGAAATAGCTTAAAATGTAAAAGTGAGACAATAATTCGACATAATTTCGATGCTCAAAAATTGCCTCCTTAGATGAGGAATGAGAGGGTTCTATTATAGAAGAGTCCAAGGGGAGATTGAAGAGTTTCTTGCAAAGAAACGGTCGACCCTTCATCTCCTTGGTGGGAGGTGAAACAAATTGGAGGGATTATTTAATAAAATAAATGAAATAAAGCCACATGGGTGGCTTTTCCTATTACTTGAATAATTAAATTCAAATGAGGATATTTCATTTAAAGAACTAAATCATTATTTAATTCCTTTTTATGTGTATTAGCTAAAAGGGGTGGAATTAATTTAATTAAAGTGCTAGGACTTTTGTAATTAAATTAATTAATCATAGGGTTTATTTAGCTAATAAATGTCAATATTTAGGAATTAAATATGATGTATGATTAATGCCAATTTAGAGTTTTCTACATTTGACACTAGGTCAAGTAAAGTCAATTAAGGGACATAATTGCCTAGGACAATAGGACTTTGATGATGTAGAAATCTGAAGAAATGAGACTAAATGCACCAAAATTGGTTACGGTTGTGAGATGCTAATTTTGGGGTATTACAGACTGATTATTTCATTTAGGAAGACATGTTATTTAGAGGAGTTCAGTTATGTATACCGAGAGGATCTATGAGAGAAAACATCATAAACGAGAAGCATAGTGGTGGACTTGCTGGACATTTTGGGATTGATAAGAAAGTGAAATTGATTTTTGAGAGATACTTTTGGCTCCAGATTTACAGAGACGTATAGAGAATGGTGAGAAGTTACAGATTTTGTCAAGTAGCAAAAGGAACTCATCAGAATGTGGGATTGTATACACCTTTTCCTATATCTGATAGACCATGGGAAGATGTGATTATGGACTTTGTTCTTAGATTGCCTAGAACTCATAAAAGAGGTAATGGTTCTATTTTGGTAGTAGTTGATAGATTTTCAAAGATGGCACATTTTATACCTTGTAAGAAGACATTTGATGCCTTGCATGTAGCTGAATTATTTTTCAAAGAAGTGGTAAGATTGCATGGTTTGCCTAAATCTATTGTTTTAGATAGAGATACTACGTTTACTGGTTATTTTTGGAGAACACTTTGGAAAAAGATGAATACTGAGTTGAAATTTAGTTCTACATTTCACCCTCAGAAAAATGGACAAACTAAAGTTGTGAACAAAAGTTTGGGAAACTTGTTGAGATGTTTAGTTGGAGATAAGCCTGTTGTTTGGGATTTGGTTTTGGCGCAAGTTGAATTTGTATATAACAATTTTGTGAATAGAAGTATTAAAAAGACACCATTTGAGATTGTTACTAGATTTCACCCTAAAGGAATTAAAGAGTTGAGATAATTACCTATTGAGACCTGAAGAAGTGCTGAAGCTGATAATTTTACAGAATACATGAGAACTTTTCATGATGAAGTTAAGAGGAATTTGGAGGACAGTAATTTGAACTACAAGAAGAGAGAAGATAAGAGGAGACATAAATATTTTGAAGTTGGAGATGAAGTCATGATTCATTTGAAGAAAAATATATTTCTAGTTGGTACCTATAACAAATTAAAGATGAAGAAATTTGGACCTTGTAAGATTCTGAAGAAGTTTGACAATGGAAATGCATATGAAGTAGAATTGCCTGAAGACATGGATATATCACCTATCTTCAACATTGCAGACATCTTTGAGTATTTTGAATCACCTAATGAGACTAAAGATAAAATGGATTTTCCTAAGAAAGACAAAGACAACATTGTGAAGATGATGAACAGTAGAATAAGCAAGAGTACCAAAGGCAAGGACTACATGGAATACCTAGTTCATTGGAAAGATAAGTCGGTTGAAGATAGTTCATGGATTACACAAGATGAATTGGATCTTTATGATTCAGGTTAGAGTATGAGCAGTTCCTGATGTGGACATTAGTTCTTTTATAGCCCTAGGTGTCTAATGCAGGAGCATCTTGGGTCTTGATAAATCTTGCATCACCAAAAATAGTTTATGTTTCCTGTACTTGTCTGGTGTTTGTTTTAGCACCGATGTTTCTATTGGTTTCATGAATTATGAAGTTAATGTTATGGCTTGGACCTATTCTTGGACCTTCTCCTAAGAGTACTCATCCTAATTCATTCAGACTTGAAAATTATCGCCATTTCCCTTGAGTATCGATATACCGCCAGTTTCGCATGAAACGTGTGGTATTTTTCCTTGTGCAGTTCCATGTGGGGAAATTGGATCTTGTGCAGTTGATGATATGTTATTGGATCATGTGTGGACCAAAATATAAATGTGCATTGTGTTTTGTTGTTTCTAACTTTAGTTTTGGTTTCTCCTCCTAAGTGGCCCTATAATGTAATTAAATGCTTGACTAGCCAACTTGTGGCTTTGCGAACTATATATTGGAACCTTGGGATGTTGTAGAGGATAGCTTAGTTAGATAAAAGTGAGATAGAAGAAGAAAAAGTAGAAGGATGCAAATTATGATTTTGATTTCATAAATTCATTGTATAAGGCCAAAACCTGGAAGGCCTCACAACTGGGGATGTTACTGTTAATATAATATTTTTTCCAGTGTTGCTGCTAGTTGCTTGTCTCATATCCACTGTGGTTTAATGATTTCTTTCATTTTTTCATATTGCTTCCATCTGTTACTCTTTGTATGGCTTGTTGTGGGTATAAGTAGAGTCAATTAACCCTGATTCTGCCTTTACCTTTCCTACCCTGGTGTCAGTTTTAATAAATAATGCCCTAACATGATTTTCCTTCATGGAATTCCCATACGAAGTGGGGAAATGAAAGTAGGGTCAATATATTATAGATCCTCAAAGGTGCATAAGAAAGGGGATTGTTTTGAGAAGTCTTCTTGCAGGCCCTAGGACAAGCATCTCTATGTGCTTGGTTCAAAATATGGAAGAGGGAAGTGGCAGTAGCACTTTGGGGGTGGATAAAAGCAATCTGATGATAGATTTTTATCTCATTGGGATTCCTAACACCATTCCAATCAAGGATTTTCCTTGGACAATCGAATGGTAAACTTTTCCTTAAGTAATCGAGTCAATTATCCCTATTAGAACTCGTGGATCAGGAAGAGTGTCCAAATATACAATATTATTTGTAGGTTCTTTGTAAGAATCTGGAAATAAGCCCTTAGAACCTTGCTCAGAAGGCTATAAGCATGAAAGGCCTAAAACCTAGAGATTGTTATCCAAAATACAATAGGTGTGGAAATCATTCCCATAGGAGATATATAGTGAGAATGGAACCTTTCCATCCCCATCCCAAAATAAAGCTTATTACTACTAAGACAAAGATAGTAGAAGACTCTACTCAGTAGAAATTATCGAGCGTCAGAAAACTACTAGGTGAAATTATTGAGCCCACTCGATTAACAAAGATACCAAGTATCAACCAACCTGACTCAGTCAAAGAGGGAATTGAGTGTCAGTTGAACCTAGAGGAGAAAAAGCTAGTCAAGGACATAGAATCCAAAAGTGAGGATAGTGGATTTTTGTTTGTTGTGGGAGCTTCTAAAGGTGTAGAGAACTCTTCTAGAACCACTTTGGGTATAGGAAGGTATTGAAGGCCTCAACACTTACTGAGTTTCCTAAATAGGGGAGAGCTCTACTTCAAGTGTTATGAGAGCATCTAAGATCCTTAGGGTAAAGACATACCAGAACTATGGAAGGAGAAGATGAAGGGGAATTTTCATTAAGGATGACCAATGCAGAGATAGTAAGATACTAGAGAGAGAAAAGGACAAAGCGTGATGAACAAAGAGCTACTAAAATGCAATAGATGAGGCAAGAAATGGACAGGCTTAGGGAAGAGCTTCAAAAGAGAAGTAGTGTAAACTCTGATGATGTCTAAGAAGGGAGTGATGAAGAACCCCTTGAGAAGGAGGAAGAAGAATTTCCTATAGACCAGAGGCTACTTATGAAGACTCAAAAGTCTATGGAGAGGAGAACCATCAATGCCAAGATTGAGTTGCCTACATACAATGGAAAGACAGATCTGGATGCTGCAATTGATTGGGTGGATGCCCAAAATAGTTTCTTTGATTGTGAAGACATCCCTAAGAATCATAGGGTGAAGATTACTAATTTAAAGCTCAAAGGCTTTGCACTCACATGGTGAAACTTCACTCAGGATGATAGGGTGAAGAATGGAAAGAATCCAGTCACCACTTGGAAGAAGATGATGGCCCTTCTTAGGGAAACTTATGTCCTTAAAGATTATGAAGTCAAACTTCATAAAATAAGAATGAGTTTAAGACAGAAAGAGATGGGTATCTCTAGTTATACTAAAGAATTTTAGAGATTGGTAATGAGAGCCAAGCTTGCTGAACTAGAATGTGTGAATCTTTCTTGGTATATCAAAGGCCTAAGGGTCTCAATTTAGGATGAACTTAGTTTTACAAACCCTACCATAGTAAACCAATGCTATCAATTGGCATTGAAAGTTGAAGAAAATTTCAGAAGAAGGAATGAAAAGAGTGGTAGAGGAAAAGCTAAGAATGAAAGAGATAGAGGAAAATTTGGAGGGAGAGGATAGAACAATAGACCACAAGGAGAATAAAATAAGGAGAACACCCTAGGAGAAAGCCATTAAAGAGTTTGATACAAAGGAAGAAGATGAAATGGAAGAGGTAGAAATGGAGGAAGAAATGATAGGCAGATTAGGTTCTATAATTGCAATCAGATAGGTCACTACACCAATAGGTGTCCCGACAAAGACAAGCTGAATAACCAAGGTAAAAGAAGAGCCAACCTAGTGCAAGAAGATGATGCTAACAATGTTAGAGATTGTACGGGAGAAGAAGGTGTTTCCCTCATGATGAAGAGGATCTTAATCTAAGCACTAGTACCAGTGGAGCCTCCTCAAAGGAAGAATTTTTTCAGAATCAACTGCAAAATCCATGGAAAGGTATGCAAGTTACTAATTGATTCTAGTTCTACTAAAAATATTGTATCTAGATGAGAAAGATGAGAAAGATACAACCGATTGAAAATTGGTTGGATTCATTGAGAAAAGTCTTAAAATAGCCCTTTCAGGTGGGTGGAAGAAAAGATCTTTGGAGTTAGAGACAAGACTTATCTAATTTTGTATTCAATCAATAAAACTCCCTTATTTTTCTCTACATTTTGAACTATAACATAACGTGTATGGATTGGTATGGAAGTAAAAATAAGAATATTGATTGATCTATCATTTGACATGACTTAGGACTCCAATACATTTTGATTGAGTTAGTTTGGAGAATGGAATCGAGAGATAGAAGAGTTTGTTTACCAGGTTTTTTCAGGAAACCCTCCTTAACCAGGATTTTAACAAATAATGCCCTAACTTGCTTTTCCTTTGTGGGATTCCCATGCAAAGTGGGGAAATGAAAGTAGGGTCAATATATTCTAGATCCTCAAAGGCGTAGAAGAAAAAAGATTATTTTGAGAAGCCTTCTTGTAGGCCCTAGGCCAAGCATCTCTACGTGCTTGGTCCAGAATATGGAAGAGTGAAGTGGTCGTAGCACTTTGGGGGTGGATAAAAGTAATTTGATGAAAGATTGTTGTCTCATTGGGATTCCTAACACCATTCCAAATGATGGTTTCCCTTGGACAATCGACTGGTAAACTTTTCCTTAAGTAATCGAGTCAATTAGCCCTATTAGGACTAGTGGGTCGGGAAGAGTTAGGTATTGCCTATACTGGTTAGGATCTTATGATCTAGAGGTTTGATAAAAATCAATAAAGGGTGTCCGAATATACAATATGTTTTTTAGGTTTTTGTAAGAATATGGAAATAAGCCCTTATAACCTTGCTAAGAAGGCTACAAGCCTGGAAGGCCTAAAACCCAGAGATTGTTATCCAAAACATAATAGTTGTGGAAATCATTCCCATAGAAGATATATAGTGAGCATGGAACCTTTCCATCCCCTTCCTAGAATAAAGGTTCTTACTACTAAGACAAAGACAGTAGGAGATGATACTCAATAGAAATTACCGAGCGTCAATAAAATAATTGGTGAAACAACTAAGCCCACTCGGTTAACAAAGATACCGAGTATCAGCCGAGCTGACTCAGTCAAAGAGGGAACCGAGTGTCAGTCGAGCCTGGAGGAGCAAAAGCTAGTCAAGGACATAGAATCCAAAAGTGAGGATAGTGGATTTGTGTTTGTTGTAGGATCTTCTAAAGGTGTAGAGCACTCTTCTAGAACCACTTTGGGTTCAAGAAGGCATCGAAGGCCTCACCACTTACCGAGTTTCCTAAATAAGGGAGAGCTTTGCATCATTATTATAAAGATTGAATACATAAAATAGTTTCCCTATTATTTGTCTATGAGAACAGGGCTATAATAGGACAAGAGAATTATAATAAATTCCCAAAGAGTAATGACAGCAAATTTACCTATCTTCTTTCTAAGTATTATAAGGTTTCTAATACATGAGATATAATTTCTAATTAGAACTTAATATTCCCAAATAATCTTAACAACTATCACAATTTTTTAAATAACATTGCAAATTTAAACTGAACTAAAATATGCTTACAAATATCAATAGGTTAAAAAGTATATATTT